>CM028325.1:40932213-41245231 GCA_016647705.1 Eucommia ulmoides | reverse complement strand
CCCCTTCCTACGTGACAGAACGCGGCACACGTGCCCCATCTGCTAATTGGTGTGATAGGTCACTCCACCATCGTTGGATGGGTGCCACGTGGCAGGGGCGTGCAAACCAAGGCGTTCCCAGTCGTTGGCCTTTGCGACCTTTCGTCTGGGCACATTTGCCTTTTATAAATGGTGGCCCCTACCATTCATTTGACCTTTGCGAAAAATCCAGAACCCCGTCTGCCTCCCCGGTACTGGTATTCTGTTTTGGTTTTCTTGGCTTCCTTGTGTCCGAACAGAATGTCGGGAACCCCTTCTTACTCTTCTTTTTCGTCTTCTGGTTCTTCCGACGGATCGGAGTCCGGCTCTTCGGACCGGTCGTCCGCCAGCTCCCCTCAGGTTAGGGTGGAGAGACGCCCAGCTCCGGGAGACGCCTCCTCGAGTGCTATGGCGAGGATCCACGAAACGAGTGGTGCCATCCAGTCATGCCTGGAGGACCGTGCCTTCGTGGTGAGTCGTGCCGACGAGAGTGGTGGGGCCTCCACATCACTTGACGCTGGGGTCGGGGTCCCTCCCGAACCCGTCACGGTGGTGGAGATCCACACCGGCGTCTCCATTCCCTAGCTACTTCGTGAAAACGAGGTGCACAATGCCGGGCCGGAGAAGTTGTTTGTAAAGGTCCCGCCCTCGAGTCCGGTTTGGAAAATTAAAACAACCATGGACGAGGAAGCCGTGCTCTCCTGTCGGAGTGAGTTCTTCATTCCGGAGGAGGTCACGACACTTGTTCCTGGGCCCGACGACCGGGCTTGTATGCCACCAGCTGGGTTTATGACAGTTTATAGGAAACAGCTGGAGGCTGGTCTTCGTTTTCCCCTCCACTGGTGGGTCAGGGCCGTCTGTGAGGAGTATCATTTGTGTCCGTCACAAATTGCTCTGAACGGTATTAGAGCCCTGGTGGCTTCGTACATCATCTTCCAGGCCGAGGGACTCGAGCCGAGCATTGATCTCTTCAAGGCTCTGTTCTTCCTTAAGCCACTCCCTCGGGGCGCTGGGTGGTGTTACATTTCGTCCAGGTCGACTTTCTTGAAGGACCTGGACTCTTCCATTCATCGATGGAAGCCCCAGTTCTTCTATATCGGGGGGAGCGGTTGGCAGGCCGGCCTGAAAGAAGAAAGAAGATACCCTCTCCAGATGGAATGGGGAAGAGTTGGTAAGGCTGGGACCCCACAAGGGGAGGGTTCGGTTGGGGGTTTTCAGTATGGTCTATGCACTGATACATTTGTTTCCGTGACTTCCTGCAGCTAAGGAGACGCCCAAGAAGAAAAGACCACAGCCGGGCCGATCGATTTGCGAGCAGAGGGACAAGGTGTTGATGACTGCCTTCAAGGACGTAAACACCTTGATCGCGTCGCAGCTATTCTCAGCTTTCTGGTTCTCTCCACCGGACGTCTCCACCTCACCAGATTTCTTTCTCGACTCAGACAACGGTAAGGACTTTCCTGCTATGTTAATTGCACGTACTTGGTAATCTTTATGTGTGCTGCGCTCAATTCATGCAGATATCCCTGTATAGGACCGGATGCTGCCGGCCTGGACGGAAGAATATCTAAAAATCTTATTAAATATTGCAGCTATGGATAAGGCAATGGCAGTTCGTATGCTGTTGGAGAAGAAGAAGGCAAAGGAAGCGGCCGGGGTAGAAAAAGTAGAGAAAGAATCCGCCCAACCGCTCGGGACGCCAGCCCGAAGTCACTCCCTTGCCCTGCCAGGCGTCGTGATCCGAGACACGCCCCAATCGAAATCCGGGTCTCGGTAATCCGTGCAGAATGTGAGCGGCGACTCTTCTCCCCTCCGTTCGGACAAGGGGAAAAAGAAAACCCACGAGGGGAGGCACAAAAAGCACAAGTCCTCGAAGAGGGCGAAGTTCATGCCCGGGGCATCATCCGAGCTGACTGTGGACGGATATTTTTTTGGGGTGGCGAACACCGGGCTGCCGGCCGACCGTGCTATGCTGAAGAGCCCAGAGGTGATGCCGGGCTATCTCCGCCGCATGACGCCGCCCAACGACAAAACACTGATGGAGGAGGAGAGCACTGGCAACCTGATGCGTCAGGCCATCTGCGACCAACTGGCGGTAACGCGTTCTCACCCTGGCACTTCTTTGCTCTGCATTGTGTGGCTAAATGTTGCTAAGTATGATAACATTGTTTTTTGTTTGTTTTTTACAGGGCATGCTTCGAATGTCCGTGGTTTTTGACCGAATATCGGAGAGTGCCATGGAGGAGGCCATGCTGAGGTCAGAGAAGAATGTTGCTGAGGCCAAGGTGAACCGTCTGACGGATGACCTCCAGCTTGCCGCCCAGGCTCATCAGGGTCTACAAGCCAGGCACGTCCTCGTAACCCAAGAGCGGGATGACGCTGAGAGGCAGAAGGTGCAGCTGGAGAAGAGAGTGGAGGAGCTGGAGAGGAGACTGAAAAAGGAAGAGCAGCAGAGGGGAAAGGCCATCCGTCGGGCGGAGCAGAAAGCTGTTGAGGGCTATAAAGCCAGCGAGGAATTCAAAAATTTGAAGTACGAGCTTGCTGCCGAATTCATGGAAGACGGGCACCAGGCCACGCTCCTCTACCTCCAGCGCCACTACCCGGAATTTGACAGTTCAGGTGTTGGGATGGAATTTACCCAGCAGGTTGGGCTAGCGGCGGAGCAGCCTGCTGCGAGGGAGGCTGAGGGTCCAGCACGCGAAGTTGGTACTGAAGGTGTTGGCAACGAGGAGGCTGAGGAAGACACTAATGTAGACGTCTTGGGCGTCGACGGTGCTTCAGTGGCGCTGGCCAACAGTATAGTCCGAGAAGGTTACCTGAGGCGAGGGTGACCGATAAGATAACAACAAACTGAGTTCAGGGGTGGTGACGGGCTCCGTGCAGGGCTCCAACCTTCTACACACAGTACCTGCACAAAGACCTACTGGGGTGGTTCCCAGTAAGTCCCTCCGGCGTGAGAATAAGTATTCCGAAGTGGAGGGCTGAAATTATAGATTGAATTCAGTAGTAGTAACGTACCTTTGGGCAGTGGATGCCCCAGTATATTTATAGGCGCCAGCACTTGATTAGTGTCGCGAATTTAGGGGAGAGGAGCTCAGGTTAATTAGCCTAATCTGCTGGGCAACCAATGAGCAGACAGGTCAACCCTCTAATCCTTTGGGCTGGCTTTTGAACCCATCACTGGAGGCCCATGGGCCATGGCCTCACACCGGCCTGACGAACTCCCAAGTGCTATGGTGGCGAGCAAAGGGTGCCACAGACTGTCAGTTCGGGAGGTCGGACCTCAGCTCTTCAGTCCTGATCTCTTCACTGCGACGACCCTCAGTTCGGCTGGGGGACACCTCAGCTCAGTACTGAGGGGTTCTTTAGCCCTCGTTTCGGTCGTTTTTCTATAATTGGGTGAACTTTTGACCCCGTGATACTCCTTACCAGATTTACCTATATCATCTTTAATTACAGTTTTAATCAATTTTTTCGTCTAATTTAGAAGAATACGACTAAGGT
Organism: Eucommia ulmoides; assembly: GCA_016647705.1. Lineage (NCBI taxonomy): Eukaryota > Viridiplantae > Streptophyta > Magnoliopsida > Garryales > Eucommiaceae > Eucommia > Eucommia ulmoides. The sequence goes on along the minus strand of CM028325.1, from coordinate 41,241,709 downwards.
TTAGCAGAGTGATCAAATAATTGTTCAAAATCATCAGTAGCGTTTCAATTTTATAGGATTAAAACAAATGTAAAACTTTAAGTGACCTTAAGCACGGGTAATCCCCAGTCTATTCTAATTCAATCTGATATATTTTATATTTCACACTTTATTTTTTTTACCATTTGATGGTTAAAAATATTTGTAACTGTTAATTTATATTTTGTTGAGAAATTAAATAACAAACTCTTCACAATATTATGTATTTAAATTCAAATATAAAACATTCAACCTTTTTCCGCCGCCTCTATGAATATGCGTCGTTCCCACCCAAACGGACACCACACGGACAAAACTAACGTGTCTAAGCATTTTTCTTTCATCTCTTCCTTCAGTTGTGGCCGTTCTAGCGATTAGTTAATACGATTCGACGGAACGTCTACATAACTGTATAACAACTCTCAAGTGACTTTCGGTCACTGACTTTAAATACTAGTTCCAGGTTCCTTATCTGATTTCACTAACACTGCTGCATATATATTTTCACAAAACAACCACTTGCCTTGTTGCTTGTTTAGTTTAGTTTAGTTGAGTCGTTTTTATATCAACATTATTTTTTAATAAATATTATTAATTGAAATTTAAAAGTCTTTTTATTTTTGTTTAAGTAAATATTTATTTTTTATTTTTATTTTACAAAAATGATAATTAAATATAAAATGAAATTTTTATTTATAGAGGTCAACAATAGCACACGAGAAGGATGAATTTATAATTGCCAATTTTTCTTGCTCTTATAATTAGTCATAAATGGATATTTAATTTGAGGGTAAGTTTGTTTAGTCAATGGTTTAGATTATTCATTTAAATAAATAATAATCATTTCAAAGAGTGTATATATACTAATAATTATCAAAAACTGTTCATTTTCATAATATCCGAGTCACGACTTATCACATTTTTGACAAAAATACCGTTGCGACATTTTTGTCCTTAATTCTTTTTTTTTTCGATTTTTTTTTTCCCGTATTTTATATTTTTTTAAAATTTTATTTCTTTATTTTTTTGTATGATAAAAAATAAAACATAAGACAAAAAACTAGATTTTTTACTTTCGATTTTTTTTTTAATTTTTTATAAACACCATACAAAAATAAATAAAAATAAAAAACAAGAGAGAGACAGAGAGAGTATAAAATTAGAAAATTACGAAATAAACGAAAAAATATGTTGAAAGAGTATTTTTCTCAATGAAATGTGATATAGAATGTATTGGGTAACCAAACTGAAAAAATAAAAATAAAAGGTGTTTCAGGTATATTATAAAAATGACAGAGGATGTTTTTTTAGTGTTTATAAAAATTAGGGAAATTTGTCCAAAAATTCCATCCCTTAAAAACACAACTTTATGGAGTCCTGTAATAGTGATTTTTTTACACATGAGATGGTCCTTAAAAAGTTATTTTTAGAATTTTGGGACCTCTCAAAAAAATTTCCTAAAAATTATAGGGGATGTCTCGAGTTTAAACTCACGCAGAAACACACACGCATATATATTCTAAAAACCATGGCATTTTATTTTTGAGTCACTTTAAGCCCTTGGCGTAATATCCAATGGCCAAAAGATATTTTCAACCCTTAGATTATATCCAATGACTGAGATTATGCATCGTGCTACAAACGATCTCAACAAATAAACAACAATTTTCAACTGTTTGATTTAGATTTTGTTGATAAAATGCATAACGAACTCTCAACAAAATATATTTTCATGATTCGTCTATTTTTTCGGTTTCCTAGGGTATCCTCGCACCACGATCAGTGAAAACTAATCCCTCGAAGTACTGTCGTGCGCCAAAAGCGGAGACCTCTCCCAACAGAGCACTTTCCATACACAACTCCCAAAGGTTCGATCCCAGGATATATTGCTTAAGGAGCCCAAACTTCTTGCGCTTGAATTAATTATACGATATTAATCTATTTGAACTAATTATATGATATTCAAGATTAATTTATTGACTTGAAATTAATGTCTTTAAACACATGATATAAAAAATTATTTGATTTTTAATATATTGGAATTAAAAAAATTAATATGTTTAATTTTTATAAATTGTTTATTAAGATGAAATGTTGACAAGAAAAAAAATAAAATAAAAATGAGGAGAAAGTTGTTATGAAGGCTCAATAATCAAACTTATGTCATCACAAATTTGAATAATCAAGGGAAAAATATGTATTAATTAATTGATGAATAGGTGCCCAATTGAGTCTCATGAGTAAGTGTGAAAGAAAATGAAATAAGAAAAGATATTTTGCTGCGCCATTGACTATAGACACCTTAATGTTCTGTCTTATTTAATTTTCTTAACCGTATGCTATAATAATTTTTTCATAAGTACAAAATTACTATAATAAAAGTCTATAATTTTTTATATAAAAAATTACAGTAATTTTTTATATAAAAAATTACAGTAATTTTTTAAAATGAAATAAGAAAAGACATTTGGCTGCACCATTGACTATATATACCTTAATGTCCTGTCTTATTTAATTTTCTTAACAGTCTTCACACGCTATAATAATTTTTCATAAGTGCAAAATTACTATAATACGTGAAAGTCTGTAATTTTTCATATAAAAATTTACAATAATTTTTATAACATACAATGATTTTAGATTTTTGACATAATTACTAATTTTTTCAAAAAAATTACTTTAGCACGTGAACTGCATAGAATAAAATTTGATTTTTTTTTTTTTTGATTTGTTAATATACTTTTATCTTATTTATAAAACCATTCAAAAAATAGTAGATTGTCCAAGTCAAACAGTTATAAACTTTTTTTTTTTTTTAGTTCTTTGAATGAATTTTTAATAGTCAACTTTAACTAGGTATATATTTCACATTTGATATTAAATATTGAAAATTAAATTAAAAGTTAATTTATAATGAATAAAATATAAGTTGTTCTATAAATAAAATAAAATAAAATAATTAAAAATCTAAAATATAGGACAATTTTATTTTTTATTTTTTTAATTATTTAATGACATATGTGAACCATTAAAAAAAAAAAAGAGTAATAACTATAATATCCATTTAAACAATGTTCCTTGTGATACGTCTGCCTATTATCGAACTCTGGTCACCTATTATTGGACCTCCACTGCTAGTAGCTGAATTTCGGCACACGAAAAAGTGAGTAATAATTGTAATATCCACTTAGTCAATGTTTCTTATGACACTTCTGCTTGTTATCGGACTCTAGTCATCTGTCATCGGACCTCCACTGCTAGTAGCTGGATTTCGACACCCGAAATCTGACTCTTGGGGTTGGCCTATTTGCTGATTATCGGCTCTCTATCGTGAGTTGCCAAACCGCCACCGAACACCATAAATTTTTATATCTAGTTAGGTGAATTGAAGAATTAAAATTCATTTTACATATTAAAAAAAAAATGTTAAAACAAAAAGATAGATTAGATTTAATTTATAACCTACGGAAAAGTACTTGTTAGGGATGAATAGTCACACACCCCGAACGAGATTAGTCTTACACTCTGTGTAGATGTGGGAACACCTGTGGGTATTTAAAAAAAAAAAATTATAACCCAATTTTCTAATTTTTTTCAAAAATTATCTCAACAATATAAAATGATAAAAAGCTCTTGGATCACCGAGAAGGTCATCAACACATTATAATATCTTCTCTGTCTCTGTCTCTACTCTTCAACTCCAGCAGCCACATTGATGGCATGTTTAATTAATTAAACAAAGAACGCAGTTCACCTTAAGAAGTTGTTGGGTGGGTAGATTGTTGTTCAATTCAAACCGATGAGATCAGTTGAGCTGCAAATAAAAAAATATCCGCCGAAAAGGGTTTTGATTCTAATTTACAAGTCAAGGTCACGCCACTTGAAAATCAAGCTTCAAACTTCAAATTTTTTGATAAAATAACTGCAAATTCAATCATGAAAACGACGAGTGAAGAAGGTGAAGATGAACTGAAGAAGGAGATAATGGAGGTAAGTGATCTCAATTCTATGTATGAATGGGGTGTGTGTGTGTATTTGTGCATGTCAGCATGTGCTACCACATGAAGGTAAACTGTTTGATAAAATGCTTGATCCACTTATCAATGGTGCATGTGTGTGTCTGTGCATGTTAGCATGTGTTATGAAATGAACGCCAGCTGTTTGATAAATTGCCTTATCCACTTACCAGTGGTGCATATATTGTTTGTGTGTGCATGTTAGCATGTGTTACGACATGAAGACAAACTGTTTGATGAAATGTCTGATCCACTTATCAATGGTGCATATATATATATATAAATTAATGTGGAAACATTAAAATGGAAACGTACCTTTCAGATTCGGACGATCCATTTACAACCCGCTCTTCGTTTCTTCTCTCATTGGCAAGAAAAATACTACTAGAGTATTTTTCAATAATATCTGCACTCTTACTAACCAAGACTACTCAAATTTTTTGTTTTCAATCATATCCACAATCTCACCAACCAAGGTCACTCAAATTTTCTGTAATATGATGGGATTAGAAAACTTAGAGATATCAATGTCTATTTATTGAAAAAACTTCAAAGGATGTGTCATTTTCAATGGATGTCAACCGAATAAACGTGATATTTGAGATTAAGAAGTGCATCCATTCACATAGTGACTGTTCATGAAACTTCCATGTGGACATTCTATGGGTAGACCCGACCCGCTCCATAATCCTACAATATATGTGTGTGTTTGTGCATGTTAGCATGTGTTACGACATGAAGGCAAACTGTTTGATGAAATGCCTGATCCACTTTTGTTATATAATTATATTACAGTTGCTGTAGCAAGAAGATGATTGGGGTCAACGGCATTGACTTATAAAAATCTGACAATGAAAGGAAGCTTAGTTTTGGCTCGATTTGATTGGCCGGTGAAACCCATTGGACACCGGCCAAAAAGGAGAAAAATCATAGCATGATCTGTGTACACGTGGTGTTCTTAACCTAAGACTCCAACCAACCAATCCAAGGTTAGTACTTAGAAATGTGTGCTAAGGGTTAGATATTTTTAAGGATCCGTTTGATTGGTTGAAAAAATGAATGGATAAAAAAACTGTTATTTTGAGGGTATATTTAGTATTTAGAGTTTATCTCGAGTCGGTAATACTCACGCGGCCCGCATTTAAACAGTGCTTCATTCTTAAATGTCCAGTCAACTGTTGCGCCTCAACGCATTGCGGGGAGAATCAACTGTGAATATTTTTAAGGATATGTTTGTTTGGAAAAAAAAAAAAGAAAAAGAAAACTAGGATGAAAAAAAATGAACAACAATTGTTCGGTATGAAGGGATAATTGGAGGGAAAGAAAAATGCACAATTCCGTAAGTAGTTTTTCATTTCTACTAATTTAGGAGGAAATGGAAAAAAAAAAATGAAGGAAAATAATTTTAAAAGAGACTAAAATTATAGTTATACTCATGATAATTAATTTTTTATTTTGTTTTTATAATATATGAGGATAAAATAATGAATAACATAACTAAATAATTTCCTTCCTCTTATTTTTCTTTCCTCAACAAAGATGAATTCTTATGTCTTTTCCTTTTGCATCCCTTAGACCAAATGAGTCAAATGACTCTACAGAAAAGAAAAGAAAAAAAAATTCTTTTCATGAATAATAAAAATATTTTCCTTCCACTTTTTCACCCTTCCAACTAAACATAACCTTAAGGGTCCATTGGTTTGGTTGGAAAAATGAACGGATGGAAAAATAAAGAAAAAAATAGGATGAAAAATTCCAAAAAAGAAAAAAAAGAAAAGAAAAGATTGTTTGGTATGAAGGACTAATTAGAGGGAAAGAAAAATGGGAAAGAAAATGCACAATTTCCTAAGCAATTTTTTTTCTTCCTTAATTTGGGAGGAAATGGAAGGAAAATGAGGGAGAATTTTTCAAAAAGACAATAAAATTACAATTATACTCTTGATGCTAGAATCTTTAATGTATTTTTGTAATATATGAGGGTAAAATAGTAAATTGAATAAATTAATAATTTTCATTTTTAAAAAAAAAAAAATCTTTCTTAACCAAATATGAAATTTTATATTCTCCTACTTATAAGTGCCTCCAATCAAACAACATTAGGAAAAATAATTTTTCTTTCCTAACGGATAAAAATATTATCTTTTCTTTTTTCTTTTCTCTTATCTTTTCCATCGTTCCAATCAAAACTTGATAGAAGAAGGAGTGGAACGTCCCTTAGTTGCAGTTTGTTGTAATAACAGCACTCCTAAGGCAGTGTTTGGTTTCCTAGAATTGGAATGAACTGTGTAGAAATCTGAATAATTACATGCGTTTATTTTCAATTTCAATTTCAAGACTTGAATTTTATGCTGCCAAACGTGGCCTAACAAGTCTGCTAGAGAGACACAATTGACCCTTAAAACCATGTGATTTTTTATTTATTTATTTTTCTGTATACGAAGCTTCAAAGATGGTACCAAGTTATATAATAGAAGAATTCTAATAAACAAAGTGCGCTCCCAGAGTAATTAGTCTCTCTCTCTCGAAGTCTATGGCTCTACTGTCATAAACGTTGAATTCTTCTTTATTCAACTATATACAAAATCTATGTAAATGCATGGTTTTCATTTTGGTACCCCCAATAATTCATATTCGGTTGCACTTTACTCTTAATGTTTATAAATTGTATTTAAGAGGCCTGATTGTTGAATCCCACATCGCTTGAGTTACCTGATCCAGAATTATATATAAAACTTAGGTTAATCCTCATCTTACAAGACGTCTTTTGAGAGTGTGGTAGGCCTATTGGATTTCTACATGGTATGAGAGTCATGTCTTTTGTCTGATGTTGGGTGTGTTGAATCCACATCAATGTTGGGCCCCCGATATCCGTTCACAATTGTTGAATCCCACATTGATGTTGGGCCTCCCGATATCCGTTCGCAGTGGTTTGTCAAAGTCCACTCTGCGCGTGAAACGGTGTGTTGAATCCCACATCGCTTGTGTTACCTTATCCTGAGCTATATATAAAGCCAAGGGCAATCCTCCTCTTACAAGGCGTCTTTTGAGAGCGAGTTAGGCCCATTAAAATTTCTACATGGTATCAGAGCCAGACTTTTGTCTGATGTTAGGCATGTTAAATCCCACATCAATGATGGGCCCCTCGATATCCGTTCGCAGTGGTTTGTCAAAAAGTCCACTCTGCGTGTGAGGGGGCGTGTTGAATCCCACATTGATGTTGGGCCTTCTGTTATCCGTTTGCAGTGGTTCGTCAAAGTTCACCCTGCGCGTGAGGAGGCGTGTTGAATCCCACATCGCTTGTGTTATCTGATCCTGAGCTATATATAAAGCCAAGAGCAATCCTCCTCTTACAAGGCGTCTTTGAGAGTGAGTTAGGCCCATTAAAATTTCTACAACAGTGGTTTATCAAAGTCCGTGCTGCTCGTGAGAGGGCGTGTTGAATCTCACATCGCTTGTGTTGCCTGATCCTAAGCTTTATATAAAACCTGGGGCAATCCTCATCTTACAAGACATCTTTTGAGAATGAGTTAGGCCCATAGAGTTTCTACACCGATTTGCCAACTCCAACCGAAATCTCATCAGAAAAATGCTATTTTCTGGCGGTACTTTTGCCGAATTACACCAATTGGACTTCTTAGGCACAGTTCAAAAACTTTAGGGTGCAATGTGCAAGAGAGTAAAAACTTCAAGGGTGCATAGTGATTTATTTATTTAATTATTTGAAAAATGAACTTAAACAAATTGTGTGCAGTTGACATTTATGAAGGTGTGGTGTGGTGTGTGGGTAATGGGGATAGATTAACCCCTTTTTTAATTTTTTTTTTTGAAGATTTAAATTAAAAATATGTTTAAATAAGCCAAGAAATGTTGATGGTGTTTATATAAGAAGAGAAGTGCATCATTTTAAAGCTGGGCAGTGTTTAAATTGCTCTAAAATACAAAAAGCAATGGAGAGCAAATTGATTAATTCAAGCTCTGGAGATGATGAATCAGTTGGCCATGAAGCTTCAAAGGTAAATTTATTATACTTTTTTTTTTTCAATTTTTTTTCCCCATTTCATTATGGATGGTTCTTGATTCTTTTTTTAATCTCTTCAAAATTAAGCTTATTTTATGGATGATGAAGAAATTGTTGTGAAAAATGGGATTTTTCAATGAATAATTCTTGGTTTATTGTGGCCTAGTACCCCCGCCCCCCCCCCCCCCCCCCCCCCTCTCCTTCAAAGAATTTCTTTTAGGAACATGATTGATCCAAATACTATGATCATATCATAGAATTGTTTGATTTATTTTGACTAGTTAAAAGAAAAAGGATGACGGTCTTTTGTCCATAATTCAACAGTAGACTCACCTTGCTTGAATTTTATTGTATCAATAAATGTTGATTTCGTAATTCAGATTTAAATCTTTTATTCATATATTACAGTTATACTCTTGATGCTAGAATCTTTAATGTATTTTTGTAATATATGAGGATAAAATAATAAATTGGATAAGTGAATAATTTCCTTTTTTTTTTTTTAATTTTTCTTTCTTAACCAAATATGAAAATATATCATAGAATAGCACATGATTGATCCGAATACTATGATCATGTCATAGAATTGTTTGATTTATTTTGATTTGTTAGAAAAAAAAAGGATGATAAATATATCGGTCTTTTGTCCATAATTCAACAGCAGACTCACCGCTTGAATTTTATTGTATCAATAAATGTTGATTTCGTAATTCAAATTTAAAGAACTTTTTGCCACCAAAAGCCACCTAAGAATCGATTTTTCTTTTCTGAATTCAAAATTATATTATATATATATATATATATATATATATATATATTTTGTTCATGCAGGAAGATGAACTCGAATCAGCCAAGGCTGAAATGATTGAAGTAAGAGAAGAGAATGCAAAGCTAAAGATGATGCTAAAACAAATCGAAAACGAATACAAATCTCTTCAAACACGATTTGTGGAAATCCTTCAACAAAACAAGAACGAAAATCCAGATTTTGAAGAGCCCGAACTCATCTCTCTTAACCTTGGAATAAACACAAGCAAGCTCAAGAAGAACAACAATGGCAGCAGCTGCTCAAAGATAACAGAAAGGGAAGATGATCATAATGGCTTTAAACAAGGCCTTAGACTTGGATTTAACAGCAATCACTTTGATGGGTCAAAACCAGAATTGGTTAATCCAAGTCCTGAGATTAGTATAGATGAGGCAAAAGAGGATGAAGGTTTGAAGACGAGCGGTGGAGATGATGAGCTTGCTCAACAACCTAGTCCGAAAAGAGCTAGGGTTTCTGTGAGGGCTAGATGTGATACCCCAACGGTGAGTACAAATCTTCATGTGTGTTATGACGAATGATTTAGGGTCTGCTTCGTTTTGTTTTTGAAAAACTAGAAAACAGGTTTTGAAAATTTTTAAAACAGTTTTTGAAAATTATGAGAAGGTGTTTGCTTTAATTTTTTAAAAAGAGAATATTTATTAATAAATTAGGACTGTTTTTTAAAATGTCTTTTCATTAAGGGTTAAAATTGATTTGAGAGAAATGGATGAATGAGATTAAATTATAAAAGCTTTTGTCCCACTTGGATGTTGGGCCCCCGTTATCCGTTCACAATAGTTTGGCAATGTCCACCATACGTGTGAGGGCTAATGTTGTAAAAGGCATTCGTGGAACTCGCTCAGAAGTTGGGTGGTCCTAAACCGCCCCTAAGCTATGGGGGCTATTTTCTAGCTGGGCTTGCGCCCAGATGTTGTAGGCAACACCCAACTTCGGCCCGGGCGAAGTTTGACGAGGCTTACGCCCTGTTTTTCTATTACTGGCGGTTGGAGGTTGCAGATGTTATATTAAATGAAGAAGCAGAGGTCAATGGCAGTGGAAATAAGAGAAGTAGGGTTAAGTCATGCGGTTTTTGTATGTTTTATATGAAATAAAGCAGTTCCCTCCTCTAATATTTTTTTTTTTAAAAAATAATTATTCTTTGACCAGAATTCTAAAGAAATTATTACTTGTTAAAGAATAGATGAGAAAATAAAGAATAATATTTAATAGTATCCTTAAATATGTTGGCCTCACGTGAAAAATAGAATTTCAATTAAATTACTATTTATGATTTATATCTTTTGTCATCTTATCATTTTATCCAAATTTATTTATCATATATATTCTTTTTATTTATTTTTAATATTTTTAATTATATATAATATTTTAAAAAAATTAAAAAATCATGTATCGGGGGGTTTACACCCGATGCCTCAGGGCTTATGCCTCGCCCCTAACAGGTCAAAACGTCCCGTCCAATGCCCCCGCCTTTTACAACACTGGTGAGGGCCTATTGAATCCCACATCATTTGTGTTACTGGATCATAAGTTATATATAACTCTAAGGGTAATCTTCCTCTTACAAGATCAATGTGAGATTTAACATGCCTCTTACGCGCAGGGTGGACTTTGACAAACCGCTATGAAAGGATATTGAGGGGCCCAATATTGATGTGAGATTCAACACATTCAACATTAGATAAGAGACCTGACTCTGATACCACTTAGAAACCCAATGGGCCTAACTCACTCTCAAAAGACTCCTTAAAAATTGGGGATTACCCTTAGAGTTATATATAGCTTACAATCAGGTAACACAATCGATGTGGGATTTAACAAAGACGGTTAAATTAAATTATATTTTGTATCCTTACTATCTTTTTGCCTTTATAAACTAGAATATCAGACTTTAGGCACGGGGAATCTCTCCAATGTAGTAGTGTGTTAAAAGTTTAAGAAGTAAAAATGATGTGATTGATAAAAATGTGGTAGAGAAGTGAAAAATAAAGAAATAAAGAAAGAAAGTTAAAACTAAATTTGTAGAATAAAAAAAGGTAATATCAAAAATTTGTTTTATGCCCATTAAGATGAATGATTTAGGGTCTGTTTGGTTTTCGTTTTCGAAAAATGGTTTTTGAAAAATTTTGAAAATTGTGAGAAGTTGTTTAGTTTAGTTTTTGAAAAATGGGGAAAATTCATTAATAAATTTTTATTTTTTATTATTTCCGAGCAGATGAATGACGGGTGCCAATGGAGAAAATATGGACAAAAGATCGCGAAAGGGAATCCATGCCCGCGGGCATACTATCGCTGCACGGTTGCACCGGCATGCCCTGTTAGAAAGCAGGTATCTTTCACCTTGTAAAACAAAGCTTGTTTGGTTGCTATTACAAGAAATTCTCGAGAAGAGTCGAAAGATCATATTTTTCCTCAAAATTTCAGGTTCAAAAGATGCTATTTCCTCTAAAAACAAACTTTTTTTAGTTGTAATTACAAGAAATTCTCAAGTAGAGTGGAAAGATTATGATTTTCCGTAACAATTGTGGTCCAGAAAAATGTTTCCTCCAAAACAAGCTTGTTTAGTTGTTATTACAAGAAAATCTCAAGAAGAGTAAAAGAACATCACCTTTTTCCTCTAAAATTCAGGTTCAAATATGTTATTTCCTGTTGAATCTCACATCAATGTTGGGCCATTCCGTCAATTTTTGTTCGTAGTGGTCTGTCGAAATCCACCCTACACGTGAGAGGATGTGTTGAACCCGACATTGCTTGTATTACTTGATTTAGAGCTATATTTTTAAAGCCTTGGGCAATCCTCCTCTTTCAAGGCGTCTTTTGAGAGTGAGTGAGATCCATTGGCTTGCTACATGGTATCAGAGTCAATGCTCTTGTCTGATACTAGGTGTGATGTTAGCCCCCGATATCCATTCGCAAAGGTTTGTCAAAAAATTCACCTTGTGCGTGAGAGGGCGTGTTGAATTCCACATCACTTGTGTTATCTGATCTTGAGCTATATATAAAGCGTAGGGCAACCCTCATCTTTCAAGGCATCTTTTGAGAGTGAGTTAGGCCAATTGAGTTGCTCCATTTCCTATAAAACAACCTTGTCTAGTTATTATTACAGCAAAATCTCAACAATAATGTAAATATTATATTTTCCCCCTAAAATTTTCAGGTTCAAAGATGTGCCCAAGACATGTCGATCCTGATCACCACCTACGAAGGAACTCACAACCACCCTCTTCCAATTTCAGCCACCGCCATGGCCTCCACCACTTCTGCCGCCGCCTCCATGCTCCTCTCCGGCTCTTCCACCTCCCAACACGGCCTAAACCCTAATACCAACATCTATGATCACTCGAGAACAAGCCCATTCTACTTGGCTAGTTCTTCTTCTCCAGCTCCTCCCACCATAACATTAGACCTCACATCCAGTTCATTTTCTAGTTTTCAATCAAACCCAAAGTTCCCCTCAACGAATATGAGTTTCTCTTCGAATAGTTACGGTGTTTCGCCTTATAATTCGAACAATTTGGGGCCATTAAATGCTGGAAGATCTTCCCAGGAGAGCTTTTTTCAGGCATACATGGAAAAAAAACCACCACCAAACTACTTCTTCTTCTTCTTCATCTTCTTCTCAGCAGTTGTTAACTGAAACATTGACGAAAGTAATCACATCAGACCCGAGTTTTCGCTCAGTGCTGGCTGCAGCGATTTCGACGGTGGTTGGTGGTGGTGGAAGTGGTGGTGGTGATGGTGGAGGTGGTGGTTCTGGGCAGAATTTGAAGTGGGGAGAGCCGGTTGAGGCTTGTGCATCAAGTTACTTGACGGGATCGTCTTCTTCGAATTCGCAGACAAGAAGCTTGATGCTTCTGCAACAACCTCAGATGCAATTTTCTATTTCAAAGACAAGTTCTACATCTACTGCTGAAAATAGAGATCAAAATAATTGATGTTTCTTTTTTGTTTTTTTGTTTTTTTTTTCCGGAGAGAAATGTATACTTTCTTTTTTTTCCCCCGATTTTGGACCCTTTTTCCACACCCAATGTTTTTTTTGGGGTGACTTGTGTAATATTTTCCTATACAAATATGGATTAGCTCAATGTAAGAGTGGACAGTGGGCGGGTTGGGACGGTTTGGGCCAAAATTGCTGACCAAACTGATAATATGCGGTTTTGATTAATTTGAACCGTGAACTGTCTAATAGTATGAGGGTTGGGGCGGTTCGTGCGGGTTGGCTAGTTCAAACAATGGACCGCCAATAATATGCGGTTTGGGACTAGTTTTGTGTTGGGCTAATTAAAATCACAGGTCTTGAAATATAATAAATATTGTTAAGAACAAACCACACCTTTGGAATATAACAAGCACTTGAATTCTAAAAAACACAACACTGGAATATAACGAAACACAGCACTGGAATATAACAAGCACTGAAATTGTTACCATGCTTTATCAATTAACAATTGATAAGAACGAAATTTTAAATATTGTTCATTTGGGATTGTGAATGGATCAAATAACAACAACAAAACATTTCTCTTCGATTAACGAAACCGAAAACGAAATCAAAGAACAAACAACCACAGGAATTTTGACCTTGTTTTATATTGATAAGAACAATTTATAAGAACAAAATGGGGCCTTAACGTATATAGGAATATATTATATTAATAGATAAGAACAATTAAACAATCAACGGAGAAAGAAACAGAAACTAGAAATGAATACTAGAAATAGAAACAAAAATAAAAACGGATTCAGGAACATATTATATTACAAAAAAAAATAATTGAACATGAAAAACACCTTGTCATCACAAGATACAGTGCTTCCAAACCAGATATGGATTAACAATAATTGTAAGATGTTCGACGAAAAAGTAGATTAAGAACCGATTAAGAACAATATTAGTAGGAATTGCTCTTTGAAAACTAGAAATTTAAAACAGAAATTCAGAACCTGTGCTCTTCATTGTCTTCGCGATCGAATTTGTGGTTTGCCTTAGGGCATGTTTGATAAAAAAAATTAAGTGCTTAAAACTGATTATATTAAGTATTTAATTAATTAAATTTGTTTGATAAATGTAATTAGTATCACTTAATTAATTAAGTTAACTTAAAAATTAAGTTAAAATGTGAATAAAAAATTAAGTTAAGGTCTCTTCACTTATTTTATTTTGCTTAATGCACTCCATAATTTTTCACTTAAAAAAAATTATATTTTGACCATTTTACCCTTAATCCCCTACGAGGGTTTAATTAAAGTTATGATTAATGAGAATTGAATTAATTTTGGATTATCTTATGGTTTTAATTTTATTTTATATTTAAATTATTGTTATAATTTAATTTAAGTAATCAAACTACATAAAAAAACACATAATATTTACATATTTTTAGGTCAATTTCTACTTTTAATTTTAATATAATTTTTTTTTTTTTTTTTTAAAATGGCACCCTAATTTTATTGCTTTGTTCTCAAATTTTTTTTTTTCTCCACATTGTCTTAATTCAAAGGTAGTTATATAAATTAAACAATTTTTAACATACAAATTTTGTATTTATCAAACAAATAAAAAAAAATCGGCACTTTATTTTCAGCACAATTTTATCAAACAACTTTCTTAAATTTTCAGCACTTAAAATTTCAGCACTTAATTTTCAGCACTTAAATTTTTAGCACTTAAAAATTAAGTTGTTATCAAACAAGCCCTTAGTAGGACTTCACCATTGTATTATGTAGATTAAGAATTAGAAGGATGTAGATCAATATTTTCATATTCGAAATTGGAAATTGAAAACAAAGGAAAATAAAATAAGAAATCCAGGTCTTGGAAGGAAAGGAAGTGAGATCTAGAAGGAAGAAGACCGGAGTTTAGGTGAGGACTGAGAACTTTTATGCAAAATTCCCAAAACGGGGAAACCGTGGCCGCCTTCAATCTTTAGAAGCTCATACAATGTATTATGTACGTATATCACAGCCTAAACGATGTCATTTAGGTTGTGATATCAGGCAGACAGTTTAACCCGTGAAATGAACTACCCATATTTGTGAGCCGCTCCGATTCATCACAATTTAGGGAGCTACATCCTGCGCAATACGCGCGTCTGGCAGAGCAGTTTATATTTCAAGCAGTTTGTGATGAGAATATATCAGCTATACCAAGAGATCCGTTGCATGTTTCAGTTAGCCTAATAACAAAAGCAAGGGCTAAAAGATTAAAAGAAACACTTAATAGGCTTATTCAAGAAATTTGGGCCGAGTCTATAAAGGTCAAGCATAAATTAGGTCCATCGGAAAATCAAGGCCTAATTTTAATCCTTTGAAAAGAAACTCTAATTCGGTTTTGGGTCTCACTGATTCTTGGTAAAATTCGTATCAATTTGGGTGGGTTGACCCACCCCGTTGCACACCCCTAGCTCAATGTTACTATTGGATTTTGGAGAAATGCAAATTTCATATAAGTATGAATGAAATGTGCAAATTGCATAAAAAATAGGGTTTTGACACTTTTACCCACAAAATTTGACCAAAATCTCACTTTGGTCCTCATAGTTTCAATTTAAACGTATAACACCTTAAAGTTTCTTGATAATTCCACTACAGTCCAACGTCCAAGTCATCATCTGTATCGCAATTTTAGACCAAAAACAATCAACTATGGTGTTGATTGTTTTTAATTGGCTTTATGGTAATTCCAACCTTCGATTTTTCTCCGATTTTTCTTTTCACCTTAATACTAAAAAAATATACATATAACATAATATGCACGATAGTTAACTGTTTGTGATCCAAATTTGTAATAGAGTTATTAATTTGGACAAAAGTAGGATGACTACATAACTTCAGGGTATTATGTGTGTGACGGGTTTTTGACACTTTGTACCCTTGAAGTAATCAAAATCTCACTTTGGTCCCCATAGTTTTAGTTTGAACTTTGAACGTGTAACACCTAATCATCCCACTACATTCCAAGTTATTATCTCATTAAAATTTTGGACAAAAAATAGTCTCTTACTCTGCATGTGTTCGTTTTCAAGGGATTTTATAGGCATTTGCAGTCTACTCCTTTTCCCCTCCCATTTTCTTTCCAGCACAAATACTTAGAACTTAGAAGTAATATATACATACATATATATATATATATAATTTTTTTTTTTTGTAAAGAGGAAAGGGAGATGATGAAAATGTCCTTAAGGTCCTCTTAAAAGTATTTGGGTGCATCGTTGGTGACGTTTTTCATCCAAAATTGTAATAGAGTTAGTTATTGATTTGGACTGAAGTGGGATCATTACGAAACTTTAGGGAATCAAATGTTCAAATTAAAACTATAGGTACCAAAGTGAAATAATAGTCAAACTTCAAGGGTAAAAAGTGTCAAAACCCCTAAAATGTGTAACTTTCAAGATTCAACAACTAGTATAACATATATTAAAAAAACTGAAAGACAAATTTTCTTTTGCTTCCTCTATTTTGTCTAATTATCATTGTACCCTATCGGCTTAAAAAATTATACGTTATTCATTTCTATTTTGAATAAAGTGAGAAACTAATTTTTTTTCTGTTTAAATTAACGGAATATACTTAAAAATTGATGAAATTAAAATTTTCATCCAATTTTTGAATGAAATAGAAAAAATTGTCCATTTCTTTTGATTTTATTTTTTTAAAAGTATTTTTGATAAAAAAATTAAAATTAAAATAAAGCGACAATTTCGTCTATTTCAACAAAAAATTCAATGAAAAATTTAATTTCATCAATTTCTAAGTATATTTCGTTAATTTAAACGGAAAAAAAATTAATTTTTTACTTTGTTCAAAATAAAAGTAGTTAAAGTATATCTTCTTGAAATTAACGACATAAAAGTGAATTAACGACATAAAAGTGATAATTAGACAAAATAGAGGGGATAAAAAACGATTTTCTCAATTGAAAACAACGGTACCCTTATTTTACGTGAGATGGGACCATACTTAACGCGCACAGCCAAAACAGCACGCACATACTATGCGTCGCTGCCTCCCCTTTACCGGCTTATATTTGACGCCAAACCCCATTTTTACTCCAGGGCAAACTCTCTCTCTCCTCTCTCATCTCTTACACAGTCTGCGACTGCGAGCCGCGATTTCGCCGACGGCAGTTCATCAAGCTTCGCATCCGAATTCCGTCGATCACGTGCTCAGCAATTCCTGCGGCTTTCTCTTGTAGGTATAATCTATTCCTTTTATCTATTTTTGTACGATGTCGAATTTTGGATGTGTGTCGCAGATCTAGGGTTTCTGAGCTACGAGGAAATGGTAATTGTGATTGTTTGACTTGTTGTGGTTGTTGTTTAGCTGCTTGAATTCGATGATATGGAAGTCAGTTGTTTGTACGCGTTTTCATTGGAATATGTGCTTGTTTTGGGGGAATCGGAGGGGGTTGAGTACTGCGGTTTGTTGATTTTTTCTTTGTTGATTTTAGGCGGCGAGGATGTCAACTCCGGCGAGAAAGAGATTGATGAGAGATTTCAAGAGGTTGCAGCATGACCCTCCGGCAGGCATCAGCGGTGCGCCCTACGACAACAATATTATGCTATGGAATGCCGTTATATTTGGGTACATAACCAATTTGATGCACTTAACGTTTGTGTAGTTTTGTTTTTGTGGCTTTGTGCGTATGCTTTGTTGATCATTTGAAGTCTCATTAACTTCCGATTTTTTCTTTCTTTCTTTGCATTACAGACCTGATGATACCCCTTGGGACGGAGGTGAGACTGCTATTTCTTTCAGTCCATATTGACTTGTGTCTTTTCTTTGCATGTCGTACGGATAATTTACTGTGTAGAGTACACTGATAACATGTTTACGGCCTTGTTCATATCCTCATAGTATCACAATCCGAAGGACCTAAAACATTGGTGCCATAAACGCGAAGGTCATTGAGAACACTTGGATCATGTTTCCATTGGGTTTTCCATTTGAAAAAATGTTCCATAAAACCAATAGTTGCTACCTACTTGCCAATGGGTTAGTAACTGTATTAGTAATTACTTGATGAAAATTTTAATAACTTAAAGCTTTCAAAGATAGAGGGTGAACCTTGGATACACTGATAAGGTTGCTCCATTGTGTCCGAGATATCTCGAGTTCAAATCTTGGAAACAGTCTTACCAAACCCCGCAATGGTGGGGGCCTTCGTGCACTAGGCTTCCATTTTTTAGAACTTTCAAATATAATAGCATGAGAAAATGACCTTGTATCTTTTCAACATCCTTCTCCAATAAAAATATATGGGAACATTTTCGTGATATCGCTCCCTATGCTTGCTAGTTTTTAAGATTTACTGCTTGCTTGCCTTCTCGGTTTATATTATCCTGCTTTATGCTTTATTTTTGTCTTTGATATTCGAAAAACATTTTAAAGTAATGGTTAATATTCTTTTTTTGTAGGTACCTTTAAGTTGACACTTCAATTCTCAGAGGATTATCCGAATAAGCCACCAACAGTGCGATTTGTGTCTAGAATGTTCCACCCAAACAGTAAGTTGGAGCCAAACGATGAAATATTGTATTTACATAGCTTGAGATCATTCTGGAGATTCATTTTTTGTATGCAATTCAGCCTTCCGGGCAGATAGGGGTTTAGAGTGCATTTAGGCATTGCTTTGTTGCATTCATTATACTTGGCTAGAGGAAAATTCTTCAAGCCTCATTATTATGCTTTTACTTCAAAGTGTGTGCTGCACAGGATTGTCAACTCATTCATTGGATCTCTTTTTGTCTATGGGTCTTTACAAGTGTCTGTACTCGTAGCGCTTCACAGATCCTTTGTGCTACTTCAACTATCAATAAGGCTTTTATATAATATAATTTTGGTAGGCAATATCAGTAAGGCCATTGTCTCGGTTGACTCACCACTTTTCCAATAATAATAAAGAGATGGTCCCGCTGAGGATGTACTTCTACATAGGTTACAAAAAAAATACTAGCACGAATTCAATTTGAAATTTACATAAGAAAAATGAATATTGCAAATAATGAAATGACTTATAGTCTTATCACTCATGTAACACATATCTCTAAGTCAAAACTCATCAAATTGTACGAAATAAAGTGGTGAACCTGATGTGTTTGGAGGGTGTTTTTAGCATAATCCTGTGATCTAGCTCCTTATATCAACACCGGGCAAGGATGTCATGCCCATTGCATTACTGTTGTTTACTTCTCCTCCCAGATCCATCATTACATACCCAATCACAATTTCCTATGTCATGCATGCTGCAAACGTCAGCAGTTCCTACCCCTCATCTTCTTCCCCTTCCTTCCATCTCTCTCACACTTAATTTGAGCATTGCACTTACACTACAACCATAGTTAACATCCACTTTGACCTTCAACAACAAAAATTCGAACAAATTACATTTTAGTATTAGTAAAATAAGGTAGCAAATTGGGATTAGGGTTTGGAAAGTGGGTACTGGTTATCTCTATTAGTTTGGGGGAAAGGGTTTTGGCTTGATCTGCTCAGTGGTGTTTGTAATATAATGATGACAAACAGACACAAAGCGTATGGAAAAGAAATAACAATGATCTGGTTATAGGCTCACAATGATGATGATGATGTCCGCATGGTGGGCATTGATTTTTGAGGGAGGAGAAGAGAGGATTATGGTGGCTAATCAATTTTTTTCAATTTGTTGAATCTCACATTGCTTGTGTTATCTGATCTTGAGCTATATGTAAAGCCTAGGGCAATCCTCATCTTACAAGACGTTTTTTGAGAGTTAGGCCCCATTGGGTTTCCACATGGTATCAAAGGCAAGACTCTTGTCTTTTGTTGGGTGTGTTTAATCTCATATCGATATTGCCCCCCCATATCCGTTTGCAATGGTTTATTAAAAAGTCCACTCGGCCCGTGAGGGGGCGTGTGGAATCCCACATCGATTTTGGCCTTTTCCCCCGATATCCATTCGCAGTGGGTTGTCAAAAGTCCACTCTGCACGTGAGGGAGCGTGTTGAATCTCACATCGCTTGTGTTATCTGATCCTGAGCTATATATAAAGCCTATGACAATTCTCATATTACAAGGCGTCTTTTGGAAGTGATTAGGCCCCACTGGATTTCTACACAATTGATGTAATTGTACAATGTTACTATGTTAGGAATGTCACAGTAATCAGATGAGAACAAAATTAGAGTAAACGGCATTTCACGTGTATTAGCTTATTGTTTAGGTGTCTAATGTTGGCCTTATGCCGTTCACAATATTTATCAAGTTAACAACTTGATTTTAATGCTAGTTGAGGATGGTATTCAAACAAATCACATGTATTTATCAAAAAAATTTACTTCAGCATTTGCTTGCATTTATATTGGTACTTACTCACCACTGGTGACTTTTGCTGCCTGCCAGTAGTTTGTTTTTTCCTTTTTTGTTTTGTGTGTATGTGTGTGTTTAAAACACAATTATGAGTTCATGAAGCTTGTAGGATTCCTTACAATGCAGTGTTGATTTTTCTGTCCTGTTGAATGTGACATTTGCATTTTC
Organism: Eucommia ulmoides; assembly: GCA_016647705.1. Lineage (NCBI taxonomy): Eukaryota > Viridiplantae > Streptophyta > Magnoliopsida > Garryales > Eucommiaceae > Eucommia > Eucommia ulmoides. The sequence continues at coordinate 41,221,317 of CM028325.1, read as the reverse complement.
GAAACTTTTGGATGCTGATTCGTCATGCCATTTCGATGCTAACCAGTCTATGCAGATGGAAGCATTTGCTTGGATATACTGCAAAATCAGTGGAGTCCCATATACGATGTAGCTGCCATATTGACATCTATCCAGGTACCGTAAGGCTGAGTCGAATTTTAACCTGTTGCTACGTCTTTAGCTTTAGCGTTTGTCTTTCAATTATAAAATCATGCATGTGGTAAAATTGAAATCTATGGTGTTTTGAAATTATACATGCTGAAAATAAATATGTCAAAGCTAAATTCGAGCATGCTCATCTCAATGCAAATATATGAAGACAAGAACCTTTTTTTTTTTTTTTTTTCTTGTGGTGGTGGTGCCTGCAGGGTGGTGGTGGGAATAGTTTTGTGAGAGTGAATGGGAATCAACATTTTTTTTGTTTCTCAGATTCTTAAGGAATTCAAGAACCAATCCTAAATTATTCCCAAAATTTTGGGAACAAAAACATGTTTACAAAACGCATTTATGTACTTAATCTTGAAGTTTTGGGAGCAGGAGTAGGAATCAAGGAACAAAAACAGTAACCAAACAGGGTGTTTTTAATTCTCACAACCCAACTCTAAACTATAGCAAATACATAAATACACTAATTGGAAAAATGGTACAATTTGAGAATTGAAAGACAACTAAACGGGGCCTTTAACTTTTATTCAGTGCTGTTTAAATGTGAAGCAATGTGACTAAATACTAGTGAAAAATGCTTGAATTTGTGGGTTTTTTTGGCACTTTTACCCCTGAAGTTTGATCATTATTTCACTTTTGTCCCCATAGTTTCATTTTGAACACGTAACACCGTGAAGGCGTGAAGTTCCATAATCATCTCACTTTAGTCCAAATAAATAACTTTATTACTATTTTGGACGACAAAGAGTCAGTTGTCATCTGTCGTGCATCCAATTATTTTAAAGGGATTTTATGGGAATTTCAACTTTTTCCTTTTCTCCTTACAAATTTTCTATATATATATATATACATTGGATTATTTTGGCGGGAAAGAGAATTGAGTGCATGACGACTGTTTTTTGTCTAAAATTGTAATGGAGATAATGACAAAATGTCAAAACCTCATTTATTTATTTTGTGATACCGAGTTAAAATTTTGTTATTTGCAGTCATTGTTGTGTGATCCAAACCCGAACTCTCCGGCCAATTCAGAGGCGGCAAGAATGTTTAGCGAGAACAAGCGCGAGTACAACAGGAAAGTCCGCGAAATCGTCGAACAAAGCTGGACAGCAGATTAAAACCCCCTCCCTAGGACTTTGTTGTGTCCGAAAAATGCCTGTTGCTGCTGTTTTGAGGAAATCAGTTTGTGACATTAAAATAAAATCTAAGTGTTGGTAGTAAAATGACTTGTGAAAACTGAAGGTCTTTTCTTTTATATATATATATATATATATATATATGATGTTTGTGTTGTGTTGTGTTTGCTGTTTCTTGAAGTATTTTTGTACATAAAAACATTTCCTTTTTTATCAATTAGACAAGAGATTGTGTGGAATTTGTTGATTTCAACTAGTTTTTGTTTATGGCTATGTTCGGTTGTCAAAATTATCCTATTTTATTAATTATTATTTTTTATGATTTGATTTGTATATTTTTTTTCATTTAGTTATGATTTAATTAAAATTATGTATTGTTTATCTCGAGAAATATGTAATTATTTTGGTTTAGTTTACTTTTTAAGAAATATGTAATTTTGCATTTATTTTTTATATAAGTCGTTTAACATTTAAAATTGAATTCATTAAATACTGATCAAATGTGTGTTTGATAATAAAATAAAAGTAAATAATTGTTATGATAATGTCGGTGGTTAATAAATATTTGTTGTAGTGGCGGCGATAGTAATAGTGAATATTTCTTGTGATAGTGATGATAGGAATATTTTTATTATGATTGTGAAATAGTTTATGTGATAATTAATATGTATAATTAAAACAAAATTAATTTAAAGGTATTTTTGTCATAAAAATAATCAATTTTTAAAATTAAAATTTTTATAAAAAAAATAAAAATTAACATTTAAAATTGAATGCATTAAATATTGATCAAGTTTGTGTTTGATAATAAAATAAAAGAAAATATTTGTTATGGTGATAACGGTGGTTAATAAATATTTGTTGTAGTGGTGGCGACAGTGATAGTGAATACTTCTTGTGATAGCGATGACAGGAATATTTTAATTATGATTGTGAAATATTTTTTGTGGTAATTAATATTTATTATTAAAAAAATTAATTAAAAGGTATTTTTTATAAAAATAATCTATTTTTGAAATTAAGATTTTTATAAATAAAATAAAATTGTAGAGATAAACTTAAAAAGATCTATTTAACACAAGCAGCATTTGAAATAAAAGAAAAAAGATACATGCAAATAATTATAGATAAATAAAGTATTTAAGGAAAAAAAAAAAAGAGTTGTAGAAAGAGTACTTTAGATAAAGAATGTAGTAAAAAAATATTTTAAAAACAAAAATTTGTAGAAATATAATTTTTTGAAGTTAAAAAATATTAAAAAAAATAAAAAAATACCATTCGGTGTTTTTCTTGGTTCAAAGTGATAAAAAAACATGAAAACTACAGGCAATGATCAAAGGCTCTCGCGTCCATTTTCACCAAGACAAACTTTTTCCATATTCTCTGTTGACGACTCCATGATCTTCAAGTGAACTCATCTGCTCGTACCTTTCTTGAATAAGAAATCAGCGCATTTATTTTCTTTTCTAGGTACAAACTGCAAGATGTAGTTAATATTATTCAGGAATTTCTTACGATCCTCAATCCATATCTTATAGATATGCGTCTTCAAGCAATCTCCAAGAATTACGGACACCGCCTCCATGGAATTTGTTTCCACAACTATCCTTGGAAGATCTCTTCCTGAGACCATGCGAATTCCGGTGTGGATACTTCGTAATTCTGCTTCAAGCGTTATGCACTCTGAAAGTTGACCATAATATCCCACGACCCAGACTCCTAAATTGTCCCGAACAACTCCTCCAGTTCCCCTTCTTCCCAAGTTTCTCATAGCGTTACCGTTAGTATCAAGCTTATAAAAACCTATTAAAGGAAAAGTTCAATGCAATAGCCTGGACACATAATTACTTCTCGATTTCTATCTTTTCATATCTCCCTTCAATACTTTTAATTCTTACAGTCAAATACTAAATTATAATTATTTATAAATTAATTAATTAAAATTTTGTAAAGTGACAACCAAATGGGCCATTAATTTAATTTTTCAGCTATTTTAAATGTGTTCATGGCCCTGGGTATTACTGTATGGGGCTGACCTTGATGTGTCGGTTGCACTATCAAGCAACCGTTGTAGGCATGGCTGTAGAGACAAGATGGGAAATGAGCATTTACTTGAATTGGAAAGTACAATAACCAATTTGTTGTTGTGTTTTGCTATTATCTTAGTGGGTGGGTGCCGACAAATGATAAAGTCCGGTTGAATTAAAGTAGTTGAGGGACTTCTGTAAGGTCATGGATTTGACTTTGCGAAAAAATACTTGTTGAGAGGGACAATCACGCACCTTGAACAAGATTAGTTTTAGATCTTGTGTGGATGTGGTGACACTCGTGGATATATATCTTTAAAAAAAAAAAAAAAAAAAAAAGAAGAAAGACCAATTCAAGCTTTTGCCATGGGCACAAAAGACCCCTATATTGTATGTAAACGAGATTTTTTTTTAATTTTTTGTGGATTTTTTTTTTCTTAGGTTGTTTGGTTAGAAGGACGTGAATGAGAGAAAATAATATTTTATGTGTATTAGAAAAAAAAAATAGAAGAAAAGTACAATATATATTCATGTAATTTACTACGATTTATTAGATTACCCCTACATATAACAAAAGAAGAATTTGACAGGGGTATAATGGTAATTTCAATATATTTTTCTACAACTCCATCATTTTCATCCCGGGGGAGGTGGGAAGGGTTTTTTTTTCACTCTTTTTTTCTTTTCTTTTTCGTTTTTCATCCCATTTTATTTTTCATTTTTCATCCTATTTTCTTTTTCATTTTTCTATCCACTCTATTTTTCATCAAATCAAACACGACTTTAGATTGAACAAAAAATTAGGAAAACTTATGTTTCGAGTCCTATACTATGAGATAAGTGTCTATGTGAACCCTGAATTTTTATTTTTTTTTATTATACACTCGGTCTTTCATGTATCAACATTTGTTTCAATCAGATAAAATAAAAAACGATGTTAATGATTTTGGACACTAAAAATGTACAATGGAATGATGTCTGAAAGGTTAGAAAAAACGATTCGTCTAAACGTTAGGTTTAGTAGCGTGCTGAATTGACAAAATATCCTCATTAGAAGGACACGTGCTGAGCACAATCAATTTTTCATCCAAAATTATTAATATCGTTTTTTTTATTTTACTGGAGTGATATAAATGTGAAACTTGAGGTGACGTTTGGTAACCGTTTCTGTTTCCATTCCAGCAGTGGGATGGAAATGGGATGAGAATTTTGTTTGCTTCTTGGGAGTAGAATCGCGTTTTTTCTTTTTTGGGAAGTGAATTGTGTTTGGTAACGATTTTATCCTAAAATCTTTTTTTTTTTTTTTTTTCTCTTTCTGTTTTGGTCTGACGGCGGTGGCGCCGGTGCCGGCGACGCTGGCCAGAAGGCAATGGCGCCGGCGGACGGCGGACGCAGGCGGCGGCGAACGGTGGTCGGCTGGTAGGTGAACAGTGACCATGTGTTTTGGGAATGAAATGAGAATAATGAGATTTTTTTTTTTTTTTTTTTTTCTCATTTCTTAATAAAAAAGTGGGCATAATTCTCAAATGGAAATGAAATGGAAACGGAAACAAAAATTACCAAACGCTATTCACAAACAAAATTCCCAAAAATCTAGAAATAGAATAGAAATTTCTGGAATGGAACCGAAATTTACGGAATATGTAACAAGGGAGACCACGTAAAACGACGTGAGCTAAACAGGATTAACTCCTGAAGGTGACTACACACACGAATACGTTATTACAGGTACAACTAGAAATTCAATTTTTTTCAAAAATTGAAATTAAATCATCTACTTCCTTCAAAGCGACTCTAGTGAGAGAGTAGATAGAGAGTGAGTGAAGGGGATCGATGCCTTCAAGGAGATGATCCATGGCGCTGATTATATAGATTTTCGCTTCCTTCTTTGTAATTCTATCTGAAAATAGTTTGATTCCATGACTAATTTTGAAATTCTCTTTTCTTTGTTGTATTTTCTTCGTACTCTTTCAGTTTTCTCTCTCTAACTCACTTTGGATCTTCAGGAGTGCTAGTTTATGGATCTTCAACACCGTTAATTGTTCAGGTATGTCTCAGATCTGAAGCTCAATGCGCTTTAAAACAACTTCAATTACTAGTTTATGGATCTTCAACACCGTTAGTCGTAAATGTTTGCTCATTTTCTGATACATATTCTATTGGTAGTTTGAAATTTGAATTGTTATTATTCTTGTGGTGATGAAATCAGGAGTTCTGAATGTAGTTAGATTCTACAAGTCACTTAGGTTACAAATACTTAAAGCTCGAATGAGATTTAGGAGACGATGAGCTGGTGAAAGAAGTTCAGTGAGCTTTAAATCGTGCATCTGTCTCTTTTCGTTTTGCAAGTATTTGTAACTAGACTTTACATTGGATCATGCAGGGGGGATTGATTCAGCTTCCACCTTTCAGCAATGGGGAAATCTCCAGGAAAATGGATCAAGGCTGTACTTCTTGGGAAGAAATCTACCAAAGCTAGTTTTCCCGAAGTAAGAATTGTTGTTGAATCCCACGGCACTTTATCGCTTGTGTTACTTGATACTGAGCTATATATAAAGTCTAAGACAATCCTTCTTTTTTGAGGTGTCTTTTGACGGTGAGTTAGCCTATTAGGTTTTTATATGGTATCAGAGGTAGGTCTTTTGTCTGATGTTGGGCGTGTTGAATCCCACGTCAATGTTGGCCCCTGATATTTGTTTGTAGTGGTTTATCAAAGTCCACCCTGTGCATGAGGGGGCGTGTTGAATCCCACATCGCTTGTTTACCTGATCTTGAGCTATTTATAAAGTTTAGGGAAGCCTTCTCTTACAAGGTGTCTTCTAAGAGTGAGTTAAGTGGCTTTCTACAATTGTTTATTAGGCCTTACATTACAATATTACATCCTGGTAGCTTTTGGTAACTTTCTCCAGATGTTTGAGGTTTCTACTTTCTATATGTGTTATCTTAATGGAATACAGACAGGCATGGCCATGTCGGTTGCTTTCCCAAGGTCATTGAGTTTCTGAGCATTCTATAGGTTCATAATTGCGTGCTAATGCGTTATAATAAGTTAATCGAAAAAGTGCCACTTCTTTAAATGTGTTAACCCCTTCTTATATATATACTGCATGTTATGTGCTTTGGCTTTTTTTCTTCTTAAATTTTGTTTTCACTTCTTGTCATATTTGAAGGATGCCGCAACTGAGAAGAAGACATCCATTGCTTCCAAGGAACCATCTCGGGATTTGGCTCTGAATCCTCCAGTGATTTCAGATACACTGCCTAAGATCAATGTGAGAAGTGGAGAAAAGACAGAGCCAGAGAAGGGAGAAACTACTAATTTACAATGTGATTCACACATGCTATTGCCTGAAAACCAAAGTACAGAAGCTGTAGGCGTCGTGGGGTTGAGCTCAGCAAACAATGCTGAGATTTTTAAACAAGAGCAAGCTGCTACCATGGCACAGGCAGCTTTCAGGGGCTACTTGGTAATATGGTTTTATGTGTTTAAGAACATTGGCTATCTTTTGATTGCTTAACCCTTCCCCGGACCCCGTGCATAGCGGGAGCTTTGTAGCACTGGGTTGTTCTTTTTTTTTTTTTTTTTTTACAATCCTAATAAAATCCCAAAATTAATGGCTATACTCCCTCCAATTGTATCATGTTTCTTTGAGTTCCTACTTTTAGGAAACCAATCTTGATTAAAACCTACTAGTTTTTGTTTTTCGTCTAAAGTTCTTTTAAGGGTAGAATAGACTTTTCTTCGTTTTTAGGTCTTTCTATTGTAAGCCTACATAAATTAGCTTTCTTAGGTATTTTCTTGTAACTTTGTATTAATTATTCACAATAATAAACCCTAGCCTCCTTTATCTTTTCTCATTAGATTCTATGCTATTCATTGGTCTTTACACATTCTATATTGGATCTTTTGGCTAAAAAATTTCAGTTAATAAAAACTTAAAATCAATTCATTCTCTCCTCCTTAACTTTTATACATGCAGATCACTAGGTACTGTTTGGTTAGTTTCTTCATCCTTTCTCGGTTTGAAGTATGTGCACTGAACTTTGATTTTACTTGATGTGATAATAGGCTCGCCGGGCATTTCAGGCCCTCAAGGGTATCATTAGGCTGCAAGCACTTTTTCGTGGGCATTTGGTGAGAAGACAGGCTGTTGCTACGTTACGTTGCATGGGAGCCATTGTTAAGTTTCAAGCACTTATACGTGGCCGCATGGTTGTTGGGCTTTCCAGTGCTGCGCACGGAGAGCATAAAAATTACAGTTTGGAAGAATCTCTGGTAATCCTTTAAAGTGCATCCTTCATTAAATGCTTTGAGACCATGATAATGCATATACACACACACACACATATATACACATAAGATAGTTTAGAGTCTTTTTTTTTTTTCCTTCCACACACACCCACTCACGCACCCGGTGGGATTCGAACCCCACACCAACTGTTGGGGAAGATGGTAAACCTACCACTAGGCCACCACCTCAATCCCAAGATAGTTCAGAGTCTTTTGACAACCAAATGGGCAAGAATACAAACATACCAAATGATAGATTCTTGTCCTGCATCGATTACATGAGAGTGTCCAAATCACTATATAAGTCAAAGGATTTAGTCCACTTGATGTCATATTTTTTTAAGTCGGAACCTCCTAACAAAGTATCAGAGCCAAGGTTATGGGAATTCACCTCTCATTTCCTTGTAGTCAAATCATTCATGCAAGCCGAGGGTTGCACATTTCTCTTGTAGTGAAATCATCCGTGTAAACAGTGGGTTGCATTTAAGGACGGCTATTAAATTCTTGTCCCACATTGATTACATGGGTTTCCAAACCATTATATAAGTCAAAGAAGTTACTTTACTTGACACCATATGGTTTTAAGTTGGAGCTTCCTAACACAAAACATGCAGTTAATTTGCACCGTTTGAGGGTATTTTACTGTTCGATTCTATATAACTCTGACATTGAGAATTGGCATTCATGAATTTACTGTCTCCCTCCATTTTTTTTCCCATTTTCTTTGGCTCCTTCACTTTCTTTGGTTGGTTTTTGTCTGGTTAATCCTATTTGTTCTAACCTTATCAGCATGCTGGACAGGTGAACTTGGCTGGCTTAAGCACATGCATGGGATCTGAGAAGCTTTTAAGGAAAGCATTTTTTATTAAGGTACATTTAAAGCCTTTTCTATTACTTGCAAATTGTTTATTGCTGTCAAATGTTTGCATGGTTTTTATTTGATTTGTTCTTGATGAGTTTTCTTATAATACTTAAAAAGGGATGAAGAGATACTAGTTGATCAATTTCCATTGATCTCTTATGATATGACAATCTTGGAAATAAAAAAGAATTATTTTTTACATGAAAAAAAAAAAAGGTACTTTTTTACTTTTATTTTTCTTTTTTAAAAGAAATATTACTTTTTAAAATTAAGTACTTTTTTCACTTAAAATCAAAAGTACTAAAAAAAATACCAAACTATGCACTGACATGTTTCATGGTGCCTGTTCTAGCTTCTATCTTCATCACCTTCTGCTACGCCCCTGAGCCTCCCGTATGATCCGGATGAACCCAATTCAGCTTGGAGCTGGCTTGTACGTTGGTCATCATCCCAGTACTGGGAACTACCCACATGCAGCCTTAGAAAAAACCGAAACCAAAACCAACAACCGAAATCAGTGCAAGAACAATCTCAAAGTGAGCTCGAGAGGGTGAAACGCAGTTTAAGGAAAATCACTGCTTCTTCACTAGGGGCTTCAGACAAGCCAGACAATAGTCCTAAACAGGCAACAACTTCTCCTACACCTGAAGAAACAACCAACATAACATTGCCTAATGATGATGTCACCATGGATGAACCACATCGATCTTCCATTGAAGAACACGGTTTAAACAGCGTTGAGGTTATTGATTTTCCACCATTGAAAGAGGAGGATCAAACAATGAGGAGGAGGAGGTCTCTCCCGACAAAACAAGAAATTAATGAAAATGTGTGTCGGAATACGCCTAGTTTGCCAAGTTACATGGCTGCAACTGAATCTGCAAAGGCAAAGCTAAGAGCACAAGGTAATAATAATACTAATACATCTAGGTTTGTTGAAGATGGAGGTGAGAATGGTTTAATCAGGAGGCATTCTTCATCTCCGGTTAATGGAAAATTGAGCTCGTCTTCGCCTAGAGTACAGAGGCTTGTTGTACAAGCTAATGGAAAAGAACGAGGCAAAAGCAACAGACGATTGTCGTCCTCTAAAGACGGTTAGTAACTCGATTCTGTCTTGTTATTTTTATCCTTATTATTCCATATGTTAAAATAAGTTGATGAAGGAAGACTTTGCTCTGAAAACTGCTTATATGATATAGGCTTAAATTGGAGTTTTCATCCTTATAGTTTGAGTGAAGTCTTAATCACCACCCCTCCCCCACCCTGATGGGTTTATTCCACCTCAGATGTGGAAGCCGCTGGAGGCCCAATAGCCACAAAGGGAGAGACTAGTCGAGGGTTATCCGATCAAAGACTCGATGTGTGAGGGGAAGATTGTCGGGTTTATCCCATATCGGATGTAGAAAGGGCTGGTGGTCAAGTTATAAGTATGAGAGAAAGCCTCACCTCATGAGTTAGTTTTTGGGGTTGAGAGAGGTCTAAGACCACTTTACACTGGTCTGATAAACCTAAACACACCCCCACTTCACCCACACGGGCGAAGTTTGATTTTTGTTTTTAATTGGCCCAATTGACAATATCAATCATTATTGTCAGAGCAAAAACAACACGTGCATCACCACTTGTTGATTTTTTTTTTAATTTTAAAAAATGATGAACGTGTCGTTAGTCTGACAATTGTCAATTGGATCGACTCAGGGCTGCCTTAAGAATACGAAGCTCTAGGCGGAATTTGAAAACATGACTCAAAGATTTATATTTTTTTTAATATAATCATAATTTTTATTAAATCAAAATATCCTTTGAAATAATAGTTGTTGTAGTTATAGAACCATGATTAAAACCTTTTTAATTTACATGTAAATAAAAATATGCCTCGCCCTAGGGTTGGCCTAGGGACCGACTGCCGCCGGGGGGGGGGTGTTGATTGAAAAATAAAGGGGTACATTGATATCATATTCAAACATTAGAGGTGCAAAGTGTGATTTAGCCCATCACATGTGCACCACACGTGTTAGTGGTCTCAAGTGATGGACGTGTTGTTGGTCTGACAATTGTCAATGGCCGGAGTAGTCACATATATCAAACTTTAGGGGGGGTAAAATGCAAGAATTGAAACATCAAGGGGTCCATCGAGACCGCTCTCACATGTCAGGGGTGCAAAGTGTGATTAACCCTTTATATATGTGTGTGTGTGTGTGTGTATACATACTTGATGTTTATATTGGTTAGTGATTAGTGTTTATGTTTTGGATTTTGATTTTTGGACATGACAGAGAAAGTGATGCAGGCTGAATGGAGGAGGTGAGACTGAAAATTTATATTTATATTTATATTTATAATAATTGGCTGTCTGGTTTTAATTAATTTAAATAATTGTCCAATTAGGACATGTAATAATAACAGTTGTTTGATGCCTTTTTACATGTTTTTTTTGGGCATGTTGGGTGTGTCATAAAGATACAGTGTATGTGTAGTTGTATTATTGCTGATTGTGTGTTCTAAGATTAGCAAATTTCACAAGGCAGATTACTAAATTTCACCTGAAGATAAGACAATTTGTACTACCATATGTAGGGCTGACAAAACGGGTATTTACACAATAGCACGATACTAAACCAGTACAAAATTATTGAGTATAGGTTTAGCTTAATGGGTAACGGGTCATTTTCGAGTCGGACATGATAAACACGATAAGGAACACGTCGAATTTCGGATTTACCTGATAATCCGATAAGTGACATGAATGACAGGATAATAATTAATCACACGTTAATTTCATAAGTAATTTTAAAAAAAATATACTAATGAATATTTGTAAATATTCTCTAAATTTTGTAAAATATTACAGTTTCGTCCATATTAATATTTTCTCATACTCTAATTCACTTAATTGATAATGGATTATAGAATTGTTGTCAATTATTTTAAGACTTTTCATATTTGGTGGTTGTTTATGTGAATATTGTTTGAGAAGTTTCATTGTATTAGTGGATTTTTTTTTTGCCATTGTAATGGTGGATTTGTTCTTTTATAAATTGTGCTAACGGGCCTTTAAAATGTAATGGGTTAAATATGTCTTTATTGTAATATGGTATATTATTGTGTTGTGTCAATATTTCGTGTTATTATGTTGTACCATAAATTATCCTGTCTTGTTGTATTCTGTCAACCCGATATATTTCGTGTTATTATGGAATGTGATAAATTATCGTAACATATACCCATGGTTATAAGGTCGCGTGCTTAGCATGTAATTTATTCCATCCAATTTGGACTATAACATCATTACTAATTAGATTAAATTAGGGATCAAATGTGTCAAATCTGAAATATTAGGGGTCAATTGAATCCACCCCAAATATGAAGGACCAAAGAAGTCATTTCTTGAAAAGATAAAAAAGTCCCCATATTAACAGTGTCTGTCAATTTGGACTAATAAAATTGTTAATTGAACCAAATTGACGCTAATTTTATTAATTAGGGACTAAATGTAAATTCAAAATATTAGAGGTCAATTAAACACCAACTCAAATATAAAGCGCCAAAAAATTGTTTTTTATTTATTTAGTTTTGTTCATACCAAACAACGATAAATCAATATCCCTCCGTATTTTCCACCTGTTTTACTCACTTTTCCAACATACCAAACATAAAAGATTTTTTTTTCTTCATAAATATATAATTTTAAAATGTAAATACATATTATTCTAGATAGTAGATACTCTAAAATAATATTCTCACTTTTCCACCATACCAAATATTTTCTAAATATTTAATTTAAAAATATGCATATATATTATTCTAGATATTCTAAAATGATATTCAATGAATCTAGAATGTGAATAAATTTTAAATTTTTTATTAATTTAATTAGGAACATGGGGGTGGTACTCGAATGATCAGCGGCCATTTAAAATTCAACATGTAGTTTAAAAAATTTATAAATATATAACTTAAATAAAGGTGTTTAGACGGGAGGTCTTATTTTACCTTTAATTTAACCAAAAAAAATCTCTATCTAATTGTAATTTATGTTTTATTTTCGTTCATTAAACAAAAAAAAAAAAAAAAAAAAAAGAGACAAAAACAAAAACAAAGACTGAATACACGCATCTGCTCTTCTATAACCATACTAAATAAAAACACATGTTACATGCATCTAACTTGTGTGTAAAATATTTGTTAAATAGAATAAATACTATACAAATATATGTAATATAGTTACATGTAATTTGTAATTACGTATAACTAATATCATATTTACTCTGATACAGATTTATTCACCAAATTCTCTATACGATCCACATACAATATGTAAGTATACACATAATTGATACGGAACCAAAAATCAGTTTAATGGACTAAATCTAAATTTATATTTTAAATATGACAAATGACATATTACTATATATTGACCGATCATCCTTTTAAATAATTTGTTATTTTTAAAATAATTTTTAATTTAATTGAAAAAAAAAAAAACTGTCCGGTGTTGCGAAGCTCCCATTATGCGTGGAATCCGGGAAAGAGTCGAACCACTTAGATCTATTGTATGCAATCTGATGAAGGTATTTTTGGGCACCTCTGAGTCAACACTTGCGACTCGGCCACGTGTCAATCCTCGCAATGACAGGGACGTATTCCGAAATTCACAACGCCACGCTAGAGCATACACCGACTACGGCTCCTCCCTGGAATCTCATTTGCACCTAGGGAGGAGCGAAGAGCCCTGCAAGGACGTGCCGCTCTGAGCTCTGCACCGTGCCCTCGGCGATCAGTTTCAGGGACTCAGTCGTTCACCTCGACCGGCTTCCATTTTCACCTTGTTTCTTCTCCAAGGTTCCACGGATCTCCGCTCTCCTCCACTAGCTTACCGCCACAGGTCTGACAAAGGCCCACGGGCTTCGCCAAATGGGCCCGAAAAGCCCAAGCCCAACGATATCTCCTAAACGCCTCGGATTATCGGCTAAACACATGATTTCGACTAACTAACCGTGTTTAGGCCCGTCTAATCATCTCTAACTCCTATATATATCGGGGGCTATGCAAGCCTGAGGTACGCTTGAATACACTGACATTACGCGCGAGTTCATTTGTTTACTTGCTATAGTCTGTACATTTTCTCTCTGAGTACTGATTACCACGCCAGAGGGGCTTCACCGGGACAAACCCCGGTCTGAGCCTTCTGCAAGTACATTCCCAGAGGAACAAGACTCTAGACACAACATGTCAGTCTTCCCAGGACCCAGCACAGCTCACGCGAGGACTTTTCAATCGACGACTCCACCTTAGCAGGAGGACCCACCTGTCATCCGATTGGACCGTACTCGAGATGTGTATCAGTTTTATGCACCAACAGTTTGGTGCCGTCTGTGGGAACCGAACAAATAGCCTTCCCCTGATCACTGCTCTCTGCTCAACTGAGCTTGAGTGATCACAAGGTCCAGTTAGATAGACACAAAGCAAAAGAACTAGAAGATATGTCGAACAATCCAACCGCATACCCCCCAGCTCTCACTAACGAGAATAACGGCCCCCTCATGGTTAGACAGGACCATCAACTCTGCCACCTGGGGCTGCGGGACAGACCTCAAGAGCTGTGGATGCATCTCTGGTTGATTTCCTTGAACGCCAAATGCAAGAGTTCAAGTCGTATGTACAGCTCCTCCTCACGTGCTTACTGCTGACCCCTGTCCAGGGGGGGACCATCTCTCCAGACCGTAGGGCCTGAGGAGTGACCCCAAGATCACGACGCTCGTGTGGAATCTTTGAATGGGCTTGTGCTCGATGGCCGCCCTCCACCTTACCATACTGGGGATACCTGACTGGAGAGGGCCCCCCGGCCACGTCAAGACCCCGTTTTCCACGAAGACATGGTGCTAGGGACTAACTAGGGCTACCCTTGGACTCAGCTTCCCAGCCACGAGGTTAGGTCCGACCTGAGGGCCCGTCGTGGGCAGGGCCAGACGCCTATCCGCCACCCTCGTGCCACCACAGCGTCCGAGCAACGGCCAACTATGAGCATCCAACTTAAAGGCGGAGATGAGCATCTCTCTATCCTACCAGAGATGGAGATAAGTGCCCTCCAGCCTATCTCCTCAACGGCATTCCGACCCCCTGAGTCGCATCCCGGCTCTCGGCGTCGCGAGTGATTCTCCACGGTTATATTTCGACCCCTTGAGTCGCATCCCGACTCTTGGCATCGCGAGTGATTCTCCACGGTTACATTCTGACCCCCTAAGTCGCATCCCGGCTCTCGGTGTCCCGAGTGATTCTCCACAGTTACATTCCGACCCCCTGAGTCGCATCCCGACTTTCGACGTCGCGAGTGATTCTTTACGGCTATATTCCGACCTCTTGAGTCGTATCCCGGCTCTCGGCGTCGCGAGTGGTTCTCCATGGTTGCATTCTGACCCCTTGAGTTGTGTCCCCGCTCTCGGCGTCGCGAATGATTCTTCTCAACGGTATTCCGATCCCTTGAGTCACGGATGATTCTCTGCCCAACATTCCGACTCTTGGCGTTGCGAGTAACTCTCCACAAGCCTCAACCCGCCCCTCAGTGTTGAGGGTGATAACCAGACCCTTTCCGAGAGTCAACAGTCCGTACCCGGGGACAGACCAAGGTTATCTACCAAGGGTGGGGCATTGATCGGGTCTGAGGGCCTGCAACCAAGTACCTCTCCCTACTAGTCGACTATAAGTTCGACGTTCTAAAAGGGAAGTTGCTCCTGCACGGACTAAATAGAGATAACCTGAAAGGGTTCTTGAATGAGCCTGATTACAGAGAACTCCCCAATGACCGGCCACAGGGGTCCAACCACCGCGTTACGGCCCTGCAGACTGAGAGGACCAAGCACCCCAGGAAACCTTCCTCCTAAGTCCACGACACGATTTCCTTACAATCAGCTCGTGTCCTGGACTGGAGGGCTATTGGTCCATGCCCTGGGCAGAGATGAGAAATTTGTTTGGCAAAGACGGTAACAAATTTCAACAAATTTTTAAAATTTTTACAACTTTGAAGACAAGACCAAGCAGAAATCGACTTGGCAAAAAACATTAGGAGAAATGAGTAGACTCTGAAGTACCCTATCTATGCCGCTCAAAAGCTTAAATGCTCGCGCGTAGAAAAATAGGAGTAAGCGAAAAAGAGTTTACAAAATCCTAAGTCCTGAAAAAGCGATAGTCCGAGCTCAGTCATCTCCACCCTCATTGTGAGGGGCGTCCGTGCGAGGGGAAGTAGCGTCGATATTGTCTTCCTCAGCCCCCTTGTCAGCACTGTCCTCCACGACATCCCTCTACCCGGTGCCCTTGTACGTGGCCCCGTCTAGGGCATCAACCTCGATGTCCCATATCCAGAACCATCAAGTTTGACGAGCACTGCCCGGCCGCGCTACTCCTAGCCGGTATGGTCCAAATAGCAACAGGCACCTCCCTGCCGCTCTACTCCGAGTCGGTAGGGTCCAGGTAGCGACAAGCACTGCCCTATCGTGCTACTCTTAGCCGTCAGGGTCCAGGGGACGACCTTCTTCAAGAACGTTATCCAGGAGTGCCATCCAAAAATTTTGCCACACCACCTTGGGCCAGCGTCATCTTATCATGTCCTGCCGTGCTACCTCAGGCTGGCAGGGCGCAGATAGTGACCTTCTCCAAATGTATGGGCCATGGGTCCGAGCGAGTAACGCCTGGCGTGCTCAATGCTCCCTTCCCGCAGGCCTCACCAGTCGAGAAAGTCGCAGCGAAAAATGTCATGCGTCAGAGTAGTGAAAAAGACTAAAGGGTGCAAGGTGCAAGGTGAACCAAGGCTACAAGAATTCCAAAAAAATTTTTTTGTAAGTTTTTAAAACGTGTCATGCTCTCCCCTCTATGCTACTCCTTCTGCACACATCAAAAAAAAAAAAAAAAGTTATTAAGGGGGGTGATGTAAGACCCCGATCTTTGATATACGTATAATTTAAAGTCGCGTTTTAAAATGTTTCGAAAGTATTGGAGTGGATGGTGTAAATTAATTTTGTGGATTAAAATTTTAGAGATCAAATTGTAATTTTTCAAAACATTAAAATGAGAATGGGTATAATTAAAATTTTAAATAAAAAAAGAAGAGAATTGTGTAAATTTCTATATATATATATACACATACATTCATAAGAGAGAAAGGGAGAAAGATCGAGAGAAATTGAGAAGAGAGAGAGAAAGTGACGGAGAAAGAGAGATCCGCCGGTGGGTTATGTTGCCGATCGTGTGGGGTTCGCCGGCGGTGACTTGTGGGTTTCGTTGTGTGTATGTGTTGCGTGTATGTGTGTGTTGTGAGTGCTTGCTTTGTTTGTGTTCCCCTATTTCCTGTTTCTGTTTTGGTGAGGTTGTGTGTGCATGGGTTCCGACGGTGGTGTGCGTGTGGGTATGTATTATGTGTGCTCAGTGTGTGTGTGGGTGATCACAGACCGAGTGTGTGTATGTGCCGGCGGTGTGGGTTTTGATCATTTCCGGCAGTGGAAAGTTAGAGAGAGAGATGTCGGTTGTGTGGGTGCCGTTGTGTGTGTTGGTGTGTGCGCGTGTTTCCTGTGTGGGAGTGGTTGCTCGGTCTTGTATGAGGGTGTGCTCTGCGCTACCGACTGTGTGCAAGTGTGTGTGTGTTGTGCTCTGTTTCTGATTTGGGCAAGTGAGCAGTGTGCGTGATCGGCGCTGCTGTGTGTGTGTTCATTACAGTGTGTGTTGTGTGTGTGGGTGGGCCATTGGTGGTGGTGAGTGCTGGAGTTGAGTTGGTAAGGTGAGAGAGAGAGAAAGTGTGGCGGCTGAAAAACCCAAAACAGAGCAAAGAGGAAGACGGTTGTCCGCCTAGGCGGTGACGGTTTCGCCTAGGCAGTGGAAAATCAGGAACTAAAATTTCGCGAGTTCGCCTAGGCGGTGGCCGTTTCGCTTAGGCGGTGGGCAGCAATAAGCAAAAATTAAAGAATTTGTGAGGAGATCGACAACCGATTCGGAGCTAGTAACGTTTCTTGTTAAAATTTCATGATTTGTTAATTTAATTACTAGCGTCGAAGTTGTCGAAATGATGGAAAACAAATAATGAGATCGTTTATAAGAACAAAGTTTATATATAGTAAACTGTAACGAAGCGATACTAGTTGAATAGTTATATTTCGTAATAAAAGATGGGAAATAGGAAATTAAGGAGATTAGGATTTCATTGTGTGATTAGTTTGTTTTATACAAAAATATTAATTTAGGCCCTGTCACTGTTAGGTTCGCAAACACCGGAGTTCGGATAGGGGATAGTCGGTTAAAGTTTACGAAAACGGATATCGAGGTGAGTGTACTGTCTTCTTGCCAAATTATATTTTTTTTATTTTATATATATATGATGGAAAATGATTATATTTAAATTAGATGATTTCAAAATGATATGGATCAAGCAGGTTTTTGGAGTGAGTTGATAAAACGATATTTTTTGGGGAATTGTGTTGGTTTCTGAAAATAAGGATTTAAAATAATTTCCGTTAGATTTTGGGTGAGTTGGTGAAAATGGATTTTTCGTTAAAATATAGTAGTTTTAAAAGAAAGTTTAAAAATGAGTTTTGTTGATTTTGGTGGTTTCAAAAGAGGATAGAAAATATTTGGTTTTCATAAAAATATAAAGGGGAAAATATGATTTTTGGATTTAAAAGTTGGTTTTGAGAAAACGAGGTGGACGTTGGTGTTTTTGACGTTATTGATGAGGTGGTGATTTATATTATGGTCTGTCTGGAGGGTGGTCCGGCAGATGGATATTATTTTGTGATTGATGATGATATTATTGAGTTGATTATACCATAGTTTATGTCTTGTCCGGAGGGTGGTCCGGCAGGTGGTGATTTATATTTGGTGATCGATATTATGTGGTGATTTATATTATGGCCTCTGGAGACGTCCGGTAGGCGATAATCTGCGCAGTTAGGTCCGCTAGGAAGGCATATCCTACGGATGGTTA
Source organism: Eucommia ulmoides (assembly GCA_016647705.1). Taxonomy (NCBI): domain Eukaryota; kingdom Viridiplantae; phylum Streptophyta; class Magnoliopsida; order Garryales; family Eucommiaceae; genus Eucommia; species Eucommia ulmoides. The sequence continues at coordinate 41,202,869 of CM028325.1, read as the reverse complement.
CGTTTGCAACTCCCGATCGTGAGGTTAAAACGATCACTATGACTTAGCCGGTGGGTATGGGGTTGAGATGTGGGGTTGAGATATGGTGTTTTACTTATATTGGGTGCTTTATTATTTATTATGGTGATGGGTATGATTTTATACTAGATGAATTTGAGTAGAATTTATCTACATTGCTTTATTTTCACTGCTTTTATACTAGAGATTTTACGAGTTATGTGGTGTTTATATACTTACGCTTGATCCATTTAGATGTTGTAGAATGAATTATTATTATTGTAAAAAGTGTTTACTAAGAAGACAGTACATTCGCAGGTAAAATAGCTAGGAGTTGGTTTGTCCCCTACTGGCACTAGATAGAGTTATGCGGGTCGTGCGTTGAAGTCATTTGAGAGGAAATTTAATGAGGCGGGGTGTCAGAGGTGAATCTAAGAGAAGTTTATGGGGTTCGTTTGGGTGTTCTTATTTGGGACAGTGTATTTTCTATCATATTAAATTTTGTATATGTTGTACAGATGAATAGTTTGTATATTGTCAAATTTTGGTTGGTTAGTCGGTTAGGTGATGTCATGTTGTCATTACGTTGGCCCCACGATGATGGGTGTCCGGGGTGGGGTGTTACAGGTGAGGGCAGCGCCCTCTCCCCCCATTCAAAAAAAATAAAAAAAGTAAAGTGGGAGGGGACAAGCCCCCTTGGGAATGCGCCCCACTTTGGGGGCACAGTCCCCAGGGCGCTGGTGACACCAACGCCCAAAGTGGGTGCTGGTCAGCCCTGCTAGGCTGTCGCCTAGTGCACGGCGACAGTCGACGAGCTCCCGGCCACTCGCTGCATGCCCGCCACTCTGTGGTTTACCTTTATTTTTTTCGTGCTGAGTGTCGGTTCGTGTTCAGGGCTTGTTCACGGTGAACGTGTGTCGCCCTGAAATTCGAAAAAATTTAGGGTCGCCCTTAAGTGCTACTTGACCCTAGACCCCGGCCGTATGGGAGCTTATTTCAAATTAGCTCATCTGAAAAAAAAAAAAAAAAACTAACTCTTGAAAAATTGTCGCCGTGAAATCGAAAAAATTCAGGGTCGCCCTGCCGTGCTACCTGACCCCGGACCCTGGCTATATGGGAGCGTATTTCAAATTAGCTCATCTAAAAAAGTTAAACTCTTGGAAAATTGTCGCCGTGAAATCTAAAAAATTCGGGGTCGCCCTGCTGTGCTACCTGACCCCGGACCCCGGCGGTATGGGAGCGTATTTCAAATTAGCTCCTCTAAAAAAGTTTAACTCTTGAAAAATCATTGTCGTGAAATCTAAAAAATTTGGGGTCGCCCTGCCGTGCTACCTGACCCCGGACCCCGACGGTATGGGAGCCTATTTCAAATTAGCTTCTCTAAAAAAGTTCAACTCTTAAAAAATCGAAATCCTGGAAATCGAAGAAATTCGGGGTCGCCCTGCCGTGCTACTTGACCCTGGACCCTAGCGGTATGGGAGCCTATTTCAAATTAGCTCTTTTAAAAACGTTAAACTCCTGAAAAATTATCGCCCTGAAATCGAAAAAACACGGGGTTGTCCTGCCGTGCTACCTGACCCCGGACCCCGACCATATGGAGGCCTATTTTGAATAAGCTCTTTAAGAAAAAATTAACTCTTGAAAAAATGTCAATCAAAAGTGTTTCTCGCGCTTCGAAGTCTCCGGGACGCCCGTTTCAGCCAGGAATTGATATCCCTGACCGCCTCGCTTTCTTCGCCGCACAGGGCTCGGGGGGCAACTGATGAGGGTATTTTTGGGCACCTCTGAGTCAATACTTGGGACCCGGCCACGTGTCAACCCTCGCAATGACAGAGACGTATTCTGGAATTCACAACGCTATGCTAGAACATACACCGACTACGGCTCCTCCCTGGAATCCCATTTGCACCCAAGGAGAAGAGAGGAGCCCCGTAGGGACGTGCCGCTCTGAGCTCTGCACTGTGCCCTCGGCGATCAGTTTCAGGGACTCAGTCGTTTACCTTGACCGGCTCCCATTTTCACCATGTTTCTTTTCCAAGGTTCCACAGATCTCCGCTCTCCTCCACTAGCTAACCGCCATAGGCCTGACAAAGGCTCGCGGGCTTCGCCAAATGGGCCCGAAAAGCCCAAGCCCAACGATATCTCCTAAACGCCCTGGCTTATCGGCTAAACACAGGATTTCGACTAATTAACCGTATTTAGGCCCGACTAATCATCTCTAACTCCTATATATATCGGGGGCTATGCAAACCCGAGGTACGCTTGAATACACTGACATTACACGCGAGTTCATTTGTTTACTTGTTATATTCTGTACTTTTTCTCTCTGAGTACTGATTACCACGCAGGAGGGGCTTCACCGGGACAAACCCCGGTCTGAGCCTTCTGCAGATACATTCCCAGAGGAGTAGGACTTTGGACACAACATGTCAGTCTTCCCAGGACCCAGCACAGCTCACGCGAGGACTTTTCAATCGACGACTCCACCTCAGTAGGAGAACCCATCTGTCATCCGACTGGACCATACTCGAGATTTGTACCAGTTTTATGCACCAACACAATCTTACCTTACTTTTTGTAAGAAGGTATTTTCACGACTCGAACTCGTGATTTCCAAATTATATGGTGACAATTTTTATCGTTGCGCTAACACTCTCCTTTAATTGAAAAAATAATATTTTTTTTTAAATAAAAATAGAATTAACAATAAAAAAAGGGGGCAAAAAAAAGGGAAATTTTGTCTAGATTGGGCCTGGAACAAGTCAAGATTTAACATCGGACACCACAAACGGATAAACGCAAACACCATCTCTCTCTCTCTCCTCCGTATTATAGGATAAACCTCTGTTTTACTTCACTTCCCAAAATACCCCTCTCTCTCTCTCCTCTCCTTCCCCCTCTCTCTCTTCCTGATTCTATATAAAGTGGTCCGCCATGGAATGTTGGAATCGGTGAACACCCATTCAGGAGCAGAAAATAAATTTAAAAAAAGATGTCTAGGACCTCTGTGTTGCTCTGTTTTGTTGTTTTTGGGCTTGGCATTTTCGCAAACAGTTCGTATGCGAAGCCGGAGGTTAAGATCTTGGAGCTGAAGAAGGGGAATTTCTCCATTAAGGTCTCCAATTATGGCGCCACGCTGCTCTCCGTTGTTCTTCCCGACAAAAATGGTGGGTGTTTCGATTTGATGTTTCTGGGTTTTTTGAATTATTTATGATTTTTGGGTTTTTGTTTGTGATGCTCTGTTTTCTGTGGGTTTTGTTTTTTGGATGTTCAGGGAAGTTGGGCGATGTTGTTCTTGGGTATGATACGATCAAAGAGTACATGGTGAGATTTCCTTCTGTTTTATTGTTTTGATCGTCGCCTTATGGCTCATGCTCTCTCTGCTCTCCTCTCTCTATCTCTCTCACACACCCCCTCTCTATATCTATTTGTGTTTATATGTGTGTGAAAGAGAGAGGGAGGCTGCCAATATTATTATTTTTTTGAGACCATGGGTTGGAACAGAGTAATAAATCCTTTTTCTTCAACTAGAAAATACCCTTTTTAATCACTTTTCTTCAACTAGAAAAAACCCTTTTTGCTTCCACTTGATCCTCCCTCTCTCTCTCTCTAGAAAGTCATGGTTGCGTATAGCTGTAGAAGAGTTGTCCCACATGAACATACATATATAGTTTATTCATTGATAATGATTTTCCTTTTTGGGAGTTTTTATAGTAAAACGTGTCCAGATCAGAACATTTTTTACTAATCATCTCTCCGAACGATATTAAGAGTGCATCATTCTCTCATATTCTCTCATATTAGTTGATACAATCATGATTAAATTCAAAACTTAATTCTTAGAGTCCGTTGACAAAAAAATAAGTATTTCTCTTCGTCAACCGGGAGTTATTTACACAAATATATATATATATATATATATATATATATATATATATATTTATTTACTGAAAAATAGGTTCAACCAACTTATTATGTAATAATTATAAACCAGGGTTTGTAACTCTGGGTATTGAAATTTGAGATTACGAACACTGGTTTTATAAAAAAGAAGTCCTTTATAACCGGGGTTTAGTAAAAAGATTAAAAAAAAGTTGTGTAAACAATTCTGTGAATCGTACTAACATCTCTTTGATTATTGATAGAATCTCATGAATGGCGGCCGGTGCCATTAAATTAATTGAATTATTTAAAATGGGAAACTCATTATGAACTAATTAAATTAGTACTAATCATAAGTGATTATAACATTATTTAATGAGGGTTTATTAGGGTTTGGTCTTTGATTTATTTTTCTATAGAATTATCTATTTAGCATATAAATAAAATAAAATAAAAAAATTATTTTTTTATATTTTTAATAAATTTCATTTCATGTGTTTTGACTAATGACTTATTTTGCACCACATTTTAAAGTCTACCAACTTGACTAAAAAAGTCTTGAGTATTTATCTTCTATTAAAATAAATGAATTATTGACTCCAATTAATAGAAAAAACAAAGATATATATATATATATATATATTTCTTTTTTTTTTAACTCACGCATCCATTATATTCGATTTCTAGACTTCTGGCCTGGGAAGGGTGGGCCTTACAACTAGCCCACCATCGGATCTCAAAAAAAAAAAAAAAAAGATATCTTGACAACGAACATGTGACTTTGTTTCTACTACTAAAGCATTTACCAATGAGTTGTATTTTTAACCGTCTTAGAAGTGAGGTTGTGGATTTTTTGGACGAAAATTTTAACCTTAAAAAAATAAATCTGTAATCCATTCTTGTCCATTCATTTTCCGTAAATCAATCTTAACCCTTAATAAATATTATTTTAAAAAACCGTTCTAATTTATTGATATAAATTAGGGATTTCCAGTGCTTAGAGGCACTATAGTGATTTTCTAATTTAGAAATATAAAAAATCAATCAATTAAATATAAATATTAAAAAATATATATAATTTAATTAACCGTCTTAAGGATGTGAAATATTTTTACATAATTTTTTTCCAATTTTTTTTTTTTTTTTTTTTAATTCAATCTCAATTGTTAATTTTTCTTAGATCAATCCCAAGTTCCAACCCTTAACGAATAGATATTTTTTTTTTAAAAAAAGTTCATAATTTATTTTATAAATTTATTTAATACAAACTCTGCCTATTCTATGGATTAAATTGATAATATCAATGCAATTAACCCTAGTTTAATGGATTTGGCTTTTATTGTTTGATTTTAGTAGATAACATTTTGTCTTATCCGGCATTTGGGGTCAAATTTCTTAATTAAATGTAATAATTAATTAAAGTCATAAATTAATTATTCTATGTAAATTGAATGGTGTATATATATATTTTCTGGTACATATATTGGGAGAGGGAGTTGAACTCTAAACCCTTCACAATGTGTGTGTGTATATATATATATATATTCTGGTACATATATTGGGAGAGGGAGTTAAACTCTAGACCTTCCACAATGTGTGTGTGTGTATATATATATATATATATATATATTTGTGTGTACTCCTATTTAAATTTAACAAATCATAAAACATAACAAAATCATTTATTAACCATAAAATCAAGTTTTTTTTGTCTCATAACACATTGAACAATTAAAAAATATTCATCTCTCTTATACCTGTCCTATCTTATTATATAGATATCAGTGGATAAGACAAGTGCTTGCTTTGTAGAAGTAGTAGCGCAAGATTCAATTAAATAAAACGGGTTTGCGCTTAAGTGTATATATGCGCTAGTGTTAATGAAATCGGACAAGAAACCTGGAACAAATATCTCTTAAAGTAAAAAAATTAACAACAACTTGTTTATCAATATCCCTTAAAAATAAACTTATATTATATTTTTCCTCAATTAACGTCGTCATTCTTTAGTCAAAGAACGTGCATTTTAAATACTAATTTTACGGGTATAAATTGTAATTATTTCAAATCTTGAATGTGTGAACTCCACAATAGAACTATTTATTAACAAAAATAAAATAAAATATAAATTTTTAATTTAAAAAAAAAAAAAAAGATAAATAAAGAATTTATTTTTTGGTGCAGTTTGGGAGGGCATACTTTGGAGCCATTGTAGGAAGAGTTGCTAATCGCATTGGAGGTGCTAAGTTTACTTTGGATGGAACCCTTTATAAGCTTATTCCTAATGATGGCAATAACACACTTCATGGTAATTATTTATTTATTTATTTTTATTTTCATCTTTTTTTTGTGAAATATAATTTTTTTAATAAAAAAAAATGCAAAATAAATAGGTGGGAAGATAGGTTATAGCCGTGTGGTTTGGACCGTTAAAAACTATGTACAAGAAGGTCAAAATCCGCGTCTCACTCTCGGCTATTACAGTTATAATGGTGAACAAGGTAACCTTTTCTTTCTCTCTTCCTCTCTCTTTTTGTACAGATAAGTTTACGTGAACCTTCACTAATCAGTTCTTCGGCTCTTCCCTTTTAATAAAACAAATTTCATATTTTTGTCTATGGGTTTATTTTTTTGGGTCAATTTTTAGAATAATTTAGCCTTTTTTTAAAAGTGATTTTTTAAAGGAAATAAAAAATTAATTTGACAAAAAATTAGTTTTACTGTAACTCCAACAGCTTAGTCATCCTCTGTATCATTCTAAAATTTGACAATTTTGATGTCAAAATGAGTTTCAACAACCGGGTCATCATCTACGCCATTTTAGCACAAATGTTTGTATCCAACAGCTCAGTCATCCTCTGTACCATTCCAAAATTTGATGTCAAAATGAGCTCCAACAGCCCGATCATCGTCTACGCCATTTTAGCGCAAATGCTTGCATCCAACAGCTCAGTCATCCTCTGTACCATTCCAAAATTTGATAATTTTGATGTCAAAATGAGCTTTAACAGCTCGGTCATCAACTACGCCATATTAGCACAAATGCTTGCATGTGCTATATGTGGCACATGTAGTACCATGTGTCATATTTGGATAAGAGTTGGATTAACCTTAGAATATTTTATGATTTTAATTTTCTTTTAAGATTTAATTATCGTTATAATTTAGTTTAAATTTAAAAAAAAAATCAAACTACATAAACAAAATGCATAATATTAAATATTTTTAAGTTAATTTTTATTTTTAATTTAAATGCAAATATATATTTAAAAACTATAATTAATTCTATGTTAATTTTTATTTTTAATTTTAATATAAAGATAATTTTTTTTTTTAAAATAGCGCACCGATTTTGTCACATCTACAGGCTTTCCCGGCGATCTTCAGGTGACGGTAACGTACGCGATCATGGGTTCGAACAAATTAAGCGTAATCATGAAAGCCGAAGCCATCAACAAACCCACTCCGGTGAACCTCGCCCAACACTCCTACTGGAACCTCGCCGGCGAAGCCAGCGGCCAAGACATTCTCTCCGACGAGATCCAAATCTTCGGTTCCCACATCACTCCCACCGACGCTGCCCTCATCCCCACCGGCGTCATTCTCCCCATCAACGGCACCCCCTTCGATTTCCTCCAACCCCGAGTCATCGGAACCCAGATCGGACAAGTCCCGAAAGGCTACGACATCAACTATGCCCTCGACGGGTACAAGGGCGCCGACAGGATGATCCCGGTGGCGGAGGTGAACAACAAGAAGACCGGGAGGGTGCTCCATCTGTCGGCCAACCAGCCGGGAGTGCAGTTTTACACGGCGAACATGGTGAAGAACGTGAAGGGGAAGGGGGGGTCGGTCTATGGGCAACATTCGGCGCTGTGTTTGGAGACTCAAGGCTTCCCTGATGCGGTGAATCACCCCAATTTCCCATCGCAGATTGTTGTTCCGGGAAAGCCATACCAGCATCATATGTTGTACTCATTTACCATCAAGGCATAATAGGTGGGGTGGTTTCTGTAATTATTTTCATTCAAATCCCCATTGGTGTACTTTTGAGATGTCAATAAATATATGGGTGGTGATGGGAAAGATGATTTTGAAGGTCCTTTCATTTATTTCTTGAAAGAGAATATAACTTGGATTCGTTATTGGCGTCTCAAGAATTTTAAGAAAATAATCTTTGTTAGTAACTCTTTTAATAAGGATATAAGCACAACGATTCATCTCTAGAGGGAGGAGCGAATTGAGGACTGTACTCATTAAGAAGGAGAAACCTTTTGTACTCTTCAATTAGATCTCTGAATCTATTATTCTCAGAACAGGGGTTTTGGATTATCTGCTTGGATAGTCTTTACCAGAGATGGTCACGGGCCTGGGTGCCCGTCCAGCCCGAATGGCCCGGCCCTATTTTTTTAGGGTTTGAGCTCACGGGCAGGGTCTGGGTATAGGTATTAGGGCCCGATCAAAATTAGGGTCGGGTTTGGGTAAGGCTCAAAATTTTTAAGGCCGGCCTAAAGGATATTTAAAAAAAAAAATAAAAAATAAAAATATATATATATATACATACATTACAATATAACCCTAATATTTGGAATATTGGTTTCCTTTAGAAATTATAATTTTAATATTTTTTGTTGGTTTGGTTTGTTTGGAATATTGGTTTGCCTTTAGAAATTGTAATTTTAATATTTTTTGTTGGTTTGGTGTTGAATTTTTTGTATTTATTTTTGAAATTTAAAAAAAAAAAATAGGGCCCGTGGGCCGGGCTTTGCACTTAGATTTTTCTTATAGGGCCGGGCTTCGGCATAGAATTAAGGCTCAATCACCGGGCCAAGCCGGGCTAGGGCCCAACGTTTTTTTGTAATACACTAGTTTAAGCCCGATTCGACCCACGACCATCCCTAGTCTTTACTAGTTGCATCTCAATTCCTGTGATGAGATTCTTAAGCTCAAATTCGAGAGCTATACAGTCGTCAATGCTGCTATAGTGTCTCATCTTCCATGTTTTCAGATTGTCTTTAAGAAGACCTCCAAAGCCACCCTTTTCTGGGTCTCCTTTCTCGTTGCCAAAATTAATCACGAGCTTGCCATAAGTTGATAATAATAATTATAAAAAATATTGTTACTTAGGAAATCATTTTCACAAATTTTCAATAATTTTTTTTTTCAATTTAAAATCATATGATATCGAGTCAAGTAACTCCTATGACTTATATAGTGGTTTGGGAATTCTATCGACGTGGAACAAGAATTTAAAATTCACTCTTAAGTGTAATTTCCGATTTGTACGGATAATTTGATTATGAGAGAATGAGATGCGAATTCCCGTAATTTTAGTTTTGAGATCATGTTATAAGATTGTAGCTTAAAATCATATAAAATAACTTCTTTAACTCATATAATAGTTTGTGAAAATTCAAGTGATTGAGATGAGTGGTCGAGATAAGATAAAAATTAAAAATAATAATAAAATTAATCATTTTTATTATTAGACCAAGAAGTATACGTTGTTTATGAAATCAAGGCTTGTAATCTAACGATTATTTATTGTGCTTCTCTAATGGGACTATGGGAGATGTAGTTTGAAACTGTGTTTATTTAAAATATTTATATATATAAAAAAAAAATACAAACAAATTTCATGTCACCACGACGTAAGAACATCAAACGCCAAGGGTTTGATCGCGGAAATCAACAATCGTGATTCCGGTATTCAAATCGCGGTGGATTTGATTGAGAATTCGAGATATTTCTTTCGAGAGATTACAAACAGATTGCATGTTTATTGTTTGCCGAATTGAATCATGAATGCACAACAAATTCGACGTCTAGATCAAACGGTATTGTCATCATCTCCGTCGTCGCTGTAATCAGGGTACGTGACGCATTTGAAGACTTTGCACTTGGAGCAGAGTACGTATCCGATCGCTCTGCATGATGGACAGCGGCGGTAGATCCGATTGTTTTCGGCCTTCACGTTTGTCTTCTGTCCTTTGCAGAAATCGCAAAGCAACCATCCTCTTCCGTCGCAAGGCTCACAAGCGATGGCTCGGGCATCGGTTTTCTGCTCTTGGAGACGTACTGTGCAATGCGGAGGCTTCGGAAGCCGCCTTATTATCGCCGTCGCCGTCGTCGTCGTCGTTCTATGCAATGACTTGAGCGGTGACTGTTTAACGAAATTGACATTCGAAATGATCATATTCATGGAATTCGCCATTTGCAAAATTTTGATTTCGATCACTAGCACTACAGATAGATCATAGATGAGTATATATTCATCACCACTCGTCTATCTTATCTGTTCACCAGGTGTTTCTAAATTACCCTTGTGCCCTTCTAGGGATCTGGTGCACGTACGGAAGATCAATGTATGGATGATCTCCTCTCTCTCTATCTCTCTCCTCCTCCTTTTTGTCTCTTCTTCACTATTGCACTGGATTTGTAATCGTTTCTCCTTTCTCTGTCATTATCAGACGAGACGATCACATCGGCTTCCTCTACAGTCATCTTCTTCAATTCTCTCTCGATCGGGAAGGACGACAATCGGCGGAAGATCTCTTCGCTCAAAATCTCAGCCTCAACTTCGAATACGAAATGGTAAATGTGAACCTATTAACAGATCTCTTATAGATGGTTTATGTGAATGAGATTTTGTATCGTATACAAATGTTTATATTTGTAATTCGTTGTATAGACATGATCATTCGATATTCTTTTCCAGAATTTCTGTTCTAGGGTTTCATCTTTCTGTGAAATTGTGGGTAGTAGAGTAATATGACTGTCATGAAGTCATATTGCATTTAGAGATGAACACAACAGAAGTTCACTTTGAATGGGAGTCTTTTGGTGTAATTTGATCATTTCCATTGAAGCAATGGGAATGTAAAAGCTGTAGGGCCAGTGTCAAATCTCTAGTTCTGAATTTGAGCTTGTCCGAACATGGAAATGTTTATATAAACAGTTCAAGAGGAAAAAGGCATGTGTCAAAATGACGAATTGCAGTCTATGCCGAATCCCCCCCAAGTTAGTCTCAATTATGGAAGGATGCCTTTGAGTTACAATCGTGGAAAAGTAGTTAGTTCAATTGGTGAGCATGGGCGTTGTCTGACATAGGTGGAAAATTGGGTTTTTGTGATCAACAGGTTTCCTACCGAGTTTGCCAAATAAGTATTGTTATGCGAACGGTTAATAGAATGTAAATTATCTTTTAAAGTTTTATGTGTTACACTTATAAAGGCACAAATCTGTTTTCTCCTTGCGCCGATTTCTTGTAAAACTTTGTACGGGTGGGAGAACTAGATGTCCAGCCTTAAATGATATCTTGATATATATATATATATATATATTTTGTGTATTTTGAAATAATTCTTGAAGGTTAAATCCGCCAATTTTTCTAAACCATTATCTCCCCCTATTATTTAATGGGCTCTCACAAAAGTTATTCTAAAGGATGATCCCTATATTAAAGTATGGACATAACTTTCTATCTTCACTAAAGGGTCATTGCTTTGAACTTTTATTTGTTAATTCTCAAAGATCAAAGGTTAATTTGAATTTTTAGAAAGCTTCTCACCTCATTTATTTTTCATCTATAAGTAGATCAATGCTTGCAAGGGTAATACGGTAATAGTTAAAATATATATATATATATATATGACAAAGGGGGAAAACAAACTCTATGACAATGATCCCCTGCTTATTCAAGGTCCTGTTAGTGGATGAATCATCACGAAGCTATGTTTACTAAACAGGGGATCTACTCATGGTGGCAATGACCTCTCAGCTGCTCCTAGACTGGAACTGAAGGGCACATAAATGGCTCTCTCAGTGCTTTCAGCTTTGATCCCTGGAATATCCGTTGCAGGTTCGGTGACCGACATGTTAAGTGACTGCATGCACACACACACAACATATATAATATATATGTGTCTACGTCTGCTCGATTTCTGTAAACTAGGGCATGAATCATCATTAGAAAGTTTTGCTAAATTGTGACATGAATATGTGATTTCAGCATTTTCTTTTCCAGACGATTGCGACTATATAATTGGTTGATATTTTGTAGGGGAAGTGAGAAGCTGCAGATTATCAAATTATGCTTTGTCTTGCAGTAAAAAGAGAAATCAGTTTCGAAGCAATTTTGGTGTGAGAATGTGTATGTACCCAATGTCGAAGAAGCTGGTTTGGATATGGACAGAGAGCAAGCAAGTCATGACTTCGGCTGTGGAGAGAGGCTGGAACACTTTCATCTTCCCATCACATCGTCGAGAACTCGCCGACGAGTGGTCATGTAAGTTTCTTTAGTCGTGTTAGTGCCTTGCGTCCGATTTTTCTTTTGCCCCTTTTTTCTTTTCCTCGTCTTCCTACATTATTGCAATTTACTTTGTTGGTTTTGCAGTTCAGTTTCCACAGTCTTTCCTTATATATATATGCCCCGTGTCTAAAGGCACTAATTTAATTCAATACATTAATATTGAATATCTTATAGTTAGTTTAAATACATTAATCATGGAAATTCATTTTGATGAGAGTTTGTTATTTGGTTTCTCAACAAAATCAAAATCAACGGTTGATAATGTCTCCAACCATCCAACGGTAAAAAACGCGTCAAATGTAAAATACATCCTGATTTTTAGAATAGATTATGAAGATTTTAATTCAATACATTAATCTTTAATATCTTATGGTTGGTTCAAATATATTAATCATGGAAATGCATTTTATTGAGCGTTTGTCAGTTAGTTTCTCAACCAAATTTGTCATTTAGTTTCTCAACAAAAAATCTAAATCAAAGGTTGGAAATGTCGCCAACCATCCAATGGTAAAAAATGTGTCAATGGAAATGTCGCCAACCATCCAATGATAAAAAATGTCTCAAATGTAAAATATGTTCCGATTTATAGAATTTATATCGATAGACTAGGGATTCCCTATGCTTAAAGTTGCTCTATCAATTTTCAAATTTTTAAGTGTAAAAAAATAGTACATAATAAAAAATTGGCTAGTAAATTACATATTTAAAACATAAAGGGTACAAAATATAATTTAAATCAATCGCTTTGGAAATGGAGGGTGAATTTTTTAGGCGGAAATTTTTCCTCTTAAATATTTTATCAACTTATCCCAACCATCCATTCTCCTCAAATTAATCCAAGTCCTTAATGAAAAGACATTTTAAAAATACATTCTTGATTTCTTAATAGATAGATAGATGGGTATGCACTTACAGAACCGGTTTGCTGACAGTAATGTTTCATTTTATCTATCATGTTGGTTATTTCCAAATTATGTTATCTATCTATCCATTTGGAGTCTTTGGGGAGAGAGATTTTATGCCCTGCGATTGATAGTGTTCATTTCAATCTCTCTTTTGGGTAATGTGCAGCGGTGGCATTGATACGTCCTCTCTTTATTGAAGTGGGAGAGCTTTTCGACAGCGAGGACAGACGAGTTGCTAAATTTTCTGAGATTTCCACCCCTCAACAATTAGAGCAGCTGCAACCAGCGGAAATACAGGCGGAGAATGTTATCATTTATCTGTTGGATTGGCAGGTATGCATATTTTAATTATAATCATATTTTCTAGGAAGTTAATAATATATGTTATCATCATCTTTCTCATGATGCCCACAAATTCTTTTCCAATTTTTTTTTTTTAATTAATGGTGTTAGATCTGTAAAAGCTCAAATACTAGTCTCTTTACGTAAGCTTAATTGGTCCATGGATAACGAATGCACTTCTTAGGTGATACCAGCAGAAAATATTGTTGCAGCATTTCAAGGAAGTCAAAAAACAGTCTTTGCGATATCTAAATCTCCTTCTGAAGCTCAAATGTTTCTTGAGGTAATTCAAGAGCGCAAAAAACTTGAACCTTAGAAAAAAGACCTTGAGCATACAAGATGTACGTTTTAACATTCTTTATTACTATAAGCTTTCTTTTTTCAGTTTCCGTTGTTTTCACTTTCATACTTCTTCTTTATTAGGCATTGGAGCTGGGTCTGGGAGGAGTTGTTTTAAAAGTTGAGGAAGTTAATGCTGTCCTTGAGCTTAAGGTAACATTTTCTGTAGTATGGGCTGGCCGTAGAGCTGTAAACGAACCAAGCCATTCATGAACTACTCGAGCTCGGCTCGATGATAGCTTATTCGTTTAATAAATGAACTAAGCTCAAGTTTTTAATTAAATTCTTTTATTAAATAAACAAACATCATGTGTTCGAGCTCTGTTTTTTAATGTTCGTGAATAACTCCAATATTATAAAATTAAAATATTTTATTATATTTTTAGTATGAAAAAATAGTAAAGTAGACTCGGTTATTTAATTGAACAATCTTACATATTCTATCATTCTAGAGGTTAATTGAATTAATTTTTCATTTTATAAATGCCCATTTGACCTATTTAATTACTATAATAGACTGATTTTTTGTGAATTGATTCTTTATAGTTTATGTATCTTGATTCACTCGCAAATTAAATATTTAAATTTTGTATATAGATTTTCAAGAAACAATTATAAGTAACTAATTTTATTAAAAAAAATATATTATTTATATAGTTCTTAAGCATTAAAATTTAATTAATAAATATTAAAAAAAAAAAAATTCAAAAAAGATCGCGAACAATTCGATTATTAAACGAATCAAGCTTGAACGTAAGGTTTCAGGCTCGGCTAGAACTCGAATAGTATGAATAATAAATGAACCAATCTTGAACACTTAATACTCGGCTCATTGTATGGTTGCTTCTATTGTTAAACTTTGTTTCTCACCAGTGTTGCAATTATCAGGATTATTTCGACAGAAGAAATTCATCTGGCAGTGTATTGAGCTTGACAAAAGCTACCATAACTCATGTCCAAATGGCTGGAATGGGTGATCGTGTCTGCGTTGATCTCTGTAACATCATGCAGCCTGGTGAAGGCCTTCTGGTTTGCTTCCATTTCTCTTGTTTCCCGATTCATGACCCTATTCCTATTGTTGTTAATCCTAAATGAGATTTTCATCCTGAGCAAGCCTTTTTCGGTAGGTTGGGTCATTTGCTAGAGGGCTTTTTCTAGTTCATTCTGAATGCCTCGAGTCAAATTACATTTCCAGCAGGCCATTTCGAGTCAATGCGGTGAGTTTTGGAAGCATTAGTTTAATAGCCGAAGAAAGAAGAAAAAACATTGACACCATTTAGTAATGCTTTTTTTTTTTTTTTTTCCAGTACTTTTTTACTTTTAAGAGAAAAATACTTAATTATAGAATTAATTTTTGCTTTTTGCTTTTTGCTTTTTCAATTTTAATATTGTAAGAGGTCGATGGAGCTCACTGGACTAGGACGCCTCTACAAACCTTTTGTCAATCATCTACGATTTTTTTTTTTTTTTTAATTAATGGATCATTTATGAGGGTGAGCCTTGGATACAATACAATGCTAAGGTTGCTCTACTGTGACCTGGAGATCCCAGGTTGAAATCTTAGAAACAACATCTCTGTATACAAGGGGTAAGGCTGCGTACATCTGACCCTCCCCAGACCCCGCAATGGCGGAAGTCTTTGTGTACTGAGCTGCCTTTTACCTAAATCATTTATAGGGATAATACCAAACTATTATATCTACACTGTCAAACACAATTTTAATCATGTCTTTGATTTCAAGTAAAAGTATTTTTTTCTCAAACAAACTTTTCTATTATTATTATTTTAAAAAGTACTTAAAAAAATTATTTCCAAACGGTGTTATTGTTGTTTCACTTTTATCACACTGAAACACACAGACAGTTCAATGGATGATGAAATCCATCCATGTGCTGAAAGCCCGAAACTAGAATTATTCCTTGTTGTAAGAAATGGATTAGAGTGGAATATATTTATCCCAAAAGAGAGTTGGTGGTGGAGCCATTGTTGGAGTGAAATGTAGATGATGATCATAATGGTTGTGGGGATATGATTTCAGGGACCGGTACATGCTTATGTTGCTGTTCCAGGAGGAAAAACTTGCTACCTGTCGGAGTTAAAATCAGGGAAAGAGGTCATTGTTGTTCATCAAAACGGCATGCAAAGAACATCAATCGTTGGGCGAGTGAAAATAGAGACCAGACCATTAATCCTTGTGGAGGCAAAGGTTTTGCTTTTAACCCTCTAATCTATAGCTTATACTCTTCCTTTCTCTTGTTTGGTAATATTTGAGAGAGGAGAGAAGAGAAAAGAAGAGAATTTGTTTAGAAAGTGGAGGAGATTTGGAAAGAAATGGACAGAAAATGCGGAAAATGGCCATAAAGTCCTTAACTTCATTCTTTTCTTTTTGAAAAATAGGTTTTAAAAGTCATTTCACTAAAGCATTCATAAGCCGGCATGCAAGAGGGATTATTTAATGAGATCGTCCAGGGAGGTGATTTATTGTGTTATTTTGTTGTGACAGATTGATTCAAATGATGGAAGTACTACTACTTACAGTATTCTTCTACAGAATGCAGAGACAGTGGCATTAGTCTCTCCTTGCCAAGGTATTGAATTTCGGCTATTCATTTTATTTAGTTTGTATTGATGGTCTGTCTGATCCTTTGGGTGGTGATGTAGGAAATGGACATGAAAGTGCAAGAGCAGCAGCCATTGCTGTGACCTCTCTCAAAGTTGGTGATGAGGTTTGTCTCAGACTACAAGGCGGCGCTCGGCACACTGGTATAGAAATTCAAGAATTTATTGTTGAAAAGTAGACGAGAGCCAAATTCTATTCTATTCTAGTTTTAATTTCATTTTCTTTTGTAGAAGGATGATGATATGTAGGTTGGAAGGAATGACACTTTAGTTGTTGATAGCAGAACCATAGAGTCAGTTCAACATCAAGATAATGTTGAACTGAATTTTGCTTTCCATATACTCATGGGTGTTAGTCAAGTATTATTATGGGTTTTTTTTGGGTTCGTAGTACAAAAAATTGAAATTTCAGGCCATGTGGTACACGAGCTACAATAATTTTTTTAGAAATTCAAAATTATTATAATTTTTCTATGTAAAAAATTACAGTACTTTTATGTCGTCCAATGACTTTTAGATGTTTACCAGTGGCTTCGGATTTCTAGAAAATTATTGTAGCGCGTGGACTATAAATATGTCAACCCCATTAAGATTTAACTTACGAGCCCATCAAGGTTCCTAAATTAGGCGTACAAGGTAGATATGGACGCTAACGAAAAACTTAATACCTGTTTGCTCAGCCTGCAGTGTCTGAAAACTGGTTGAGGAATAAGCCATGTCCTTGAGATCAGGCAGAGGCTTTAGGGCTTCCACAACTTCAGTCATCAGAGATCTAGCCTTTGGGTCATGGCAGAGGTAATGGGCAGCCAACGGAATGGCCTTCTTTATGCCCTTGATTGAAAAGTAACCTTCAAAGACAGGGATCAATTAGCTGATAGAACCTACGTTGTTCCCTTAGGTATGATCTTTGCCCATTCGATGAGGTTATGCTCCCCGTTTGGTCGTGTCTTGTCCATGGATCTTTGGCCAGTCAATATTGTGAGCAAAGCCACTTCGAAGTTATAGACACGACTCTTTGATGTAAGATGTCCTGGCAATTTGAAGTATACGGCTATTCTTCCATCGGCATCTCATTATTGTCCCAATAAAATGGCGCCGGTGACACGTGTCTCTCCAATTTGGGTATGACACGTGCGACAACGGGAATCACGGCAGAGCTAGACGATGGCTGCGCCATCTCCATCTCCAGAGTGATAAATGTAATCACCTATTGATGGTTGACAACCTACACCCACTGTATTGGCTCCAACAACCCCATCCAGTTGCCTATACCTTGTCGCTCCCAGTGCTGGAGAGAGAGAGATGAGAGAGAGGATTATAATAAAGAAGCTCCTCAGATAAGTAGAAGCTCCACCTGCTTCAAGTTAACAAACTATATTTGCGAGTACAATATCACTATAAAAGATGGGTCTCCTTTGTGGTTTCATCTTTCTAAGAAATAGCATGGTTCTCAAAAGTCAAGTCACAAGGCAACCATATTGTTAATCTGTGTATATGGGCCATAGACCCGTTAGGCTACTTGTAGACCAATACTTCAAAGTTCAAACCCCTAATCCTTACCTATATATATATATAAGCACCATTTTACATCCTTGTATTATTTAGACTTAAAATATATCAATATTATGTCTCTCCTAATATTCCATCTCTCAATTATTCTAACACATACGATCAAAAGCCTTTTTTGGCGAGCTTTGGTCTGATGTTGAAATTTAGCACTTTTCGGGTTAAAACCCAGCACTTCTATCTTATGTTTCATGTCAAGGAGGAACGAAAAAGGGATTAAAGGTGAGACAAGGAGCAAATGCTGCTGAGATTATAAAGCAAGGTGTCTTCTCTTCTTCCATGTACTATTTGGTAATTGAAACATGAGTATTCAGTATTAGCTAACATATGACATTATTATTATTCGAACAATATGAAGAAAAACTCAGAGCAAACCACAAGAAGTAGATTTTAAGATTTTGATAGATTCTTGGAAACTTAAAGAACAAATTGAAAAGAGAATAAATGAAGCCATCAAAAGGTATGACTTACTCAATTGCCCCACTATGGACAACAATTGAATAAAGTTCCTTGGGTACTCGACCGTGCAATGAGTTATCATTCAATAACCTAAAATAGGCGAAAATTAATATTATTTTAAAAAAAAATGAATAATGTGCTAGATATGACTTTAGTTGACAAAAAAATACAATTAAACTTGAAAGAAATTATCTCAACTTCCATTATTATTTTATTGATGTTATTAAACTACCCATAAAGGCAATTGGAGACATTTTCTTTTTCATTTGAGACAGTCAATTCAAATAAAAAAGAGAAGGAACTAATGGAAAGACTATATGATTCTCTATCTCAGTAAAAATACTCAAATCAGAAAAGAATAAGAACAGCTTACACAAGCTGCAAATTTGAAGAGGTTAGACTATGAGATATAGAACCTGAACTTATTGTTGGACAGATTCCTGTATTACAAGAGTCAATACAATAAATTCGTAAATAGTAAAAATAAAAGAAGTAGGTATGTAATTCAATATTTCTTATCATTAACATATACAAATATAGTAAAATGTTCTATCATTATATATTTTTTTCAACTAGATCCACCAACAATCACTTTTTCCTTTATATTAACTTGTCTCACTTTTCCCAACGCTAAAAGCAACCCCACTAATGGCATTACTTTTTCCAATATTAATTCTCACTTTACTGTTTTTTTCTTCTGCTCAAAGCCTCAAACACAAAATCCAAAAAGAAACTCATTAATGACACTCATCCCCTCCACAGCTCCACTAACCCTCTTTGGCTCTTTGTCGCTCAAAACAACATCCCCGTCTTCTTCACTGAAGTTCAACGTCCGCAAAATCACATTCAAAACTTCCGCGATCCCTCTATGCATGGCTAGTTCTCCATCCCAATATTATGTTACTCATTTAGGGAAAAATAATTCTGTGTAGATTTAAAGTTAGAAATTCTTGTTTTTGTAGTGATTTTTGCAATAACATTTGTTAACTAATGGCAAGAAAATCTGTAGATTTTTTGGGGGGCTCCAATAGTTATGATGATGATGATGGTTGATTACATAAGTCTTTATTAGCGTACATATTTAATGTGTGCATATGCAGATTGCCTAAAATTTCCCAAGCAAGCCATGTATGTCCTCTTAGAATTTGCAAACAATTGTTCATTGTTTGAAATTTAGATGAATAATCATATGCATATTTTTATAAAATAGAAAAGAATACTTACATTTGAGAGACAAAAAAGGCTGATTCGTTCTGATCAGGATGACAAGTAACCCTCTCCCAAGCATCCCAATTTGTAGGAGCACAAGGGTCGCCATTCCAACCCATTCTATCATGAACTTGTAGCGACTCCTTCAATGCTCTCATAGCAACAACTTAAAAATCAGAGCTACTTACCTCAAATTTCCACAAGAAATCTCATTTTCACCCTTTTTATAAGACTCAAAAATTACTGCTTACATTTTTTACTATATATGAGAACTTTGATAAGCTTAAACATATTTTTTTTTAATGCTGATTGAAGATTCTCATGTTCTTCTAGGTTTATTATACTAATTGACATAATTGTTATCTTGCTTTAATCATTGATAAATCTAGTAATCATAGCCTAAGTTTTTAAATAATCTTCTTTACAAGAAAATTGTGTCTTATTTTAATTGAAGAAACTCATCATCTTATTCATGGCAACGAATTATTGATTTCTTCAAACCGAATTCTTCTGAACATACATTCAAACTATTATTTAATCAGAGTATATGAATACACCTTGATCGGCAACAGTCTTGAGATCCGCCGGAACAATGGCATAATACCCAAGCCCACAAATTATTTGTGCATCCACAACAGGAACGAGCTTGATAATTACTGTGGTACTGCTCAAATTCTTCACAGTATACTGTCAATCATATGCCGCAAAAGCTCCAACCTGCTTGTAGATATCAACCCTCCTTGTGCTCTCGTTGTTAATAACAACATCAAAAACTCTTTGCCCCGCTCTCGTCATGCTGACTTCAATCTCCGCAAAGTGGAACCACACTAAGTAGTTGAACTTGGGTTCCACCGCCAAATGAAACTCCAGGGCTGAATTTTTGGTCACGGTTATCGCCATCTGGTACAGTCTTGATGGAAAATAGTTGGGGCTCTGGTCAGCGTTGATCACATTCTTCACAGCCGAATCGACTTTCACTCCAATAGAAGTATGAAATTTAGCTTCGAACTGCCATGACCGTTTGAATATATCGGTGTCATTATTGGCTGCCGGGCCTCACAGCTCTGAACCGAATGTCAATCGTCCATAATTCACTAATATTGCGTTATTTGCATTTGCAATATTAGAGACCTGGTATGATTCT
This sequence comes from Eucommia ulmoides, assembly GCA_016647705.1. Taxonomy (NCBI): domain Eukaryota; kingdom Viridiplantae; phylum Streptophyta; class Magnoliopsida; order Garryales; family Eucommiaceae; genus Eucommia; species Eucommia ulmoides. The sequence continues at coordinate 41,182,095 of CM028325.1, read as the reverse complement.
GGATCAGCCTGGATGAGCTCCAAAGATGCGATCACCGGCGAGTCAGTGTTAATACTGTAGAAACATATATCGGCCTGACCGTCAGTGATGAAGGCAAACAAGTCCCCATACGCGCCGGATTGACTAATCGTCTTCTACCAATGATATCTCTAGGAGACGACGGTGGTTCCTTCTACCAAGATGTCAAAGGACGGAGAATGTAATTTGCCGTCGTAGTTGTTGTAGACGGTGAATGCACGAATCAGGTATCACTCAACGGGAAGGTTGGGGATGATGTAACAGTTCTTCTTGCCGGATGAGATGGGGAAGAATCAGAGTGTCCTCTCCTGGAGGTGTAAGAAGTGGAGGGGCTCAGAAACTAAAGTGGCGGAGTTGGAGGTGTAGAATTGGTCAGAAATCCACCCCATGTTGAGCTGATCAGTAAAATCCGTCTGGCCACCGCAGTTTATGCCGTAGACGACAAAGTCTGCAATGTAAACAAAACAAGAAAAAAGAGTTAATTTGCAAATAAAGCTATAAATGCAAAGAGAAAGATATGTACAGAGAGAGAAGTTACCGATGGATGGGGAGAAAGGAATAGAGGTGGTGCAGAAGAGGAGAAGGGATGAAGAAAATGGGGGGAGGAGAACACATGATTTGTGTTGGCAGATGTCAGTGATGTGTTTTCTTATGTGTGTAAACGGAGCGAGAGGGCTAAGATTAATGCTTTGCTTATCTTAGTGGGTAATTTTCGTATTTAAGAGGGGTTCAATCCTTCTTACCCGTACCTGTATGTTCATTGCAAGAGGCATTAAAGGCACAACGTCACATAAATGATTTATAAGCTTAATTTTTAGGACCAAAGGAGATAAATGAAGGAAAAAGAAAATAAAAATGTCAAGGTTATCGACCGTATTGCTGAAATTGTTTACAATCTTGTTGAGAGTTATTCCAATCACAAACGGATTGCATATGTTTTTACTGCTGATCATGGAATGAGTGACAAAAGTTGGGAACTCGTAAATTCTGTATTATTTACTTAGCCTTTTGCTCGATAAACTTATTCTGAGCTTCTATTTGATGGAGTCATGGAGATGGATATCCTTCAAATACTGATATACCCCATGTTGCTTAGGAAAAAGGCATTAGGCACCTAGTGGAGGGATATTACGTCGCCACTTTCACCATAAGTATATGAGTCAAATTTTAGTATAGATGGGAAGGAGTAGGGGTTGTCGTATTCACAGGGATTGGTTATGATTATTATCGAGTATCGCGATTGTTATAACCTAACTTTATTTAAGCGACATAAATTGAGTTTATAATTAATTATACTAATACTAAGTTAATTAAACTAATTATACTATAATATTATATTGAGATGTTTAGGAGAAAAGATTATTTAGGGATTAACTTTGTTTATAAAAACGTGTTTGGTCTCGTTTAGTTTACAATAACTACATTCAACCTATCCGACAATCTCTATATTGTAAACTCACTAGCCACCTCTCATGAGTGTAAGACGAGTGAATATGCGACTTCGCGTTAACGAAGAAGTCTCCCTCAATGTTTTAACGACATTAGGTTACACGAGTCTTACCTCAACATCATTGATTGCACACTTTCTAACTCCTTCCCGGGTTATTAGATCTTCGCGTTGTATTTACCCGAGTCTGAATTTGGGATTACCTCTCCCGAGTGTCAAATCCCGTATTCTCTATATATCTAAACAAGCATATAATCAAAGAATAACGGTAAACAAAATCGAAATAGCGAAGAACAACTATTAACGAAACACAACTCAAACAAACAACGATTTCATAAATATTATTAATTCCTAGACAAAATCCGCTTAGCTCATGGCCATAACCATTTATACAATGAGAAACGAACTAAACATACTCAACAACCTACCGACGTTAAGAAAATAAAGAGAGAAACGGAAGAACTTAGTCGTAGTCCGAAGATTTGCCACTAAAACCGTTTAATGATCGCTTCTTCTTCTTCGCAACATGTTCTTCTCCTTCAGTTTTGGTTGAGCACTCTCCAAAATACTCTCAAAATATTAGGGACCCTAAGAGGTCTCTAATGGGCTCTTTTTTGGCCGGAAGAGAGAAGAGAGTAATAAATAGGGAGCCAAAATATCTAAACTGTGTGTAGAGTGACTGCTACGGCGGTGAGTATGTCGGCTGGGTCACAGCCTCGGCAGTGAGATTAGAGACCTTTCTGTTGTTTCACTGCTGCAGCGATGGGTATTCAACAACATTTAGGCCTTTTCTGCATATTAACCGTCGCGGCGGTGGGTTGCAATACTGAATTTTGCCCTTTTACTTGTTTTCCTACCGTTCTTGATCCGATTTGATCGTTTATGATTAATTTTCATGCCTACTCACCCCACACACCTGATTAATAAAAAATAAAATACATAAATACATATTAAAACTTAACAAAACATACTAAAAAACTAATAAGTTCGGTTTAGAAATAGGTAGGTAAATTACACCTATCAGCACCCCATGCCAATAACCAGTGAAGACCATCTTGATGATGGTGTTCGGTTTATTGATGAACATCTACATTATATGCCAACTCCCAAGGAATAGGGCCTCGGTGGCACAGACACAGGGTGGATTGTAATCAAGTTGATATTGCACCATTAATGGTTGTACACTTTTATTTTCTTCTTTAATTTTCTATTGCAAGTCACTTGATGTTTTTTTGTAGTGTTTATTGAATTGGTTCTAATACATTTACCAAAAAATTTCAGTCAACTCTTATCGGTTTGTCAGGTCCTGTTAATTTGGATTACAGTTTACCCCTTGGTTAGATTAACTTTCACGAGGTAAATATTACATACCTCAATGGTGAATTCCCACCGGTTGATTTCCAGACAGGTAGAACACGGTGCGATTTCCAAGAAAAATGTTTGTTCGTTTCGAAGACGAACAATGAGAGACAGGTAGAGCACAATGCAGAGAGAGTTGCGACGAACACGATGCAGAGAGTATAGATTCCAAGAGATCGAGACTTGACCTTAATTTTCAGGAGAAATGCTTGTTCTTTTCGGCGAAGAACAATGAGAGACGGGTAGAACACGATGTAGAAAGTATAGAGTCCAGGAGATCGAAACTTGCCCCTAATTTCTTTTCTAGATCACCTCTTATATAATGTTGATTGACTTTGGTTTAGGTGGTTATTACATAGTTTGATAGCTGAAAGGTCACGGAATCGAGACTTGCCCCTTATTTCTTATTCCCCCACTATTTTTTTCTCATGCTAATTATATTGTGTTGTTGTCAATTATACTTATGTTTTTTTGGGATTGAACATTTCATGTTTAAATTGAATATTTTCGTTTATTGAAATATTTTCCTAACAAGTTTTGCTCATTATTTGTCATTTCAGCAATTGCGGTGTTTAATTAAAGTTTTTCTTCTAAAACGAGCTCCCTCATCCAGGTAATCTTCATCTTTACCATCTTCTTCTTCTTCTTCCAGAAATCATATTTTTGTTATAACATATCTGTATGGAGTGTGCATACATGCGTGAGGGCGTGTGGGTTTTTCAGTTTTTTGTTTGACACTGTTGGAAGAGGAAATGTTTATACTGTATGGAGTGTGTATACTATTGTTTCAAATCATTAAATTTTTTTATATATAAACTAAATAATTAATAACATATATTGCATAAAAAGTCTAGTTTTGTAACTAGCAGAATTATATAGATTATATTTTATTGAAAAATATTATAACAGTCTATCCACCTCTCCCATGTTTAAAATTATAACCAGATTTAGATTAAATTTTGTAAAGAATCTAAGTGTTTTGTTTATTTGATTATGATTGTCATTGTTTTTCTTATTTTTTATTTTCTTTCTATTATCTCTCTAAATGATTAACCTACATTTACACAACACCAACGAGAAATATAATTATATGAATCTTTATATAAAAATAAATAAAAGATATAATTACATGAACTTTCATACACCTATAAATCAAAAATATTATATAAAACCCTTATTACCCACAAAAGAAAAATATAATTATATACATCAATATAACGAAAGTACAATTATTATATTTGTACACCCCAAATAAAAATGTTCCTATATAATAAAAAATTATATTTTTGTCCTTTTAGAAGTCAACAAATATTAAAAGATTTTTATCCTTTTAGAAATTAACAAATATTCAATTATATCCTTACATTATCATAATATACAAATAATCTCCACCGCCTCAATGGGCAACACGTGACACAATTTGGACCCCCTTCTTCCTTTCTCTTTCACGTGCACCCATACACATGCAAGAGCCCAATTTTATTTTATTTTTATTTTATGTTTTCTCTCTCTTTCTCTCAAGCACATACATATAAGGTATAGACAAGGTGGGCCCCCATCCCATCTTTTATCTCATTTGTTGTGATAAAAACAAATGGGCCCCACCCTTTCTCCCTATCTTTCTCCTCTATCTCTTTTCACGATTTTGACCCAAAAAATCAAACCCACTTGTTTCGAAATTTTAATTTATTCCCCTTCCTTTTCTTACTTATTTCATTTTTATCATTTTTTCTTCTTTCAATTTCCTTTTTCTCTTTTTTTTTTCTTTCGAAAATAAATAAAATAAAAAATAAAGTTAACAATACAAAGTCAACTAAAATAAAGTATAAAATTTTTGCAAGGCGGTTAAAATACCGTGTCTACAACATGTAGAACACGGTGCGATTTTCAGGAGAAATGTTTGTTCGTTTCGGAGACGAACAATGAGAGACAGATAAAACACGATGCAAAAAGAGTTGCGACGAACACGATGCAGAGAGTATAGATTCTAGGAGATCGAGACTTGCCCCTAATTTCCAGGACAAATGCTTGTTCATTTCGGCGAAGAACAATGAGAGACGGGTAAAGCACGATGTAGAGAGTATAAAGTCCAGGAGATCGAGACTTGCCCCTAATTTCCAGGACAAATGCTTGTTCGTTTCGGCGAAGAATAATGAGAGACGGGTAAAGCACGATGCAGAGAGTATAAAGTCCAGGAGATCGAGACTTGCCCCTAATTTCTTTTCCAAATCGCCTCTTATATAATATGGATTGGCTCTGGTTTAGGTGGTTGTTACGTAGTTTGATGGCTGAAAGGTCATGGGATCGAGATTTGCCCCTTCTTATTTTTTCTCCCATTTTTTTCTCATGCTAATTATATTGTGTTGTTGTCAATTTTGCTTCTGTTTTTTTTGGGATTGAATATTTCATATTTAAATTGAATATTTCGTTTATTGAAATATTTTCCAAACAAGTTTTGCTCATTATTTGCCATTTCAACAATTACAGTGTTTAATTAAAATTTTTCTTGTGGAATGAGCTTCCTCATCCAGGTAATCTTCATCTTCACCATCTTCTTCTTTTACAAATCATGTTTTTTGTTTCAACATATCTGTATGGAGTGTGCATACATGCATGGGGGCGTGTGGGTTTTTCAATTTTTTGTTTGACACTGTCGAAAGAGGAAACGCTTATACTGTATGGAGTGTGCATACTGTTGTTTCAAATCATTAAAAAAATTATATATAAACTAAATAATTAATAACATATATTGCATAAAAAGTTAAGTTTTGTAACTAGCATAATTGTATAGATTATATTTTATTTAAAAATATTATAACCGTTTATCCACTTCTCGCACGTTTAAAATTATATTTTATTTTTAATTTTTTGTTTGACACTGTCGAAAGAGGAAATCCTTATACTGTATGGAGTGTGCATATTGTTGTTTCAAATCATTAAAAAAATTATATATAAACTAAATAATTAATAACATATATTGCATAAAAAATTAAGTTTTGTAACTAGCAGAATTGTATAGATTATATTTTATTTAAAAATATTATAACTGTTTATCCACCTCTCGCACGTTTAAAATTATAACTACATTTAGATTAAATTTTATAAAGAATCTAATTTTTTTGTTTATTTGATTATGATCGTCATTGTTTTTTTTTTTTTTTTTCCTTTCTATTATCTCTCCAAATGATCAACCTACCTTTACACAATCCCAACGAAAAATATGATTATGTAAATCTTTATATAACAATAAATAAAAAATATAATTACATGAACTTTTATACACCCTGAATCCAAAATATTATATATAAACCCTTATACACCCACAAAAGAAAAATATAATTATATACATCAATATAATGAAAGTATAATTATTACATTTTTTACGCCCCAAATAAAGATATTCCTCTATAATAAAAAATTATATTTTTATTCTTTTAGAAGTCAACAAATTTTGAAGGATTTTTATCCTTTTAGAAATCAATAAATATTCAATCATACTCTTAAATTATCACAATATACAAATAATCTCCAAAAAATATAACTCATTTTAAATAAGATATTATTTGAAAAAAATATAAATTTTACAGGTATTATAGTGATGATACTCGATTTTTCAAAAGGTTCATAAAACATGGATGAAATGAAATGTTATTTTCAAAATAAATATTTTTTTTTGGGGTTGAAATTATATTAATTTATAATCAATATGAATGTTTAGTAGTGAAATGAATAAATATAATATTAATGGTAAAATTCTTCACCTCAATATTAAAATAAAAAACAACGAAAAACAACTACTTTTTACTTTTCGAAAAGAGTAGTTAAAACTATATTTTTATTTTAATTGTAGGGAAAAGTACAATTTAGACCCTCTAACTATTGACACATTGGTCCCTTTAAGTTTCGTCATTTCATTTCAAACTCTCTACGTATCGAAACGACTTTAATTGGTCTTTTCGTTGGAGATTCTGTTAAAACTAACAGAATCTCAGGGGTAAATGCGTAATTTCACATTTTTAAAATTTTTAATCATTTTTTAATATTTTTTTTTTGAGATTTCTCTCTCTTCCTCCCCTTCCTTTCTCTCCCTCATTTTCTCTCCTCGCCACCTCTCTTTCCCTTCTTCCCTCTCCCCCGCCACCTCTCTCACCCTCTCCCTTCCTCCCCGTCACCCCCGTAAGAGGGGGTGAAACCACCCCCTGTTACGGGGGTGAGTTCTACTCTTTTCATCCACCGCGTCGGCCACCCCCAACCCAACCATCCACGCCGGCTATCCCCAACCCAACTATACATACATGCCGGCCACCATCCATAAGAGGCTCTCCGGTTCTTTGTTCTGCTCTAAAAAAAAATAGTAATTTTGACGTCTTCAGCTGCTGTCATCACCACCGCTGCTCCATTATCTCCACCGCCTCTTCAGCTTCCATAAGTCTTTATCCGGATGGCCATTTAAAAGGGTCTGTCTTTGTCTTTGATTTTTTGGAAAAAACAAGGTTGATCATCAGACATATGTTTGTTTTGATTATTACTGTCGTTTTTTCTCTCTAGAAATTTTCCAGTTTTTGGGTTTTCGTTTTCATGATCTGGGTTCGCTATTTCCATGGCGGGCATAGTGAAACAGATTTTAGACTGTTGTTGTCTTCTTTCTCGATTGGACGAATTTCGACAAAATCTGCCGAATCTCGACCGTTGTTGTCTTACTTCTAGCCCCCCAAATCTCGTTCCACTTGATCAAAAATCAACCCACAAAATTTTACTTAGCATTTTTCAGTTTTATTTTGAGAGAGAGAGAGAAAAGTCATGTCTTACCCGTGACCGGACCACCGCCCAACATTTGACCGGCCTGAACTCTCTCTCTAAAACCCCAGACATGTCTTGAAGAGAGAAAGAGAGAGAAGCCTGTTATGGGGGTGAGTTCCACCCCCCAAAACAGGGGGTGCTTTTCACCCCCTGTTGCAGGGGGTGGCACCCCTTTTTGCAAGGGGTGAAAACACTCTTGTTACGGGGGTGACGGGGAGGAAGGAAAAAGGAGAGAGATAGGGAGAGGGAGAGGGAGGTGGCGGGAAGAGGGAAGGAGGGAGAAGGAGAGGGAGGTGGCAGGGAGAGAGAGAGAGAGAGAGAGAAATAAAAAAAAACAAATATATTATATTAAAAATAATTAAAAAATTTAAAAAACGTGAAAAAATCATTTTGCTCCTGAGATTTTGTTAGTTTTAACAGAATCTCTAATGGAAGGACCAATTAAATCCGTTTCGATACGTAGAGGATTTGAAATGAAACGCCGAAACTTATAGGGGCCATTTAGAAATGTGCCAATAGTTAGAAGGTTTAAATTGTACGTTTCCTTTAATTGTATTGTTTTTAAGTACAAAACAAATTCTAATTCTAAAATTAAGTAATTTTTTTTCTTCTTAAAAGCAAAAAAGTACTTAAAAAAGGATTACCAAATGGTGCCAATATTTTTTTTATTCTTTGTTAGACTATTAAACTGTTGTGTTCAAAACTCACCGCAATGACTCGAAAAAGCCTGCTAGAAACGTAATTTGAATCGAGGCATTCATAATGAACTAGAAAATCCCTCTAGCAAATGACCTCATGCAACGGTCAGGTTTTCCGGGGCCGCCACACGGTTTCTCCCAAGGATAGTTAATACTAAATTTGAATAACTAATATTTTAATTTATAAAAATTTGAATTTTTTTACAAACTATGTCGACAATTATATCTATCAATTAATCTAGTCAATTTTACAACAATAACAATTAATAGAAATATTACAAAATCTAGTTATAATTTTAGACGTGGGAGAGGTGGATAGACAATTATAATATTTTTAAATAAAATATAATCTATAGAATTCTACTAGTTACAAAACTTGACTTTTTATGCAATATATATTATTAATTATTTAGTTTATATATAATTTTTTTAATGATTTGAAACAACAGTGTGCACACTTCATACAGTATAAGCGTTTCCTCTTCCAATAGTGTCAAACAAAAAACTGAAAAATCCCCACGCCCCCACGCATGTATGCATACTCCATACAGATATGTTGAAACAAAAAACATGATTTGTAGAAGAAAAAGATGGTGAAGATGAAGATTACCTGGATGAGGGAGCTCATTCCAGAAGAAAAACTTAAATTAAACACTGCAATTGTTGAAACGGCAAATAATGAGCAAAACTTGTTTGGAAAATATTTCAATAAACAAAATTTTCAATCTAAACATGAAATATTCAATCCCAAAATAACAGAAGCAAAATTGACAACACAATATAATTAGCATGAGAAAAAAAAAGGGAGGAGGGGGGAGGGGAGAAGTAAGGGGCAAATCTCGATCCCATGACATTTCAACGATCAAACTACGTAACAACCATCTAAACCAGAGCCAATCCATATTATATAAGAAGTGATCTGGAAAAGAAATTAGGGGCAGGTCTCGATCTCCTGAACTCTATATTCTCTGCATCGTGTTCTACCAGTCTCTCATTGTTCTTTGTCGAAACGAACAAGCATTTCTCCTAGAAATTAGGGGCAAGTCTCGATCTCCTGGAATCTATACTCTCTGCATCATGTTCGCCGTAACTCTCTCTGCATCGTGTTGTACCTGTTTCTCATTGTTTGTCTCCTAAACGAACAAGCATTTCTCCTTGAAATTGCACTGTGTTCTACCTATCTGGAAATCAACTGGTGGGAATTCATCATTGAGGTATGTAATATTTACCTCGTGAAAGTTAATCTAACCAAGGGGCAAACTACCAACCGAATTAACAGGATCTGGCAAACCGATAAGAGTTGACTGAATTTTTTTGATAAGTGTATTAGAACCAATTCAATAAACACTATAAAAAAATATCAAGTGACTTGCAATAGACAACTAAAGAAGAAAATAAAAGTGTACAACCATTAATGGTGCAATATCAGCTTGATTATAATCCACTATGTGTCTGTGCCACCAAGGCCCCATTCCTTAGGAGTTGGCATATCATGCAGATGTTCATTAATAAACCGAACACCATCATCAAGATGGTCTTCACTGGTTATTGGCATGGGGTGCCCAATGCCTTCTCCCCAAGCAACAAGGGGTATATAAGTATTTGAAGGATGTCCATCTCCATGACTTCTTATCAAACAGATGCTCAGAATAAGTCTATCGAGCAAAAGGCTAAGTAAATAATACTTAGCAGTCCGTTTGTCCTTGGAATAACTCTCAACAAGATTGTAAACAATTTCAGCAATACAGTCGACAACCTTGACATTTTTATTCTCTCTTTCCATCCTTTATCTTCTTTGGTCCTTAAAATTAAGCTTATAAATCATTTATATGATGTTGTGTATCATTTATGTGAAGTTGTGCCTTTAATGCCTCTTGCAGTGAACATACAGGTGCGGGTAAGAATGATTGAACCCCTCTTGAATACGAAAATTACCCAGTGGAATAAGCAAAGCATTAATCTCAACCCTTATACTCTGTTTACACACAGAAGAAAACACATCGCTGACATCTGCCAACACAAATCATGTGTTCTCCTCCACCCTTTCTCTTCCTCCTTCTCCTCCTCTGCACCACCTCTATTCCTCTCTCCTCGTCCTTCGGTAACTTCTCTCTCTATACATATCTCTTACTTTGCATTTATAGCTTTATTTGCAAATTAACTTTTCTTTCTTGTTTTGTTTACATTGCAGACTCCGTCGTCTACCGCATAGACTACGGCGACCAGATGAATTTTATTGATGAGCTCAACATGGGGTGGATTTTCAACCTAATCTACACCTCTGGCTCCACCGCTCTAGTTTCCAAGCCCCTCTATTTCTCACATCTCCAGGAGAGGACACTTCGATTCTTCCCCATCTCATCCAGCAAGAAGAACTGCTACATCATCCCCAATCTTCCCGTTGGGTGATACCTGATTCATGCATTCACCGTCTACAACACCTACGATGGTAAATTGCATTCTACGTCCTTCTCGGTAGAAGGAACCACCGTCATCTCCTAGAGATATCCTTGGTGGAAGACGATTTGTCGCTCCGGCGCGTATGTGGACTTGTTTGCCTTCATCATTGACAGTCAGGCCGATATTTGTTTCTACAGTATTGACACTAACTTGTCGGTGATCACGTCTTTGGAGCTCATCCAGGCTGATCCAGAATCATACCAGGTCTCTGATATTACGAATGCAAATAACGCAATATTAATAAATTAAGGACGATTAGCATTCGGTTAAGAGCTATGAGGCCCGGAAGCCAGTAATGCCACCGATATATTTGGATAGTCATGGTAGTCCGAAGCTAAATTTCATACTTCTATCAGAGTGAAAGTCATTTCGGCTGTGAAGAATGTGATTAACGCCGACTGGAGCCCCAACTATTTTCCATCGAGACTGTAACAGACAAGGATAACCGTGACAAAAAATTCAGCCCTGGAGTTTCATTTGGCAGTGGAACCCAAGTTCGACTACTTGGTGTGGTTCCACTTTGCGGAGATTGACGTTAGCGTGACGGGAGCGGGGCAAAGAGTTTTTGATGTTGGTATTAACAACAAGAACACAATGAGGGTTGATATCTACAAGCAGGTTGGAGCTTTTGCTGCATATAATTGGCAGTATGCTGTGAAAAATTTGAGCAGTACCACAATAAGTATAAAGCTTGTTCCTGTTGTGGATGCACCAATAATTTGCAGGCTTGAGCATTATGCCATTGTTCCGGCGGATCTCAAGACTGTTCCCGATCAAGGTATATCCATATACTCTGATTAAATAATAGTCTGCATGTATGTTTAGAAGAATTCGATTTGAAGAAATCAGTAATTCGTTGCCATGAATGAGATGATGAGTTTCTTCGATTAAAATAAGACACCATTTTCTTGTAAAGAAGATTATTTAAAAACTTAGGATATGATTACTAGATTTATCAATGATTAAAGCAAGATAACAATTATGTCAATCAGTAGAATAAACCTAGCAGAACATGAGAATCTTCAATCAACATTAGAAAAAAATTGATTAAGCTTATCAAAGTTCTCATATATAGTAAGAAATGTAAGCAGGAGTTTTTGAGTCTTATAAAAAGGGTGAGAATGAGATTTCTTGTGGAAATTTGTGGTAATTAGCTCTGATTTTTCAGTTGTTGCTATGAGAGCATTGAAGGAGTCGCTACAAATTCATGATAGAATGGGTTGGAATGGCGACCCTTGTGCTCCTACCAATTGGGATGCTTGGAAGGGGGTTACTTGTCGTCCTGATCAGAACGAATCAACCCTTTTTGTCTCTCAAATGTAAGTATTCTTTTTTATTTTATAAAAATATGCATATGATTATTGATCTGAATTTCAAACAGTGAACAATTGTTTACAAATTCAAAGAGGACATACATAGCTTGCTTGGGAAATTTTAGGCAGTCTGCATATGCACACGTTAAATATGTATGCTAATAAAGACTTATATAATAAACCATCATCATCATCATAACTATTGGAGCCCCCCAAAAAATCTACAGATTTTCTTGCCATTAGTTAACAAATGTTATTGCAAAAATCACCACAAAAACAAGAATTTCTAACTTTAAATCTACACATAATTATTTTTTCCTAAATGAGTAACATAATATTTGTGTACAGGCCATGACTATTAGTTGTTGCCTCGTCAGCTTGCATTTATTAAATTATCAACATGAAAAAAAATATAAAACGAAAGGAAAAAACTAAAATCTTTCAAGTTGGATTGTCCTGCTAATTACTTATCGGTGATGTCTCTCATTTTGTTCCCTTCAAACTTTCAATTTAACTTTTAGTTTTAGTAATATGTTTGTACTTGTTAGATTCTCTATGGATCACCCAACCTCTTGCCTTTTCTTTATCAGAGATCTTGACAGCCAAGGATTGAAGGGATATATTAGTAATGAGATTGCTCTTTTGTCGAATTTGGAAATCCTGTAAGTATCAAATTCTAAATGGACTCCCCGTTCAAATTTTTATTCCATTTCATTGAAAATCAATTTTGCCTCCTTAAACCAAACATGTTACTGTTATATACCTTTTGCTTATTCAAGGATTTGTTACTTAATGTGTTGCAGTTAGAGAGAATTGTCTAGTTTTGCAGTAGGAACATATTTTCCGTTCATGTTTCTAGTTTTTTTGGGAATTTTGCAAGAATAACTTCAAATAAAGGCAGTAACTGTTTCATTTTTGTAACCTTGAAAATTTTTGAAATAGAAAACTTAAATGGTCAAACATTGTGCTTGATAAAGCAATTTCACTAAAGTAGGATATTGGTTTGCATATTTGTCAAGTTTAAGACAAATGAAATAAAGTTACAATTGCTGAAATTCCTCACATCTCTACTCGATAGCATGTGAAACGGGTGATGCTCTATATTTCTGTTTGTCCCCTGGTTTGTTTTATAATTTGGTTGCTTCTTTTGTTTTCATTTTTGTCTACCAAAATTTTTGTTTGTACTAGGTACTATTCTTGGTTATGTAAATGTTAATATGCTTTCGTAATTGAATTTACTATTTATAAGAATTTCTTTAACTGCAGAAACTTGAGCTCAAATTCATTGGGAGGTGCTCTACCCTCTGGGTTAGGGCATAGGTCTCTTGTGAAGCTGTAAGAATATTTATCCCTGAAACATAACATTTTTTTTTTTAAACTTTATTTGAGTTATTTCTTTCATGGCATCTTTAGAATTTTGAGATATTTGAGTATAGTTTACTATCAGTTGAGCGTCTATCTTGGTCGGCTAACATCTAGGAAGCACGGATACTCCGCTGGAGACTTCATCATGTTGGTGTCTGACACGCATCAGACACCGACACGCCTCCTACACGGTTTTGATTATTTTCATTAATTTTTGTTAAATTTCGACACGGCTCGGACACGCGAGATGAAACACGAGGTAAATGTGTTGGTACTATTGGACTATGAGATGATCTTCATGTGGGTCACTCTCCGATCCATCGGATCTAGAGGGATGGAGAACTAGCCATGCATAGAGGGATCGCGGAAGTTTTGAATGTGATTTTGCGGACGTTGAACTTCAGTGAAGAAGACGGGGATGTTGTTTTGAGCGACAAAGAGCCAAAGAGGGGTAGTGGAGCTGTGGAAAGGATGAGTGCCATTAATGAGTTTCTTTTTGGGTTTTGTGTTTGAGGCTTTGAGCAGAAGAAAAAAACAGTAAAGTGAGAATTAATATTGGAAAAAGTAATGCCATTAGTGGGGTTGCTTTTAGCATTGGCAAAAGTGAGACAAGTTAATATAAAGGAAAAAGTGATTGTTGGTGGATCTAGTTGAAAAAAAAATATAATGATAGAACACTTTACTATATTTGTATATGTTAATGATAAGAAATGTTGAATTACACACCTACTTCTTTTATTTTTACTATTTACGAATTTATTATTTTGACTCTTGTGATGCAAGGATTTATCCAACAATAAGTTCACTGGTTCTATATCTCATAGTCTAACCTCTTCAAATTTGCAGCTTGTGTAAGTTGTTATTATTCTTTTCTGATTTGAGATTTTTTACTGAAATAGAGAATCATATAGTCTTTCCATTAGTTCCTTCTCTTTTTCTATTTGAATTGACTGTCTCAAATGAAAAAGAAAATGTCTCCAATTGCCTTTATGGGTAGTTTAATAACATCAAGAAAATAATAATGGAAGTTGAGATAATTTCTTTCAAGTTTAATTGTACTTTTTTGTCAATTAAAGTCATATCTAGCACGTTATTCATTTTTTTTTCTTCAAATAATATTAATTTTTGCCTATTTTAGGTTATTGAATGATAACTCATTGGACGGTCGAGTACCCGAGGAACTTTAGTCAATTGTTGTCCATGGTGGAGCAATTGAATAAGTCATACCTTTTGATGGCTTCATTTATTCTCTTTTCAATTTGTTCTTTAGGCCCCATTTGGTAACCCATTCCTTTCCAGAATTTCTCATTCCATTACCAAAATTTTGGGAATTTTGTTTAGGAATAGCGTTTGATAATTTTTGTTTTCGTTTCTATTCCTTTCCCATTTGAGAATTGTGCCTATTTTTTTCTTAAGAAATGAGAAGCAAAAAAAAGTTATTTCTCATAATTCACATTTCATTCCCAAAACCACTGGGCACTATTCATGCCATAGTTTATAATGTCCTGTCCGGAGGGTGGTCCGGCAGGTGGTGATTTATGATGGATACTTATTAAATAGTGATTTATATTATTGGCCTCCGGAGACGTCCGGTTGGCAGTGATCTGCGCAGTTAGGTCCGCTAGGAAGGCATATCCTACGGATGGTTACGGTACCATTACAACTCCCGATCGTGAAGTTAAAACGATCACTATGGATTAGCCGGTGGGTATAGGATTGAGATGTGTGATTGAGTTGTGGTGTTTTATATATATATTGGTTGATTTATTTCTGATCATGGTGATTGGTCTTATTTAATACTGGAGATTTTACCAACTTTGTGTGATGTTTATATATTTACGCTTGATCCATTTAAATGTTGTATTATTTAAAATGTATTGTTGTTATGTTAAAAATAGTTTTTCCTAAGAAGGCAGTACACTCGCAGGTGAATCCTTTAGGAGACGGTCCCCTACTGGCATTAGGTGGAGTCATTTGGGAAAAATTTGAGTTGAGCTATTAGAGTGGAACAATAAGAAAGTGAAAGATTATGTATATGTTGTATGTTGAAATTGTATAGAACATTTATGGAATTTTGTAACGTATAAGAAGATATAAATGAAATAGGTGATGTCATATTGTCGTCACGCCGATCCTGGGATAACAGGTGTCCGGGACGGGTCGTGACACATGACGCACCGTTGGACGACGATGCATTCTGGTGCAAAAATAGCACACAGAACGTTGGCAGTCGTTGGGCGAAACGACGCGTTCTGGCCATGCAGCGGCGTGGCAAAACGTTGGGGAACGTTGACAGATTATGGGACGAGATGGCAACGGGCAAACGTTGGGACAGTGCAAAAACGCTGGAAGAATGCTGAGCTTGTGAGCTGATGGACTGGTGGTTTCCGGACATGTGCAGGGCATGTGTGAGCAGTTCTGGGCAGTTTAGGCCGTTTTGGTTGGTTTTCAAACAGGAAAACCAACTCCTATGGTGCCGACATGTGTTAGGACAGGTGTCGGTAGTCTGCCTATGTAGTTGGGTCTGTCAACTGCTATCTTCTCCTATAAATACTGTTGTTTTGGTCTGTTTTTGGTGGCTGAATGTATTCCTGCGGATTTCACAGACTAAGTGTTGTAATTGGTTCCTTGTAACTGGAGTTTATTAATACAAGGTTGAATTTTCCCGTAATACGTGTGTGTACTGTTGCGTGGGTGCGTTTTCGGTAGTGTTTCGGCGTATTCCCATTGTATTTTGTTACATGAACGTGTGTATTTACAATCTGTTGGTGTAATTCCGTGGTGAGGCAGTGCATTCACATGGGTTGATAGTTGTCGGTGCAACTAGGCCATCACTCGGTTACAAATTTTGCGGTGAAAATTTTGACCCTGTGACACTAGCCATAACTCATCTTGATACCCTCTCGCAAACAAATCTAGGTGTTTCAACTGCTTCAATGCCACTCATGGCATCAATCCTTTCGGGACCTAGAAGACAGGTGAGTTATTTTTTTATTAAAATATTTAATTTTTAAATTATTGCATTATTTATTATTTAGTACTTATGTCAAATTTTTTGTTGTGATCATGTTGACCAATTTGATAGTTTTTTTTTTTCCATTAATTAGCTCTGTTGGTGCATAAAACTGGTACACACCTCGAGTATGGTCCAGTTGGATGATAGGTGGGTCCTCTTGCTAAGGTGGAGTCGTCGGTTGAAAAGTCCTCGCGTGAGCTATGCTGGGTCCTAGGAAGACTGACCTGCTATGTCCAGAGTCCTGCTCCTCATGGAGTGTACCTGCAGAAGGCTCAGACCGAGGTTTGTCCCGGTAAAGCCCCTCCGGCGTGGTAATCAATGCTCAGAGAAAAAATGTACAGAATATAGTAAGCAAACCAAATGAACTCGCGTGTAATGTAAGTCATTCAAGCGTCTCTCGGGCTTACAGAGCCCCCAATATATATAGGCATTGGAGATGATTAGTTGGATCTAAACACGATTAACTAGTCAAAACTCGGTGTTTAGCCGATAATCCAGGGTATTTAGGAGATAATCGTTAGGCTTGGGATTTTGGGCCCATTTGGCGAAGCCCGCGGGCCTTTGTTAGGCCTGCGGCTGTGAGCTGGTGGAGGAGAGCGGAGATCTATGGAGTCCTAGAGAAGAAACAAGGTGAAAAGGGGAGCCGGTCGAGGTGAATGGCTGAGTCCCTAAAACTGATCGCCGATGGAACGACGCAGAGCTTAAAGCGGCATATCCCTACGGGGCTCTTCGCTCCTCCCTGGGTGCAAATGAGATTTCAGGGAGGAGCCGTAGTCGGTGTATACTCCAGCGTGGCATTGTGGATTCTAGAATTCGTCCCTGTCATTGCGAGGGTTGACACGTGGTTGGGTCCCAAGTGATAACTTAGTGGTGCCCAAAAATACCCTCATCAGTTGCCCCCATAGCCCTGTGCGACGAGGGAAGCGAGGAGGTTAGGGATATCAATTCCTAGCTGAAACGGGCGTCTTGGAGAGTTAGTTTTTTCTTGAGGAGCTTATTCGAAATAGGCCTTCATACGGTCGGGGTCTGGGGTCAGGTAGCACAGCAGGGCGATCTCGAATTTTTTCGATTTTCAGGATGACAATTTTTTAGGAGTTGAAGTTTTTTAGAGGAGCTAATTTGAAATATGCTCCCACATCGCCAGGGTCCGGGGTCAAGTAGCACGGCAGGGCGACCCCGAATTTTTTTCGATTTCACGACGACGATTTTTCAAGAGTTGAACTTTTTTAGAGGAGTTAATTTGAAATACGCTCCCATATGGCCGGGGGTCTGGGGTCTAGCACGATAGGAAGACCCCGAATTTTTTACGATTTTCAGGGCGACAAACATTCACCGTGAACAGCCCCTGAGCACGGACCGACGTTTAGCGCGGAAAAACTAAAAGTGAACCACAGGGTGGCAGGCACACGGCGAGTGGCCGGGAGCTCGCAGACCGCCGCCGTGAACTGGGCGACGGCCCAGCCAGGCTGACCAGCACCCAAGTGGGTACTGGGGACAACACTCACTTATGCTGGGCGCTGGTAACCCCAGCCCCCAAAGTGGGCGCTGGGACCAGCACCCATTTTGGGCACTGGGGACAGCGCCCACAGTGGGCACTGGTGACACCAGTGCCCTAGGGACTGCTCCCCTAAAGTGGGGCGCAGCCCCTTGGCTTGCCCCCTTCCACTTTTTTTTTTTAATTATATATATATATATATATATATATATATATATATATATATATATATATTTTACTTATGAATTTTTTGGGAGGAGAATTTGGGATAGACTCTCATCTGCGCCCAGCCGGCCTGAGACAGCACGGTAGAACATGGGGAGCCAGATTAGACGACGCCGGCTCGGGGAGATGTACTGAAATCTCTGGACGACACTCCTGGACAACGTTCTTGGATAAGATCGTCACTGGACCCTACCGACTAGGAGTAGCACGGTAGGGCGGTGTCCGTCGCTATCCGGACCATGCCGGCTAGCAATAGCGCGACAGGGTAGTACCCGTCAAACTTGATGGTTCTGGATATGGGACACCGAGGCCGATGCCCCAGACGATGCCACGCACACGAGCGCCGAGCAGAGGGATGCTGAGAAGGAGAGTACTGACGAGGGGGCTGGGGAGGGCGAGATAGACGCCACTTCCCCTCGCACGAACGCCCCTCACAACGAGGGTAGAGAGGACTAAGCTCGGACCATCGCCTTTTCAGGACTTAGGATTGTGTAGACTCCTTTTTGTTTATTCTTGTTTTTCTGCGCACAAGCGTGTAAGCTTTCGAGCGGCATATACCATGTACTTCAGAGTCCACTCTTTTTTCTTGACGTTTTCGTCAAGCTACTTTTCTGCTTGATCCTGTTTTCAGGGTTGTAAAATTTTGGAAATTTTGTTGAAAGCCCAGGGCCATGGACCACTAGCCCCCTAGTCCGGGACACGAGCTGATTGCAAGAAAATTGTGTTGTGGACTTAGGAGAAGGGTTTTCCAGGGTGCCTGGTCCTCTCGGTCCGTAGGGGCGCAACACGTTGGTTGGGCCCCGTGGCCGGTCATCGAGGAGTTCTCCGTAGTCAGGCTCATTCAAGAATCCTTTCAGGTTATCTCCATTTAGTCCGTGCAAGAGTAACTTCCCTTTTAGAACATCGGACTTATAGTCGACTAGTAGGGAGAGGTACTTGGTTGCAGGCCCTCAGACCCGATCAATGCCCCGCCCTTGGTGGATGACCTTGGTCTGTCCCTGGGTACGGACTATTGACTTTCGGAGAGGGTCTAGTTGTCACCCTCGACGCAGAGCGCCGGGTTGAGGCTTGTGGAGAGTTACTCGCGACGTCAAGAGTCGGAATGTTGGGCTGAGAATCATCTGCGACTCAAGGGGTCGGAATACCTTTGAGGAGAATCATTCGCGACGCCAAGAGTTGGGACACAACTCAGGGGGTCAGAATGCAGCCATGGAGAACCACTCGCAACGCCGAGATCCGGGATACGACTCAGGGGGTCGGAATGCAGCCGTGGAGAATCACTCGCAACGCCGAGAGCTGGGATGCAACTCAGGGGGTCGGAATGTAACCGTGGAGAATCACTCACGACGCCGAGAGTCGGGATACGACTCAGGGGGTCGGAATGTAACCGTAGAAAACTATTCACGACGCCGGAGTCGGGACGTGAATCTAGAGAATTATCCGCAACTCAGGCTGTCGGAATGTCGTTGTTGGAGATAGGCTGGAGGGCGCTCGTCTCCATCTCTGGTAGGATGGAGAACTACTTGTCTCCGTCTTTGAGTTACAGGCTCACAGTTGGCCACTGCTCGGACGTCGTGGTGGTGCGAGGGTGGCGGGTAGGCGCCTCACCCCGCCCACGACGGGCCCTCAGGTCAGATCTTACTGCGTGGCTGGGAAGCTGAGCCTAATGGTAGCCCTGGTCAGTCCCTGACATCATGTCTTCGTGGATAATGGGATCTTGACGTGGTCGGGGGGGGGGGGCTCTCCAAGCCGGTAGCCCCAATATGGTAAGATGGAGGACAACCCTCGGGCACAAGCCCATTTGAAGATTCTAAACGAATATCATGATCTTGGGGTCACACCTCGGGCCCTGCAGTCTAGAGAGATGGTTCCCCTGGACGGGGGTCAACAGTAGGCACGTGAGAAGGAGCTGTACATACAACTTGAACTCTTGCATTTGGCGTTCAAGGAGATCAACCCGAGATGTATCCACAGCTTCTGAAGTCTATCCCATAGCCCCAGGTGGCAGAGTTGATGGTATTTCCTGACCATGGGGGGCAGTTATCCTCGTTGGTGGGAGCTGGGGGGTATACGCTTGGATTGTTCGACATGTCTTCTCGTTCTTCTGTTTTGTGTCTATCTAACTGGACCTTGTGATTACTCAAGCTCAGCTGAGCAGAGAGCAATGATCAAGGGAAGGCTTTTTGCTCGGTTCTCACAGACGGTGCCAAACTGTTGGTGCATAAAACTAGTACACGCCTCGAGTATGGTCCAGTCAGATGACAGGTGGATCCTCTTGCTAAGGTGGAGTCGTCGATCGAAAAGTCCTCGCGTGAGCTGTACTAGGTCCTGGGATGACTAACCTGCTATGTCCAGAGTCCTGCTCCTCAAGGAGTGTACCTACAGAAGGCTCAGACAGGGGTTTGTTCTGGTAAACCCCCTCCGGCGTGGTAATTAGTGCTCAGAGAGAAAATATACAGAATATAATAAGTAAACCAAATGAACTCGCGTGTAATGTAAGTTATTCAAGCGTCTCTCGGGCTTACAGAGCCCCCGATATATATAGGCATTGGAGATGATTAGTCGGATCTAAACACGATTAACTAGTCGAAACTTGGTATTTAGTCGATAATTCAGGGCGTTTAGGAGATAATCGTTGGGCTTGGGCTTTTGAGCCCATTTGGCGAAGCCCGTGGGCCTTTGTTAAGGCTGCGGCAGTGAGCTGGTGGAGGAGGGCGGAGATCCGTAGAGTCCTGGAGAAGAAACAGGGTGAAAAAGGGAGCCGGTCGAGGTGAACGGCTGAGTCCCTAAAACTGATCGCCGATGGAACGGCGCAGAACTTAAAGCTGCACGTTCCTGCGGGGCTTCTCACTCCTCCCTGGGTGCAAATGAGATTCCAAGGAGGAGCTGTAGTCGATATATGCTCCAGCGTGGCGTTGTAAATTCTGGAATTCGTCCCTGTCATTGCGAGAGTTGACACGTGGCTGGGTCCCAAGTGATGACTTAGAGGTGCCCAAAAATACCTTCATCAAGCTCATTCATTAGGGATGACTTTCTTATATATTTAACCAAATGTTGAGCTATACAGAGGGGATAATAGGCTCAAAGTAATATACCAAATTATTTTCTTTAAGCAAATAGTCTTTTTGGTATCATAGCCAAAGAATGAAAGGAAAAAAAAAAAAAAAAAAAGCCTCAAACCTGCTACCTTAAAACTCCAGTATGGACCACCATCGCTACCTTAGTTGTTGCAATGTTCGCCACCGTTATCCTACGATTTTCCCGCCACTGCCTCGCGACTATCCAGAGGTGCAGCTCTTGCTGAGATCTAGTTTGTCGCCTTGTGGCTAGTAGCAGTTTTTCCGCCCTAGTGTGCTATCTATTCCTACTTAGTTGCTCAGTTGATTTGCGGCCTACTTAGTAGCGTTGTCTAGTCTCAACTCTCACGTCCCCTACATTGTGTCGGATACACTAGACAACAATCAGGCTTCTACCTTCATTGTCTAGGTAACTGATTGTCCGGTTACCCCCCGCCCTATCTCTGTCCTTTTTCTTTCAGCAACAAACGTTCTTCTGTTTTTTCCATACTACTATTTGTTTTCATCGCTATCGGAAAGGAAGAAGATATCTAGTCAACTCTTGCCAATTTGAGACTCCGAAACATCCTAGCCCTAATTTGAGGGAGAGTTTTGGAATATTTAATATTTATATTAATGCATTATTTATTATTTAAGACTTAGGTCATATTTTGTATTTAGGTTATGTTGACTAATTTGATAGTTTCTTTTATTTCATTAAGTAACACATTCATTAAGAGTGATTTCCTTCCTCATTTGACCTAATGTCGTGCTATAAAAAATAGAGGAGAATAATCTCAAAGTAATATACCAAATTATTCTCTTTCAACCTATATTCCTTTTTTGTGTGTGTTTTTAACTTTCGAATGGTATAAGGATTTGATAGTTATTGTCTTAATATACTGTCTTTTGCAATTTAAAACCATATGGTGTCAAATGGAATAATTTTTTTCATACATAGACTACTTTGAGAAATCTCATAAATTTGATGCAAGATTTTAACACTTAATAAAAATTAAACTTCTACTAATATCTATTTATGCCATCAAATATTTTTAAAAATAGTGGATATCTACTCTTGCGAAAATTACTAATTATATTAAAAGTGAAACTTTGAACTTACTTGAACTCTCATTTTTGGATATCATGCAGATCTTTATAAAAGCTTTGGGTGTAAATTTGATACTGATTATTATTTGGGAAAATCTGTAATTTAAGCAAGAAGGGAAATACCCTTTCATTATTGGTGGATCTACTGCAAGTGTTGACAAAGACAAAGCAGTAGGGGTCGGCAATGGGCCGGGCCGGGCCTGCTCGGCCCGAAAATCATGAAGCCCGATTGGGCCCGGGCCTGGGCCCAGCGGGCTTTGACTAGTCAATAGGCCGGGCCTGAAATGGAAAAATTCGAGCCTGCCCAATAGGCCCACACATTTCGGGTCTATGGGCTTCGGGCTCGGGCTTGCACGGGCTCGGGCTTGAAGCCCGAATTTCAGGCTTTTTTTTTAAAATGGTTTAAAACTATTTTTTTAATGGGTTGATTGAAGAGTATGGAGATTTGAACACTAGACCTTTTAATAGAAAGACAATTTTAATAACTACTATACTACAATTCTTAGTTATGAATAAATATCTGATGAAAAGAGTTAATTGTAATGTTTAATTATCAAAATAATTAAGTTTTAAAACATTAGTTAATATTTTTCATAGACATTTATCTTTAATCAAATTTATTTTAAACTTTAAGGTTATATTTTTTTTAACTTTATTAATATAAGTTTTAATTTTTTGACTTTATTAAATTTATTTATAATTTAAAAAAAAAAAAAGAAAAAAAAAAAGATTTTATTCAAAATTTCAAACTTAACAAAAAATAAAATAAGAAATGAATAGTGATATTTTTAATAATAATAAAACAATTACATCACTATATTGAATAATAAATATTTGTAAGCAAATGCATCACTACAAAATGTATACATCCCAACTAGGTTGACACCTATACATTTGACAATCATTTGCACTGCTATCAACCCAAAATAAATTACATTAAAATAAATTAAAATTTTCAACGATTTTCAATCACCACCTTCATTTGGAGAACTATCTTCCATAAATGATGGTTTTGATAATTTTAAATTCAGCAATTCTTCATTAAGCACATCTATTCTGTTTTGTTCTTGTTGCCTCTGCTCCGCAAGTTTCCAATCTTTTAGACATATCAAAGCTTCCACAGTATCTGGATTAAGACTGCTACGGGTTACTGATACAGTTCTACCACCTGCACTAAAAGCTGCTTCCGATGCAACAGTCGAAACTGGAACCGTTAGTATGCTACGGGCCATGATTGAAAGAATTGGAAATTTTTGTTGTTGAGATTTCCACCAGGCCAATATATTAAAATTTTCGTCATCACTATCAATAAGTTGTGCATCAAGGTAGGGTTGCAATTCAGTTGAGTTACTGCTAGCAGATATGTTAGATTGTGATTTTTTATATTTCCATATTGCTAGGGCTCCTCCTATTATATTATTAGATGATGGAATAGGAGTAGAGCCTGAGGCATGTACATAAGTTACATCAGTACCAACAATTCTTTTATAATATTCGTATAAATTGAAAAGTGAACTTCTAACAGTAGACAAATATTGCTTGGGAAAATCAGGAATATGTTTAAAAATTATTTCTAACCAACCTTCTAAGGCTTCAAATTTATATCTAGGGTCTAAAACAGTGGCCATTCCGTAAATTTCGGGTAATTCTTCTCCCCAATATTTATAAATTTTTTCTCTCATACTAAATAAAATATCAGTAAATAAATCAAGATGCTCATAAGCTTCAAAAACACAACAAATATTAGTTAATTGAATAAGCACATGACAAGAAGTAGGATAATAAATACCACAAAAATTTTGGTAGAATCTTCAAAAACAAGCAAAAAATCACGTACAATTTTAGCCACAGTCCAATCAGCCTCATTAGGATATACCATCGACGATTGACGAGATGTTTGTGCTAATTCAGTACAAAATAAGTCTATAACCTTTTTATATTTTGTTGCTGTTTTTAGAAGCTCATATGTAGAATTCCACCTATGAGGAACATCACTAAGTATGTTTTTTTTCTTCATATTCATCATTTGAGTGCATTTTCTATACAATTCGTAACGTGCTTGTGAAGAATTAATATTACGAACAATAGCTTTAATTTTTTCAATAGAATCATTTAAAGTTGATAATCCATCTTGTACAATTATATTTAAAATATGAGCACAACATCGAACGTGAAATAAATGACCTTTAAGCGGCAAATCTAAATATTTTTTAAGATATCTCTGAGCAACATCATTGTTAGAAACGTTGTCTAAAGAAATTGAAAATATTTTGTCTTTAATACCCCAAGAATTCAATTCTGCAAGTATTTCATTGGCTATTATATAACCTGTGTGAGTAGTTTCAATCATTTTAAAAGAAATAATTCTTTTATTCAAATTCCAGTCATAATCTATGTAATGAGCAGTTAATGTCATGTAACCAATATGTTGTAGAGATGTCCAAAGATCACAAGTCAAACAAATCTTACCATTATAATTTTGAAAAAAAAAAGAATCAATTTTTGTTTTTGCAAATTATATTTTTTCATTATATCTCTTTTGGTCGTTGTCGCTGAAAATCTTTTATATTGTGGAACAAAACTTCTTTGTATCATGCCTGAAAAATCATGTTTTTCTACAAATGTAAATGGTTGTTCAGCTCTAACAATGTAATCAGTAATTTCTTCACAGGCTACTTGCTCATTGTAAGAAAATGTTGATAAATTACCACTACTACCAATAACTAATTTAGATTGACTTTTAGTATTATTTTCTTGTTTTTGAGCTTGTTTTCTATGTGCAAGTAAGTGTCTTCTTAAATGAGTAGTGCCTTTAGATGAGTCACCACATAATAAATTATTACAAATTTTGCATTTAACTTTTGTTTCTTCAACTCCATTATTATGAACTACTATAATTTCAAAATCTTACCAAACATCAGATTTTTTTCTTCCACTAACGGATGATGGAGTTACAATATGTGATGCACATGTAGTATCATGGATATTAGTTGCATCAGTTTCAATTGAATCTAATTGAATTGGTGATGAGGATCCAACTTCAAATTCATGTAGTTCTTGATCTTCATTTATAGATGGAATGAAATTTAAATTCGTGTTAGCCATTAACAAATATGAATAAATAAACGATTAAAAATAATAATCAACAATATAATAGTAATAAATTAAATTAATGTTACCGAAAATAGAGCAAATAATTGAAGACGGTGAAGGATGTTTGACAATTTCTTGCACTTCCAAAAGTCTTGAATTGAACACTTAGCAATTGTGAAAGAAATAAAATATTAAAGTATGAAGTGGAGAGAGTTTGAGAGTTGGTGTGGAAGAAATGAAATTAGATGGGGTTATTTATAGTTTTTCTTAAGTGATAATAAATATAAATAAAGGGATATATAATGTAATTTTAATAAAATATTAAAACAGTAAATTTTTAAAGACCTATCAAATCCCAACGGTAACTTGGCAGTTGGCTGGATTTCATTTCTCTCTCTCTCTCTCTCTCTCTCTCACACACACACACACACACACACACACACACACACACACACACACACACACACACACACACACATATATATATATATTGCCGTTTGGACCGTTTGGTTTCACTTCATTGGTTGGAGGTTGGATTTTGGAAGTTGTAACTTGGGAATTGGATGAAAAGATCATTCATTGTCCTACACCAAATCACCAATGCACCTGCAGGCCTATAGCTATTGGCTATTATTACCTATTCCTATTGTGAGTATTGTCCTATCATATTTTATTTTTGACTTTTTTTTTTTATATATATATATATATAGTTACGGGCCTTAAAAATTGGGCTTCGGGCTCGGGCCTCGGGCAGCCCGAAAATCGGGCTTCGGGCTCGGGCTTCGGGTCGGGCTTCTAAAAAATATTCAAAGCCCGAGCCCAACCGGAAGCCCTATGGGCTCGGGCTCGGGCGGCCCTAATTTCGGGCTCGGGCGGGCTTCGGGTAGCCCATGGGCTTTGGGCTTTTTGGAGAGGCCTACAAAGCAGGTTAGCATATGTCATTAATTGGAATTCTATAAAATCAAGTGTACTTATTTTAGCATATGTTTAAAGGCTCTGTATCACTTATCCTTTTTTTATTTTTTATACCAGATATCTCTTATGTTATTTTACAAATACAGGTCAATCTCTTTGATAAATTTTTTCTTGTAAAAAGACATAAATACCCTTAAGAAAATATGTTTTTTATTCTTTTTTTAAAGAAATTTACGAATACGCCCTATTTTTAAAAAAACATACCTATTATTCCTATTTTTTAAAACAATTACATTTATCCCTACCCCCACGTCACACTGCCATCGCCTTCCACCACCACTGCATCGCCGCTCTTACGAAACGCACGTGGGGTCTCTAAACCTCCAAAAATATGTGTATGGGTTTTGTTTGTGGAGAGAGAGAAATGGTGAAAGTAGAATTAGAACGCGAAGATTCGGTTAGACGACCTGTCACAACCCGTCCCGGACACCCGTCATCCCAAGGCGGGCGTGACCACAACCTGACATCACCAATACCCAAATAACCAAACGAATAACAATATACACCTATTGTATAATACAAACTTCTGCTATGGGGGACACACCTGTCCCGAAATTTCATTAGTTAAAAGTATTTATCCATGAACCTTTTATAGGTTTGCCCTTGGCAGTTTCTCTCAATCGCCTATATGACTTCATCACATAGCTTGACCTAGTGCCAGTAGGGGACCGACTCCTAGCTGTGATACCTGCGAGTGTACTGCCTTCTTAGTAAAATATTTTCAAAATATTAATACGTTCTAAATATTTCCACAATTTAGTATGGATCAAGCATAAGTATATAAGCAATGAAAATAAAGTGATATAGATAAATTCCATCCAAATCCATCTAGTATAAAATCATACCAATCATCATAATAATTAATATCAAATCAACCAATATACGTAAAACACCACACCTCAAGCACCAACCTCAAACACACACATACTGGCCAGCCCTAGTGATCGTTTTAACCTCACGATCAGGAGTTACAACGGTACCGTAACATTCATAGGAATGCCTTCCTACGAAATATCCACACCCTTTTTTGGGGAGAAATATAATCCACACCCCTTACGGGGAGAACAACCATGGCATCGTCAAAATCAAATACAGCCTCATCGAAACACAACTTAATAAATATCATCTACTCAACATTGTCAAATCACCACACCTACCACTTTTCTTCAAAACCTGCTTTTAAATTCAAAAATCATATTTCGCACTTTTTTTTAAGGAAAACGTCCGATTTTATCAAAACCATTTTTCCATCCTTTATTTTTAAAAAACCAGACATTTTTAGAAAAATAGATGTTTCTTATTCTCTTTTTAAAAACACCGTCTAATTTCACCAAATCCAGCGAAAATTCATTTCCAACTTCTTTTTGAAATCTATCGAAGTCCAGTTTGTCAATTCATTCAAATCCTGCTTGATCCATATCATTTATAAATTCATACAGTTTAGGTAATCACAAATTTCATCTCATATATATATAGAAAATAGTTTGACAAGAAGACAATACACTCACCTGAATATCCGTTTTTGTAGACTTAACCGCTTATTCCCTACCGGTACTCCGGTGCCTGCGAACCTAATAGCGACATAGCCTAAATTAATATTTTGTATAAAAACACCATAATTTTCTATTTCCCGTCTTTTCTTTTAGAATATCATTATTAAATTAACCTTACTCCGTTTCGGTTTACTTATATCAACTTTATTCATGGACCCATTACTTCCTATCACTATTTCAATTTAAACAATTAAAATACATATATTGAAGAAGTTCGAAGTTCTACCTTTCTCGGATTTTCCGATGGCCGTGAGATTGGATTTTTATTTCTGCTGGGGTGGTTTGTGCAAATTTCCTTTTTTTTCTTTCTTCTTCTTTTTTTTCCTTTTTTTTTTTTTTTTTTTTTTTTTTTTTTTTTTTTTTTTTTTTTTTTCGTTTCCTGTGTCGACTTCCCGTTTCTGTTTGCTGTCCCCTACATCGCCGGCGTCTTCCAACCCTTCCGGCCACCGTCCGCCGGCCAACCCACACCCGACCAGCCGCCTACACTCACAGCAGCACACACACTGCCCTCATACCGAGACAACCACACACCCACACACACATACCCACTTCCTCTCTCTCTAACTCTCCGGCGACAACTCCGGCAATCCACACACACCGCCGAACGGCAACACCACCGGACCAAACTCACCCTCTCACGTACAACACACAAGACGATTACAAATCACACACAAACACGAACGTCCGAAACACACCCCCCCCCCGTTTGGACAAAACCGTACCTCCGACCGAATCAAACTAACGAACCCCTCCCAACGTTGACGGTCACCGTCAACGATCAGAAAACGCACACACCCACGCCAGAACAGCGCCGTCGCTTCGGACCCATCACCGCCGGCCAACCTTTCTTTCTCTCTCTCTCTAGAATTTGGTGTTTTTTTGTTTTATGATTTTCCTCCTTTTTTTTTTTTTTTGAGGTTTTCTTCTTGTCTAGATCATAGTTCAGATGCATGATTTGGGTGGATCCATTTAATCTCAGCTCGCCACGTTGATCAGCTCTCGATCCTTCTTCCTCCCTTTTTTCCTTTTTTTTTTTCTCTGTTTCCGTTTGATCATTGTCTGTATATGTATATATATATAATTCTTTTTCTCTAATTACCTTATCCTCCCCCCATATTTCCTTTACATTATGAACTAAACCTCAAATTTAAATTTTGATATATATATATATATATATATTAAATTACGAATTGACCCCTTTAGAATCTTAAATCAAATAATAAATTATCCCATCTATCCCGTTATTTCCGAAATGTTATGAAATATGACTTAAATAAAAAATCAGGGTCTTACACGACCTGAGTTTCAAAATGGATTGAACGGATTTTAATTTTTTCGAGAAAAAATGCAAAAATTCGATTGGAAAATTCTACGAAGAAAAAGACGAGAAAAAATAGAAAAAAATCATATTTAAAATTGGGATAATTGGCTGGAAGTTCCAAATAATAGACCTAATTTTAAAAAAGTCCCGCTTGAGATATAAATTTTGATTTAGTCTGTAAAGAGCAAATCATAGTATGTGCGTCATTAATAGTCACATTTTAAAGTATTGGAAAATTCGAGGTAAATTTTTGTTAATGAAAATAAAAAATTAAAAAGTTAGGGGTAAATTGATAATTTTAAGAATATTAAAGGTTAAATAGGGCTTAAATAACACCCTAAAGGAAGTTAGGAGAGGAAAATATAATTAGGGAAAAAAATTATTATATATATATATATATATATATATATATATATATATATATATATATATATATATATATATATACAAAAACTGCCGAGATCAAAACAAGGAAGGAAAAACGGGAAAAAAAAAAGAAGAAAAAAAGAAAGAAAGGAGAAGGAACTAGATCCAATCAACGTGGCATTAAGGGGTTGAAGTTCACACCACTAATATCATGCATACATATACTCAATTAGGCTTACAACTCATCACCGGGGAAAAATTAAGAAAGGGAAAAAAAAAACCAGAGAAACGGAAGAGAGAGAGAGACAGAGGCAGAGTTGTTGGGTCGGTGGAGTGTGTGCTCTGGGTGTGGTCGGTCAGTGGTGAGCGTTTGTAACCAGTGTAGGGTGGCCGGCGGTGAATGGGAGTTAGTGAGAGAGAGAAAGCGTCGGCGGTAGGTTCCGGTTTTGTCCAACAGTAACGGTAGGTGGTGGGTATCCGTTAGTTCCGGCGGTGTATGGCTATTCATACGGTGACGATGCGTGTGTGGGCGGTCATGTTGTGTCGGCATGGCGTGGACAGCGGTAGTTGTATGGGCGTCGCCGGATGATCGCCGACGGTATGTTTAGAGAGAGAGAGCAGTGCATGTGGGCCTCTGCTGTGTGTGGGTATGTATGTGTTAGGTTGTGGGTACGTGAACGGTGGTGTGTATGTGGGTGATCCGTGTGTAGATCGTCGGAGTTGTCGTTGAAAAGTTAGAAAGAGAGAGCAGTGGGTGTATAGGCGGTGTGTGCGTGACTCCGTGGTTGGGTCGGCTGCCGGCGTCAGCGATTGGGTGTTCCTCGCCGGCAGGGTGGCTGTGGTGGGCTGAACGAAAAACGCGAACAAAAACGGGAGAAGAAGAAACGGGAAAAGAGGAAAAAGAAAAAAGAAGATGAGAGAAAAGAAGAAAATTACAGAAAGAACCCCAATAGAATCCAAAATCCATTTCGCGATCTGGGAACGATTCGGAACGGGTAGCGTTTTTCGTTGAATTTATGTTAGTTTATAAAATTAAATTAACGCATCGAAAATTTTGTAGCGGGAATAATAAATTTGGGAATGCAGTAATTTTTAATGAAATGAAAATTTACCAAATAATAATTTTACACAATAAAATGGGGGGAATGGGAAAATACAGAACATAGGGCCTGCATTTGCTTGATTGGGTTATTTTTTTTTACCTAAAATATTAATTTAGGCCCTGTCCCTGATGGGTTCGCAGGCACCGGAGTAACGTTAGAGTATAGTCGGTAAAAGCTTTTGGGAGCGGATCACGAGGTGAGTGTACTGTCTTCTTGCTAAATTGTTTTCATATATATATATATATATGCATATAAAATAGCCTTACTGAGACTAAATGATTTTATAGACGATATGGATCAAGCAGGTTTTGGAATGAGTGAGTAAAAATGGATTTTCGTGAAATTACGATACTTTTCGAAAGAAAATTGAGAATGATTTCCGTTGAATTTGGTGGTTTAAAAAGAGAGTGAAAAAATAGTTTTGGTAAAAATCAGACGTTTTTTTAAAGAAAGTAAAAAAAAATATGATTTTGGATTAAAAATCGATTTTGGAAATATAGGGTGATGATTGAGATTTGACGATGTTGATTAAACGATGTTATTGATTTGTGATTTGATGATGACGTTATTGATTTGACGATACTATAGTATTTATCTGCTTCGGCAGAGTGATGGTATTGATTTAACGATGTTATTGATTAGACGATGCCATAGTATTTATTCGCTTCTGCGGACTGATGTTATCCGCTTCAGCGGTGTAATGTTTATCTGCTTTGGCAGAGTGATGTTAGACGTTCATACTGTGCTGTAATTTTTCACTTCAGCGGAGTGATGGGTGTCCGTTAGGAAGGCAAATCCTACGAGTGGTATGATACCATTGCAACTCCCGATCGTGAGGTTAAAACGATCACTATGGCTAGCCAGTGTGTGTTATGGTGGAGTGGTGTGTTTGAGATGTGTGTTTGAGGTGTGTGTTTGAAATTTGGTATTTTACTTATATTGAGTGGTTTATTATTTATTATGGTTATTGGTATAATTTTATACTAGATGAATTTGGATGAACTTATCTATATCGCTTAATTTTTGCTGCTTATATACTTATGCTCGATCCATATTTAATCATGGTAATATCTAGAATGTATCATTATTTAAAAAAAAAAAATTGACTAAGAAGGCAGTACACTCGCAGGTGAAGCAGTTAGGAGTCGGTCTCCTACTGGCACTAGGTAGAGACCGGTGATGGTGTAGTATGGAAAGCTTTTGGGAGGAGTTGTCTGAGGCGAACCTGTGAGAGTTTCATTGTTGTTATACTTTTGTGGGTATTATAATTCAGGGACGGGTGCGTCCCCAGTTAGAGATGTTGTATATGGTCAGAATTTATGGTTGTATATTTTTGTATGTACTTTGTCGTTTACTAGTGGGTTTGACATTAAGATGAGATCGTGTTGACATCACGCCAGTCCCACAGTGACGGGTGTCCGGGGTAGGGTGTGACAATTTTGGTATCAGCGCCTAGGTTATAGGTTATGTAGACTAGCCAGTAGTTGTGTCAATAGAGGATCATGAGATAGGAAGACGTACCAATCGTCTAGTCAGTAGGGGACTTTGAGATAGGGTGTCGATAGATGGTGTCGAGCTAGTGGTGGACTGTGAGATAGGGTGTCAATAGGTGGGTTGGGTACACAAGTGATAGTTATTGCATTGCATTAGATGATATATTGGCATCGTGCATTTTTAGTTGTCTTGTTAGCAATTAGTGGGTGCGACGAAGTGTGATATTGCATGTTGGTGGTTTAGGTGGTGGTGGTTGGTTGTGGTAATGGGTAGATTGCGATTGTGGGGGTGCTAGTGGTTGGGAATATTAAATTATAACTGATAAGTAATTCTATTCGTAGTATTTGACATTGGGATTCCCTATCGGTAGTACGTAATATTTTCATTGTTGAACCAACAATATGATAGAGCATATTTATTTCGTCCAATGTTAAGTTATTCATTGAATTGAATCGGTTGACAACACCCTATTTACTCAACGACACGACACACTGCACTACTATTTGTGATACGCGGATTCTATAATAAATGTGTGGGGGTGCTCGTGATTTTAGTGGAGATGGTAGAAGGAGACGACTATTCGGTGGTATGAAATAAAAATCTGAAATAAAACGGAAAAGATAAGATGTAGACTAATCTAGAAAGGATTTACTTTAGAAATACGTTTTAGGTTGACGGACGGACAGATTTAAAAGTTATACGAAATGGGTAAGTGCAGCGTGAACTAATAGAGAATGATGTGTAGGAAGTAGCTGAGAACTATGAGTCTATGTTAATAATTAGTGCGTATAAATATAGTTCACTTCGTATTGGTGGTAGGAAATTGTTGGTAGATCTACTACCCTTGAATATTTACGATCTTGGTGTAATACTGGATATGGATTTGTTGTTCGGCTGTCATGCCATGGTGGATTGCTTTAAGAAGAAAAGTGACCTTTCAAATCTCAGGCGAGCCGGAATTTGTATTCTCGGGAGACATAATTATCACTCCTGTCAGTTTGATTTTAGCCTTAGAAGCTAGAAGATTATTGAAGAAAGGATGTCAGGATACCTCGCGCACGTGATTGACACCAGTCAGGAAGAAGTTCAGACGACGGATATTTCAGTGGTTAGGGATTTTCTCGGCGTGTTTTCGAACGAATTGTCGGGGTTGCCAGTAGATAGAAAAATGGAATTCATTATCGAGTTGCTTCTAAGGACTGCTCCTATATCAAATCCACCTTATCGTATGGCGCCTACTGAGCTGAAGGAATTGAAAGTGCAGTTGCAAGATTTATTAGATCACAGATTTATCAAACCTAACGTTTCCCCAGGGATAGCCCCAGTTTGTTCGTGAAGAAGAAGGATGGCATGTTGAGATTGTGTATCGACTATCGGTAGCTGAATAGGGTGACCGTCCGAAATAAATATCCGTTACTTAGGATTGCTGACTTGTTTGACCATCTCTGGAGGGCTAAAGTATTTTCCAAGATAGATCTTCTATCGGGGTATCACCAACTGGAGGTCAGAGACAGTGATATGGCGAAAATGGCTTTCCGTACGAGATATGGACACTATGAATTCTTGGTTATACCCTTCAGATTGACAAATGCTTTTGCTGCCTTCATGGACTTGATGAATTGGGTCTTCCATCTTTATCTAGATCAATTTATTATCGTATTCATTGACGATATATTGATCAATTCCCAAAGCAGAGACGAGCATGCAGAACATCCTCGAATCGTGTTGCAGACGTGATGGGAGAAGGGGCTATATGCGAAGTACAGTAAATGGGAATTTTGGTTAGATTATGTAGTATTTTTAGGGTATATTATTTTAGGGAACGGTATGCAGGTGAACCCAAAGAAAGTCTAAGCTGTTGTTCAGTGAGAAAGACCAAAAAATGTGACTGAAATTCAAAACTTTTTAGGATTGGCGGGTTAATCTCAACGGTTTGTGTAGATATTTTTTTTCTGTTATAACTGTCCCATTGATTCATTTGACTCGCAAGGAATTCAAGTTCGAATGGATCGACAAATGTGAGCAAAGTTTTCAAGAGTTGAAAAATAGATTGAAGTCGGTATCAATTCTATCCCTCCCGACAGAAGGGGGTGGCTTTATGATTTATAGTGATGCGTCCCACCAAGGGTTAGGATGTGTTCTGATGCAGCATGGTCATGTAATCACATACCCATCTTGACAACTGAAGAATCATGAGCAAGATTACCCGACGCAGGATCTGGAGCTGACAGCGATTATATTTGCCTTAAAGATTTAGAGGCACTACTTGTATGGCGAGACGTGTGAAATCTACACCGACCACCCAAAATTTGAAATATCTGTTTACTCAGAAGGAATTAAATTTGAAGTAGAGGCGTTGGATAGAGTTGATTAAAGACTATGATTGCACTATCCACTATCACCCGGGAAAAGCTAACGTTGTAGCGGAAGCGGTGAGTCAGAAATCGGCGGGTTCGGTCACGCACCTAAGAGCCGTTTATACTAATCTGTATGTCGATTTAAGATTGTTGTGAGTTCAGTTAGCGGTTGGTCAGACAGCTGCATTGCATGCGACTTTGACTTTGAGGCCGACGTTGATTGATCGTATTATCGAAGCTCAGAAGTCAGACGTTCAATTGGAGAAGATTCGAGATGAAGTGAGAAGTGGTTATGGAGCAGATTTTTATGTCAAGGAGAAGGATGAAGTGTTGATGATGAGAAATAGACTGTGGGTGCCAAACGACACCAGCTTGAAAAACGATATTTTGGAAGAAGTGCATAGCTCAGCATACGCGATGCATCCAGGCGGTACCATAATGTATCGGGATTTGCGTGAGCATTATTGGTGGATCGGATTGAAGTAAGAAATCGCGGAGTTTGTTGCCAGGTGTCTTACTTGTTAGCAAGTAAAGATCGAGCATCAACGTCCAAGTGGGTTGCTGCAACCTCTACCTATTCTAGAGTGGAAATGAGAGCATATCACGATAGATTTCATTTCGGAATTACCTCGTACTCAAAAGGGGTATAATTCTATCTGGGTGATCGTTGATAGACTTACCAGGTCCGCTCATTTTCTGACCGCAAAGACGACGTATTCTCTTGAAAAGTATGCCTAATTGTATATCGATGAGATTGTTAGGTTGCATGGCACATCGATTTTTATAGTGTCGGATAGAGATTCGATATTTACTTCGAGGTTCTAACTGAGTCTTCAGACTGCTTTAGGTACCAAACTCAAATTTAGCACCGTTTTCCATTCCTCAGACAGACGGTCAATCAGAGCATACGATTTAGACGTTGGAGGATATGTTAAGAGGAGCTGTTCTGGAATTTTCGGGTAGTTGGAATGATCATTTGTCGTTAATGGAATTCGCCTATAACAATAGCTATCATTCGACAAATCAGAGCATACGATTTAGACGTTGGAGGATATGTTAAGAGGAGCTGTTCTGGAATTTTCGGGTAGTTGGAATGATCATTTGTCATTAATGGAATTCGCCTATAACAATAGCTATCATTCGACAATCTAGATGGCCCCGTATAAAGCGTTGTATGGTAGAAAGCGCAGAACCCCAGTTTGTTGAGCTGGTAGGTGAACGTAAATTGTTGATGTCGGGCATAGCCCAGTTGATAGCAAACAAAGTAAAGGTGATTCGAGAAAAATTAAACGTTGCTCCAAAAAAAAAAAATAAAAAAAAATAATAATAATAATAATAATAATAATAATAATAATAATAATAATTCATTATGCAGTCAAGCGTCGGCGGGAGTTGGAGTTCGAAATGGGGGATTATGTGTTTTTGTGTATTTCTCCGTATAAAGGCATAATGAGGTTCGGAAGGAAAGGAAAATTGAGTCTAAGATACATCGAACCATATGAAATTTAGAATGAATTGGCACTACCGCTTATAGACTTGCGTTACCACTAGAGTTGTTCCGACTACACAATATTTTTTTCATGTATCGATGTTCCGAAAAGATGTGCTAGACCCTTCTCATGTGTTGATTTCATAGCCGATTGAACTAGAAGAAGATTTGACATACGTTGAGGAACCATTCCAGAGCTTAGGACGTAAAGATCAGGTGTTGTGGACGAAAACGATCCCATTAATCAGAGTGTTGTGACGCAGTCAAGCAGTAGAAGAGGCGACAGGGGAGCGGGAAGACGGAATGAGGAACAAATGCCCACATTAGTTCATTTAGGTAATAAAAAAAAAAATTAAAATTTTGGGACGAAATTTCTTTTAGGAGGGAAGAGTTGTAAGGACCAAATCATAGTACGTGCGTCATTAATAGTCGCATTTTAAAGTATTGAAAAATTTGGGGTAAATTTTGTTAATGAAAATAAAAAATTAAAAAGTTAGGGGTAAATTGATAATTTTAAGAATATTAAAGGTTAAATAGGGCTTAAATAACACCCTAAAGGAAGTTAGGGGAGGAAAATCTAATTAGGGAAAAAAATTATTATATATATATCTATATATATACAAAAACTGCCGGGATCAAAACAGGGAAGGAAAAACGAAAAAAAAAAGAAAGAAGAGAATGAACTAGATCCAATCAACGTGGCATTAAGGGGCTGAAGTTCACACCACTAATATCATGCATACATATACTCAGTCATGCTTACAACTCATCACCGGGGAAAAATTAAGAAAGGGAAAAAAAAAACAGAGAAACGGAGAGAGAGAGAGACGGAGGCAGAGTTGTTGGGTCGGTGGAGTGTGTGCTCTGGGTGTGGTCGGTCAGTGGTGAGCGTTTGTGACCGGAGTAGGGTGGCTAGCAGTGAATGGGAGTTAGTGAGAGAGAGAAAGTGTCGGCGGTGGGTTCCAGTTTTGTCCAACGATAACGGTAGGTGGTGGGTATTCGTTATTTCCGGCGGTGTGTGGCTGTTCATACGGTGATGATGCGTGTGTGGGCGGTCATGTTGTGTGGGCATGGCGTGGGCAGCGGTGGTTGTATGGGCGTCGCCGGATGATCACCGGCGGTATGTTTAGAGAGAGAGAGAGTAGTGCATGTGGGCCTCTGCTATGTGGGGGTATGTATGTGTTAGGTTGTGGGTAAGTGAACGGTGGTGTGTATGTGGGTGATCCATGTGTAGATCATCGGAGTTGTCGCCAAAAAGTTAGAGAGAGAGAGCAGTGGGTGTATAGGCAGTGTGTGCGTGACTCCGTGGTTGGGTCGGCTGCCGGTGTCAGCGGTTGTGTGTTCCTCGCCGGCAGGGTGGCTGGTCGGCCAGTGGTGGCTGTGGTGGGCTGAACGGAAAACACGAACAGAAACGGGAAAAGAGAAAAAAGAAAGAATAAGATGAGAGAAAAGAAGAAAATTACAGAAAGAACCCCAATAGAATCCAAAATTCATTTCGCGACCCGGGAACGATTCGGAATGGGTAACGTTTTTCGTTGAATTTATGTTAGTTTATAAAATTAAATTAACGCATCGAAAATTTTGTAGCAGGAATAATAAATTTGGGAATGCAGTAACTTTTAACAAAATGAAAATTTACCAAATAATAATTTTACACAATAAAATAAGGGGAATGGGAAAATACGGAACATAGGGCCTGCATTTGCTTGATTGGGTCATTTTTTTTACCTAAAATATTAATTTAGGCCCTGTCCCTAATGGGTTCGCAGG
Source organism: Eucommia ulmoides (assembly GCA_016647705.1). Lineage (NCBI taxonomy): Eukaryota > Viridiplantae > Streptophyta > Magnoliopsida > Garryales > Eucommiaceae > Eucommia > Eucommia ulmoides. Next base: position 41,144,212 of record CM028325.1, on the reverse strand, counting down.
CACTGGAGTAACGTTAGAGTATAGTCGGTAAAAGCTTTTGGGAGCGGATCACGAGGTGAGTGTACTGTCTTATTGCCAAATTGTTTTCATATATATATATATATATATATATATATATGACCTTACTGGGACTAAATGATTTTATAGACGATATGGATCAAGCAGGTTTTGGAATGAATGAGTAAAAATGGATTTTCGTGAAATTACGATAGTTTTCGAAAGAAAATTGAGAATGATTTCCGTTGGATTTGGTGGTTTAAAAAGAGAGTGGAAAAATGATTTTGGTAAAAATCAGACTTTTTTTAAAGAAAGTAAAAAAAAAAATGATTTTGGATTAAAAATCGGTTTTGGAAATATAGGGTGATGATTGAGATTTGACGATGTTGATTAAACGATGTTATTGATTTGTGATTTGATGATGACGTTATTGATTTGACGATACTATAGTATTTATCTGCTTCGGCAGAGTGATGGTATTGATTTGATGATGTTATTGATTAGACGATGTCATAGTATTTATTCGCTTCTGTGGAGTGATGTTATCCGCTTCAGCGGAGCGATGTTTATCTGCTTTAATAGAGTGATGTAAGAGATGTTTATACTGCGCAGTAATTATCTGCTTCGGCGGAGTGATGGGTGTCCGTTAGGAAGACAAATCCTACGGGTGGTACGGTACCGTTGCAACGATCACTATGGCTAGCCAGTATGTGTTGTGGTAGAGTGGTGTGTTTGAGATGTGTGTTTGAGGTGTGTGTTTGAAATGTGGTGTTTTACTTATATTGAGTAGTTTATTATTTATTATGGTTATTGGTATAATTTTATACTAGATGAATCTGGATGGAATTTATTTATATCGCTTAATTTTCGCTGCTTATATACTTATACTCGATCCATATTTAATCATGGTAATATCTAGAATGTATCATTATTTAAAAACAAAAAAAAATGTTTTACTAAGAAGGCAGTACACTCGCAGATGAAGCAGTTAGGAGTCAGTCCCCTATTGGCACTAGGTAGAGACCGGTGATGGTGTAGTATGGAAAGTTTTTGGAAGGAGCTGTCTGAGGCGAACCTGTGAGAGTTTCATTGTTGTTATACTTTTGTGGATATTATAATTCAGGGACGGGTGCGTCCCCAGTTAGAGATGTTGTATATGATCAGAATTTATGGTTGTATATTTTTGTATGCACTTTGTCGTTTACTAGTGGGTTTGACGTTAAGATGAGATCGTGTCGACGTCACGCCAGCCCCACGGTGACGGGTGTCCGGGGTGGGGTGTGACACAGTCCCTTAAGTTGGATTTAACTTGAGTTTTAGTCCCGCATTATAAGGATATTAGGGAGAACTTGGTGAGTAAATTTGTATTATAGTGAATATTAATTACATGTAACGAATATTAGTTACAATTTAATCATTATTATATTTTTACACATATCTGTGTATTTTTTGTTACATGTACTTATGTAATATTAATTACATGTTAGAATTACATATATTTGTATAATATTTGTAACATTTAACAAATATTCCATACAGAAATTACTTTAATATTAGTTACATGTATTTGTGTACATTCAGTTACAAGTAATTAATTACATGTATTTTGTGTGAATTTTTGTTACATCTAACAAATTTTTACACACAAACTAGTTACATGTTACAAAATACAGTGATATTTATTACATCTAACAAAATTTTAAACACAAAGTTGTTATATGTAACTGCGCGTGTGCAAGCGCGTGTAGTGGACTTCTGTCTTTTTTAAATAGATGGGACTAAAACACAACTTGTTTCCGCCTCTGAGACTTTTTTAAAATTAAAGGTGAAATAAGAGATCTCCCACCGAAAACCCTTTAAAATTTGCTTGTCCAAGATCTAAGAAGAAGAGTTGTAAATCTAAAATTTTCTTGTCAAAATCTGTGAAGAAGAAGGAAGACGAAGGTTACGTATTCAAGATATGTCTTCGTGGATTCTAATATGTATCAATTTCATAAATGAAAAAGGTTATTAATATTTTTAGACAAAAAATAGTTTTAATATTCAACACATGATCTTCTAATACGGATATTTTTGTCATTTTATGACATTATTAAACATAGTTTTTTTTTTTTTTTAAACAGAGGTTTGAATCATTATTAGGAAAACATCTTAGATTTAATAGAACGATAAAATAATAAAAATGTCCCGCTAGAAAATTAAGTATTGAGTATAACCTATTTTTCGTCTAATATCATCATCAATATTTTTAATTTTATGACATCGTAATAAATGTATAAATTAAAGGATAAAATGTATAATTTGACAAACTTCTTGTCCACCTAGATATCTACCCCCATATCTTGGACACCAAAAATGTAATTTTTCCTTAAAAGGGGTAATTGTTTTACATTTCAAATTACAGGACTAGAATAGAATATTCTTTGAAATTGGAGGGGTCAAAAATATAATTTGTTGAAACGAAGAGAAAAGCCTATTACCTGTCTTCCACTTGCGAACTGGACGGAGAATGAGAGGCTGCTGACGGCGAACGGATCTCGGACGCAATTGACGGTGCGCGATCGATTGCACTTTGAATATCGCCGGTAAAAGATGAAAAGCTCGACGCCGGCGATAAATCAGTAGTTGAAAATTCCGACTGCAGCCCGGATATATCCACCGCATCCACTTCCCACAAAGACCCAATCCTAGGTCGCTGTCCTGTTGGGAAGATCGTGAGTCACCGAATTCCTCCACGGCGGCGTTGCCCCTTTGGCCCTCAGGAATTTTCCACATTTAGTCCTCAGCTTCACCTTACAGTACCCTTCCTTCATGGGCTCCCATTCCATTAAACCACCGTCGTTTCTGTCGTCGCCGGTGGAAAAAGTTTGGAGCACTTTTTTGCCGGTCATGCCGAGGAGGAAATCGTCGTCGGAAGCTGTAAGGTACCATTCATGGTGATAGAATGTGATGGTTTCCACCTCTCCACTAACTACCCAAGTCTGCATGATGGACTATGCAATGCTCCATGATCACCCATGATCACTTCACCACTACTGCCATGATCACCCATGATCCACCACTACTTGTGTAATAGTTAGATTAGTCTTGTATTAGAGTTATGTATTGTGTATATATAATGATTTCTTATCATCATTAATAAAATGGGATCTTTTCATTTTACTCTTTTATCTTTTATGGTATTAGAGCCTGGATCCAAAAACTAGAGAGAGTCTTCAAGAAGGAATTTTGTTTCCGGCCGCCGCCGGTCTTCATAGCCTCTGGCTGGAATTCTGACGGCGGCTGCAATGAAGGGTCACCGAACCTCACTACGATATTTCATAGTTCTTCATTTTCTTTGTTCTCTACAATTTTCTCGGCAATTGTTGGCTCAGCCTTATTGATTTCAGCCGATTGCAATTTCTGTGTACTAATACAGTTGGGGGACCTCTGTACTATCAAGAGTTCGGACCTGCGAAAAATTGTGCCCCAACGCACTCAAGGGCCGCTCCCCTGTGCCTCCGAGCATTCTCAGCTCTGACAACCACTGTCCAGTTCATGCCACAGCGCACATGACCAGTTCGTGTCCCAGCGCGCCCAAGGCCCGCATCAGCGTGCCTCCGAGCATTCTAAGCTCCGACGATCAGCCATGTATTCGGCGGTCTCTCTCCTATCTCTTTCTCTCTCAACCCTTAACCAATCCTGTTTTGCTGCCAAAGAAAACTGACAAGGCCACCAAGGAACCCAAATCGCCATCCAAGGCAGCGAAATCACCCAAGAAGGCGCTGGAATATGTCCACGTGTTTCTATCAATGGCACTGAGCTACCACTCCAACTGGGAACGGTAATCTTGCCACAATCACTGCCGGAGCTCTTCTTCTTCCACGATAGATTCGGTCTCGACCCATTATTGGAAGACGAACAACAATACTTCTTCCCTGAAGAAAACTACTACCCATTTCTGGTTTCACTTCCGCGCCAAAATTCTCCTGTTTCTATCTCTCTCTCTCCACAAAATCTCCTGTTTCTCTCTCTATCTTTGCTTTCTCTCTCGACCATGTTTCCAACACTCCCATGCACTAACCCACGTCTCTCTCTCTCATCCATGCATGGTTTTTTTTTTTTTGCCTACCCACGTCCACCGAAACAACTCTTCGGCCCACTACCTCCTCCACACCTCAAATCTCTTTCCTCAAGGACCCACGTGTATTTGTTCTCACCCACGTTTCTCTCTCATCCATGCATGCCACATCTAGTTTCTTCTGGGTATTTAAAAAAAAAAAAAGAACCGAATTAAGCTTGATCAATATCCATGTGCATGGCTTTCTCTCTCTACAAGATTGCATGCCAACCCACGTCAACTTTCTCTATCTCTCTAATCATGCAACATGCAATGCAATGTTCCACTGCCCGGGCCCGTTTCAATCTCATCGTTCCAAGCTTAGCATTCTACCGAATGGCTTGCGCTTACCGGGGCATGATAAAAGATATGCTTTGATAGAACGTGATGTATCAACCATGCAGTGTCCAAGGCCATGTTCACCATGCAGCCTCCACGTCTCTCACATGTTCACATAGTGGATGCTCTCTCTCTACCCATGTCTCACGTCTCTCACATGGTCACTGCTTGTGTATTGTGTATATATAATATGTTCTTATCATGATTAATATAACGGGATCTTTTCATTTTACTCTTTTATCATAAAAGAGCCTAGATCCAAAAATTAGAAAGAGTTTTCAAGAAGGAATTACGTTTCCGGCCGCCGAGGGTCTTCATGACCTCCGGCTGGAACTCCAACGGCGGCTGCAATGAGGGTCATCAGAGCTCGCTACAATTTCTGTTGTTCTTATTCTTTTACTTTGTTCTCTACAATTTTCTCGGCCATTGTTGGCTTCATCCTTATTGATTTCTGCCGATTGCTTACACTAACGCAGTTGAGGGGTCTCTGTACCATCAGGGATTCGAGCCTGCGAAAAATCGTGCCCTAGCGCACCCAAATCACGCTCCACCGTGCCTCCGAGCATTCTCAGCTCTGACAACCAATGTCCAGTTCTGCCGATTGCAATTTCCTTGCACTAAGCAGTTGAGAAGTCTCTGTACTATTAGGGTTCGAGCCTGCGAAAAATTCTTCCCCACCGCACCCAAGGACCGCATCAGCGTACCTCTGAGCATTGTCAACTCTGACGATCAACCATGTATTCGGCGGTCTCTCTCTTATCTCTATCCGACGATCAGCCATGTATTCGGCGGTCCCCTTCTTCTCTCTCTAAAACCTTACCCATGTATCCGTGACCCCCCACAATTTCTCTGTATTTTGCTTCTCTCTCTTTGGTCTCTCTCTCCAAATTTCTCAAGCAAGCTTCAAGCAGCAACTGCTCCTCTCTCTTTTTCCAGGTTTGGGCGGTAGATCGTCCATCGTTGCCATGATTGCCATGCAACGCACTCTCTCTCCCACGATGCATGCCAACCCATGTCTCTCTCTCATCCATGCATGTTTTTTTTTGCCTACCCACGTTCACCGAAACAACTCTTCGGCCCACTACCTCCTCCACACCACACCTTGAAACAAGGCCTTTTTTGCCTCAACCATGTAATCAACCCACGTGCAACATTAACCCCACTTTATCCTCCACTCTCTCAACCCTTAACCAACCCACGACCACAGCCCACAATCCCCATTATTCTACCACTATCAATAATCCATCACCCACTTTCATCACCTCCTCACAAGACCCTGTCCAGAATCAAACGTCCAACTCTCCCAATCTCCATGCACATGAACAAGTGCCCACCATTCCTCACTCTTCTCCTTATATCCTCTAATCTTCCTCTCCATTTGGCTCTCTCTCTCTCTCTCTTCATTTTATTCTATTTCCATCTTCTCTTTACTCTCTCTTCTTCTGGGTATTTAGAAAAAGATCCGAATTTCACGAATTTCCAAGCTTAGCATTCAACCGAATGCTTGCGCTTGCGGGGGATGATAGAATGTGATGGTGTCCACCTCTCCACTAACTACCCAAGTCTGCATGATGGACTATGCAATGCTCCATGATCACTTCACCACTACTGCCATGATCACCCATGATCCACCACTACTTGTGTAATAGTTAGATTAGTCTTGTATTAGAGTTATGTATTGTGTATATATAATGGGTTCTTATCATCATTAATAAAATGGGATCTTTTCATTTTACTCTTTTATCATTTACATGACAGTTCTTGAGGCGGACTAGATCGTTGTTTCCCTCGACGAACTCGACTGTCCAGCGGGCCTTCTTGGAAGAACCGTTGCGGCTTCGCCTGACGTTTTGTTCGTCATCGTCGGCGACCAGGTACTTCTCAAGGTGGCTTTTGAGTCTAACGGCTTTGGCGTTGTTGAAAAACTCAAGTAAATTATTGCTTACACGATTAAAATTGGAACACTAATAGTTAATTCATTTGGCTAATATGATCTATTAGTCAAAATGGCAAAATAATAGTTTAGCTAACGTAAATTTCAATTTGAGTTGGAGATGCTCTTAGTCAGAATGAGTGAGAATAAGGGTAAAATAAAATCGCAATTCCATATTCGATTCACATTCCTTTGTTTGATTATTTAATGGAATTAAAAATTTGATTACATTAGAATTAAAATAGATAAAATTGGATTCCATAATTCATAGGAAAGAATTGAATTCCATAATTCACGGTATAATTTTTTTTTGGGTTATGCATAAAATACCTCCCCTTATTTTGGGAATATAAATAGATTTTTTATTGTTCATAAATTTATATTTTGAACAAAAATAAACATTAAAAACGAAAAAATTAGTTCCTATTCCTGAGATAAAGACATAAATTTGAGAATAAAAAATATGTTACTGTTTTCAAAACAGGAACAAAAATTTGGGAACAAAAATATATTTGTTTTCCTAACTCACAAATAGAAATTTAAGAAACATAAAAAAAATATAAGAAATGGAAGTGAAAATCTGAGAACTAAAAATACATTTCTATTTTCAAATAAAAATAAAAATTTAAGAAAAAAAAAATCTATAAAAATCTATTTACATTTTTAAAACGAAAACAAAAATTTAAGAACAAAAAAAAATAAAAATTAGCTGATAGATTTTGAATATTTTTCATATGAAATATTATTCATATTTTTTATTCAGTTTTTTAAATAAATTATTATTAGATATAATAAATTTGATATATGTAAAAGAACACTGTTTCATGAGTCAGCGTTCTCTTGACACAGTGATTATCCTGTGGCTCTTATTACTCACTGGATTATATGCATTATCCGTAACTCTATCTTACTCTGAATCCGTAAAACAGAGGTAGAAGACGACCATGGCTATGACGGCAATGGTTTTGATGTTTCATCTTCTCGCTTTCTTCTTCTTCTCCTTCTTTTGCGCTTACAGTAATGCCCAATCCTTAGACTTCAACTACCCATCTTCTGCAAAAACCCATTCTCAATGAAAAAACCACCCATCTTATGGAATGGGAAGCTACTATTTCTCCGACGGCTCTACTCCTAGGCTGTTACTCTGCAGTCTGCACTAACGATGAATCTAACGAATGTCCATCAATGGCTTCATCATCGACATTTCCGTCGTCATCTGGACGTCGTTGATAAACAACTCTCTGCCAATTCCGATTCCATGACCAATATATCCACGACGTCGACTCCCCACGGAATCTCGTGCATCATGGAATTCCTCCACGATGGCAACCCACGGTTGGCCCTCAAGAATTTCCCTGTGCTCGACCGGAGCTTCACTTTGATCCTTTCCTTTATGGGCTCCCCCTCGGTAGAAGCATCATTTGTCATAGTGGCTGGAAGAGTTTGGAGGACTTTTTTCCCGGCCATGGCGATCAGAAATGGCTCGTCGACGGCGGTGAGGTAACGGCCGTAGTGGCTCTTGAGTCAGATTTTGTTTCTTCTACCATCGATGAACCCGACGGTCTACTGGGCCTTGTGTCGGACGGTGATTTCGTCGTCATCGGCGATTAAGTACTTCCCCCACGTGGCTCTGGAGCCTCTTGGCTTTAACATTGTCGAAGAACTCTATATCGTTCTGAAATCTATCAATAAATACAATTTTAAATTATTTTTTCACCCCTAAAAATACTAAAAATATATATACTTTTAGTCCTCAAATTATTGGATAGACGTCTAGAACTCATAAATGAAAAGGTTGTTAACAATTTTGGACAGAAAATGGTTGTAACACTCATCACATTGTCTTCTAATGCGGATATTTTTGTTATTTTATCACTTTATTAAATTTGATAAAAAAAAAATTCTCTTTCTCTTATCAATAAGAGAAAATTTTGAATTATTACTAGAAAAATATTTAATGGAATGATGATACAATAAAAATGTTCCGGTTAGAAAGTCAAGTATTGATTATAATCAATTTTCTACCTAAAATTATTATCAATATATTCAATTTTACGAGGTTATAATATACATAAAATTTTGCATGGACGCAATTGACGGCTAACGGATTTCGGACGCGATATATTTAAATTGGTATAACACGGCTTGATTGCCGCTTCAACGTCGATCAGCGTTCAACATGAAGTCGTCTCTTGACACGGTGATGGCCTTGTGTCAAGACTCTTGTCCCACTGAATCCGTAAAACAGAGGAGCGGGAGGTAGAAGAAGACCATGGCTATGGCGGCAAGGGTTTTGATGCTTCATCTTCTCCCTCTCTTCTTCTTTTTCTTCTTCTTATTTTGCGCTTACAGTAATGCAGAGGATTTTGATGCTTCATCTTACCCATCTTCTGCAAAACCCCATTCTCAATGGAAAAACAACGAGGATACTTTTCAAACGGGGAACTATTATTTCTCCGACGGCTCTACTCTTAGGCCGATCCTCTGCATATGCACCGACGGCCTTAATACTCTTACTCCACCATTCGGTTTTGGGTTCTTCGCGAACGGCACTACGGATGCCTTCTATCTGGTTGTGTTTATGCTTACGAGCTATGCAGACAACCTCAACAACCCCCCGGTCGTGATTTGGTCGGCAAACAGAGATCACCCTGTCGGAGAAAACTCCACTCTAGACTTCACCGCAGGAGGAGACCTGGTACTCCACGATTTCGACGGGAGTTTTGTTTGGTCCACCAACACCTCCGGCTACTCCATAACCGGCTTGCACATAACCATGGAAGGGAATTTGATTCTTTATAACTCCACCGGTTTTCACATCTGGGATTCCTTTGACTACCCAACCGATACATGGCTTCCAAACCAGTCCATCCTGGTCGGAAAAAGGCTGACTTCTCGATCCTCCACTTCAAATCTCTCAAGCGGTATGTTCTCTCTCTCCGTGACTGACAAAGGCGTCTTTGTTTTTCTTGATTCAGTCCCTCCCAAGGTATATAGAACCCTCAATTTCAGTGCGAGCATCAATATTTTTCCATGGTTATTCTTGGACGATTTGGGGAACTTAAGCCTCCAATGGAGTGGTTTGGGCGCTTTTGGGTACATAAGGCTCGAATCGAATGGCCATTTAAATGCTTATGCAATGAGCCCGATAGTCTACAATAATGCATTTTTTGTTCAATTGCTTGGTGATATGGTGGAGGACAATCCATTTGGGCAATGTGGGTACCCTACGGTGTGTGGAAACTATGGAATTTGCTCAAACGGGCAATGCAGTTGTCCCAATGAGACATTCTTTACACAGTCCCATACCCCGCAACCCTCGTCGGGTTGTACCGAGATTACACCATTGTCTTGTGAAAATGCCGCGTTTCATGATTTCTTGGAGCTTGAAAATGTTACTTACTTCGACTTTGAGCCTATGGATTTGATTATGGACGTGGAGGGGTGTAAAAGCGCTTGCTTGAAAAATTGTTCTTGCAAAGCTGCCTTTTTCCGCTATGTTTCTAGCGTATTTTCAGGTTGGTGTTCTCTGTCATCGCAAATTTACTCCTTGATGACCCTTGTAGACGGTCGTGTGAATTATAGTTCGTATTCATTTATAAAGGTTCAAAGATTGCCCGATAAAATAGAAACACTGTCAGCTGACATAGAAGAAAATGGAACGCCGTTGAAACTAGCATTGGTTGTCTCTATTCCTGTAGGCATAGTGATCGTCGTGTTTCTCATTGGGGTATGTTTTTATTGTTTTAGGCTGTCAAGATCAAAAGAAGAGGGAGACAATGACGATGAAGAAGAAGTAATAGGATCTTTGGCGAAATTCTCGTTCTTGGAGTTGAAATCCGCCACTCGGGATTTTCAAATGAGGATCGGACGAGGAGGATTTGGGTCGGTTTACGAGGGAGTTTTGAACAATGGCGTCAAAATTGCTGTTAAACGATTGAATTCAATTTGCCAAGGAAGAAAAGAATTTCTAGCAGAGGTGAATACAGTTGGTAGCACACACCATTTCTGTTTGGTGAAGCTAATCGGGTATTGTGCTGAGAAGTTGAATAGACTTCTGGTATATGAGTTTATGTGCAACGGGTCTTTAGACAAATGGATATTTTTGAAGGAAAACAACGTTCAAACATTAACTTGGGAAATCAAGAGGAAGATCATTCATGGGATAGCAACCGGTCTTGAGTATCTCCATGTCCATTGCAACCCAAATATCATTCACTTCGATATAAAGCCTCAAAATATTCTCTTAGATGGAGATTTCAATGTCAAAATTTCGGATTTTGGGTTGACTAAATTGATTACTAGAGAGCAAAGCCAAGTTTTGACTGTAATAAAGGGGACTCCCGGATATTTTGCCCCTGAGTTGTTAAAAGGAAGACACGTCTCGGTGAAGGCTGATGTCTTTAGCTTTGGGATTGTAACATTAGAAATAGTGTGTGGAAGAAAAAACATAGACCCGGGTCAGACTGAGTCACTTGTTGAGGTAGTGAAGGATAAGGCAGAAAACGATCAATTACATGATTTGGTCGACGAAAATATGCAATCCCATGAAAGAGAAGAGACCGGTAAGATGATTAAGATAGCGATATGGTGTCTGCAGGCTCATGACAGAAGGCCATCTATGTCGATGGTGATGAAGGCTCTTGAAGGCGTTGTAGACATAGATACGATTTCTGATTATGGGTTTCTAACCACGATTCATCTCGACACCCCATCGCAAACAAATGTAGGCGTTTCAATTGCTTTGACACCGATCATGGCATCCATCCTTTCTGGACCAAGATGAAAAGTGAGTTATTTTTTTATTAAAATATTTAATATTTAAATTAATGTATTATCTATTATTTAGTACTTAGGTCAAATTTTGTGTTTTGATTATGTTGACGAATTTGATAACTTTCCTTATTTCATTAATTAGCTCATTTATTGAGGACGGTTTTCTTCTTTATTTAACTAAATGTTGGGCTATACATAGGGGAGCATAGGCTCAAAGTAACATACCAAATCATTCTCTTTGATAATTTTTGGGAGTTAAATGTTTATTTTAAATTGATTTTAGAAGTTTTAGAAACAAATTTGTTATTTAAAATATATTTTTAAGAGTTTTGGGATATAATTAATATTTTTTTTTTTAATTTAAGGGGAGACATAGGGTAAATAAATAAATTAAAAATAATATTAATAAAAATATATGGTTGATAATTTTACTCGAAAGAAATCCTAACCATATATACATTAGACATTAGACTTGACATATATTAACCATATCACATCCATATGTGCATGGAGAATGCATTATTATTCTACTTATACCATTATATATACAACATATGCATTGCACGTATACATTAGGTACAGGATATATATATATATATATATACACACGCTTATACAGGAAAAACAAAAAAAGAAGATCAGCTGGAAAAAAGAAGATCAGCTGGGCCGCATAACAAGAATCGGAAGGGAAATCATCATTTTCATCTAAATAATCAGTTTAGTTATTTATTTAATGGTAATGGATTCCGAGTGTTTTTGAGTATCCCGATTTTGGTTCGGATTCCGACTTTGTATTTTAGGTAGAATTGCTAACTCTTTTAATATAGGTACTTAATTTTTCTTTGGTGTGATTTATGCTATTATTGTTGTTGAATTTTACCTGTCAAATTTTATTAAATAATTATGACTATGTGAAAATTATGTAGAAATCATGCCAATGCGTTTTATTTGTCGTATTAATTAAATGCACGTATTAGATGAATTGAAGTTCTATTGAGCATTGACTCACAATCCCACAGTTTTGATTGCAGGGCCGGTAAGAGAGAAACGGAGACAAGAATTTTAGTTGAATTTCCATTTAAAAATTGTAATAGTCATATTTATTATTCGTCGTTGTAAAATCGATTCGATAAATATATAAATTATAAATTCAATATTTGTAATTGTCGCCACCGAATTGCAAATTAATTTTTTTTTTATAAAATAAAATAGTGAAAATTATCAATAATTAAATTAAGATGCTAGTTTCATAGTTGATATTTATAATTGTAGCATTCAATTTATCAATTATTGGAAATATGGGTATTCATGTATTTGAGAGTTGATTTTGACATTTTGTACTCCATAAGTTTGATCCCTTGGGCCTCAATTTGGACATATTAACATGCTAGGATTTTGGAATAAATTATAATTTGATAATTATGATTATCGCCGTATTTGTAAAATTTCTCAAATTTGTGTTTTAAATAAAATATTGGCTATTTAGTTTTAGTATTAATGGTTATTAATTTATCAGATAATCGAATTGTAATTATTGCCGTAGCATAATAAAAATTCTCTAGTTATATAAAATAAAACATGAATTATTCGGTTTAGTGTTAAATTCTCCAAAGAGAGAAACCGCGTGACGATCCTGAGAGGACTGGTGAGTGCGAAATGGAAACCGGAAATATATTTAAAATTTTATTTGTAAAAATTATATTTATTATTTATTGTTGTAATCGGTGAATTCAATAATTATAATTTTCGTCATCGCATCGCAAATTAAAATATTTTCATAAGACGAATTATTAATTACTGGACACCGTCGTATTATAAATTTACCAGATTTTATAGAATGAAAATTTGGTCAATCGGTTTTGGTATTGATTCTCTAATGGGAGGAACCGAGTGGCGGCCCTGGGAAATCAGGCCGTTTCAGATGGTATCAGAGCAGGTTTGCAATCGCCTTAGATTTGAGTTATGGTACCATTTACTCATAATAAGATTATGGTACCCGTTACTCATAATAAGAGAAATAATACTTAAAATAATAATTTTCATATCTCATTAATTTGAAGAAAAAAAAAATATTAATGAAGTTCCTGCTTCAGTAGGTTTCGTTAAGGTCTGCTGGAAATGATATGAAATCCTTACTAGATTTACTAATCGTTTCTCCTCCTTTTTCCCCTTTGTGCCCCATTAATTGACACTTCATTCATTTGTTTTATTTAATATATTCTGGAGAATGTGTAACATTTCTTTCATGGCATGTTTTTGGGATACACTTGAGGTTAGAAGATGATAGACTAAAAGTATTCTTGAGATACGCTCCATAATAAACTCCGATTTTCTGCTATTTGTTTTTTGAAAATTGTTACCTAAATCGAAGATGCATGTCGAAGTGAGGGTCGCATCTTGTAGAAATTCCGTACGACAATATCCTTGCATATCTGCAATAGCGCAAAGATAAGTTTGATATTTTTGCGTAGTAACGTGGTTGAGAAACTTTAAGGTGTTATATGTAACTAATATTCAGTATAATACGGATTTACTCACCTAATTTTTTTTTATGTTGCTATTTGAAATTTATTCTAGAAAAGTGATGCCAATAAGAGTGGTGTATCTGATATTTTTGTTTTGGAATTTCGACACTTTGCACCCATGTATTGTTACCGTTATCTCACTTTGGTCCCTATAAGTTTTCATTTGAATATATTAACATCGTAGGTGACGCTTGATTAATGTAACTTAGTAAGTAAAATAAGTCTTGGTGAGTGCCGTATTAGCCGTGGACCATATGAATTGTCGATGAATTGGAAATATTAATTTGAAAGTGTTTATTGTTTTCTATATAAATTGTCAATTTATATTTTCGTATTAAATTGCAATTTTTTTTGTTGAAACTGAACAATTTTATGATGCTAAATGGATCAATAAAATTTAAAGGTAAAAAATGATTTTATTAGTCTACTACGCTATAGTTGTCTTCTCGTCAGGAGGCATGTCTTGCAAGATGTGGATATGTTGTTACCTGTCAGGTAAGTCATGCAAGGTGAATATTTGTTATTACCTGTGAGGCAAATCCTGCAAGGTGGATATTTATTGTTACCTGTTAGGCAAATCCTGTAAGGTGGATATATGTTGACTTGTCAAGAGTGTAAATCCTGCAGGTGGTTGCTCCTACCATTGGAGATATTAAATGATCTTGACACTGTTAGTCACCTTAGATAGCACAGTTGAACATGGCACGGTACCGTTGTAACTCCTGATTATGAGGTGAAATGATCTTATGGTTAGTAGAAAAATATGTATGTAGTATTTTATTATATATCAAAATAATTTGGTTGGTGGATTTCAATGCATTATTTTATTACGATAGTAGCAATGGAATTTTATTTCGGATCAGTGTGTGGTTATATTTATATTATATTTTGAAAGGAGGTATTTGATAAATATAATTGACCCGTAAATTCGTTTTATATTATGAAGACGACATGTGCATTGTCTTCTATGTAAATTGTCAAATTATATTTTCCTACTAAAATATGAAAAAAAAAAAAAAAAAAAAAAAAAAAAAAAAAGGTTTATGAAAATGGATTATTTTATAACGTTACGCGGATCAGGTAGATTTTTATTATCCAACTATGTCATAATTGTCTTCTTGTCAAGAGGGCATGTCTAGCGAGATGTGGATTACCTGTCAAGCAAGATCTACAGAGTGAATATATTTTGATACCTGTCAGGCAAGACCTGCAAGGTGAATATATATTGATATCTTTCAGGCAAGACCTGCATGGTGGATATATGTTGTTATCTATCAAACAAGATTTGAATGGTGAATATTTGTTGTTACCTGCTAGGCAAAACCTGCAGGGTCAATATTTGTTATTACCTGTCAGACAAGTTCTGCAGGATGGATATTTGTTGTTACCTGTCAGGTAAGTCCTGGATGATAGATATATGTTGACCTATCAAGAGTGAAAATCCTGGAAGTGGTTGCCCCTACCATTGGGGATATTAAATGGACCTAACACTGATAGCTACCTTAGATGGTACAGTCGTACAAGTTACGATACCATCGTAACTCTTGATTGTGAAGTAAACGATCCTATGGCTGACAAGGAAGTATGTTATTTTATTATAGACAAGTGGGTTGACCAGTTGATTTAAATTTGAGTGTTCGGTTATGAAACAGATATCGTAGACGAAGTGTTGTGCAGATATTTCTGGAGAAAGTATATCGTTATTTCTTCCGTGCAAGTTTTGTTCCTTTCAATATTTAGTTAATATATGTTTAATTTCTTGATTTCTTATAGAACGAATGAAGTTATACTTCGTGGTGGTACGTGATTGGTTCCCTCCTTCCCACAGTTTCTATGTCCAATCTATACTTGAATTGAGGTGGTTTCACTCTGCATCTGCAAGGCTAAACTTTTTTTCTAAAGTTTTTCCTTTTTTCCTAACAGGAATTTTTATATTAACTTACACTTTTAACCTTAAAATTGGGATAGGTATTTGATTTTCAATCTTTTAAATATAGTTCATTTCTAAATTTCACCAATTTTAAATATAACATTTACCTATTTTTGGACGTTCTTGCTAAAAAAAATTGTGCCAAAATGAAACTATTCTTTACGATAATAGATTTCAAAATATCCTATTATATCAATTAATAATTTTGACTATAAATTGAATCAAACGTTTGTAAATGTGATCAATAGAATTTATGAAAGACAATTTTAGTATTTTATTACTTTAAAAAAACATGAATGTGGTGTCAATTTAATTAATTTTTTTCAAATTTTTGCAAGACTTTAGTACTTATGTGACAATGAAATTAATTTTTGTATTGTATATTAAGATTTCCTTGGTATATAAATTTTTAATACAGTTAATAAATTATAAAGTCATTTGCGAGTTATATAAGTAAAAAAACTAATTTATTATGCGTGTTAATATTAATCGTGTGTGGATAGATTTATAATTTTATAGCAAAAATGAATGATTTCAACTAGAAATTGACTCATACCATGGCTTGCAGTCTACCCAAAAAAAAAAAAAAAAAAAAAAACACTTCAAATTGACTCGAATTTATTAGTACCTAACGTTCCAATTTAGTTAGACAAAAAATCAATTAATAATTAGTACCTTAAGGCACGAGACATCGCTAGTATACCTACAAGATCTAAAAATTTAAATAACTAAAAACGAAGGAAAAAAATGAAAATAAGAAACAAAACATAAATTATATTTTAAGAATGGTTGAAAGCAGGGATGGACTCTACCTAGGATTTTACAAAAATTAAGTTCAAGCTTGGACCCAGTCCTGTTGGAGGGCCTTATAATCCTTCCCAAACCTAACCGTTAAATTTTCAAACCTAAACCCGGCATTAGGGAAGGCGGGCCCTATTATCCTTCCCAAACCTAACCGTTAAATTTTCAAACCTAAACCCGGCATTAGGGCAGGCCAGCCCTATAAATTCTTACACTCTTTAACTCCTCATTGTAGTTGCACAAAATTATCATACCTAATTAAAATAATTAAACGCAATGCGGAAATAAGAATAAAGTATGAACAACTCAATTCCTTAGATGTTCATAAAGAGTTGCGATCATTTTTGCAATTCATTACAAGTCAGTAAGGCTAATCACAGTTGTTCTTTCAAATCCCAGGCATTTAATTTCAAACAAAAAGAAAAACGAATCAAAATGCACAAACATGAATAGATATCTGCGAAATATATGTAATTGCTCTGGCGTTCTAAAACGAAGATTGAACCGGGGGATAAAGTTAAGAAAGAACAATACACTTAATTTCGTTTCAAGAGAACAAATATATCGGAAATTCATATATTCCGATGACCAGATAACGAAACTTCGTCAATACAAGCTATATGCAAGAATTCATTCAGGTATAATATTCCAATCAATGCAAAGTATATGGTATTTGTATTTGTCAATACAAGCTATTCGTATACGGTAGATGCATTTATACTATTTGTCTCCAATTTTTATCTATCTATACTATATGTCTCCAATTTTATCGATCTATACTATATATCTAATGTACCAACACAGAGAGCACATTACCGTATTCTTTTTTGGGGATAGATTACCACCCGTCCCTGTCGGCACACCCTTGACCTTAGAGCGGCATTAGGGCAAAAAATGGGTCTAACGATGCGGTCAAAGCACACGTAGATCTCGTAGAGGAAGTCGTGTGTGCTGTTATGATATTACACTTAATATAAATATCATAGTTTGGGCTGAAGAATGCGTCCATTGCCATTTGAAATTCAATGGCCAAGTAAGCATGGTCGTTTCGGGGAGTAACGCCAAAAGACAATAGGACGTCATCCAGATTGATTTGGCTTGCTAGGGCGCCGGAGTAGAAGTAGTCTACCACAGACATCCCCGAGCATGTCCCGTGTTGGTAAAGCGAAAAATTCAAATTGCGGAAATCTGTCCGAATAGACGGCCAAACGTGATTCAGGACAATTGTCATAGTCGCAATCTTCACATCCCAAAGAAAAAAGAAGAATAGTAAGTTAAATCTCAAAATCACAAAATCATTAACTAAAAGGTTGAGATTACTAATTACCTCATGTTAAACAGTAGAAGTTGGCAACTGATGAAGACAATAGATAATGGAGTTGCCTTGTGCATCCGCTGGCCAAAGGCCGTGAGTTGTGAACATTGCATTCTGATTTTGGTGACATGGATGATAAAAATATAGTGTCGGCGACCAAGTTTTCACCAGCTGTAGGCGGTCAACAATTTGAGAATAAATAAAGCCATCAAAAGGTATGACTTACTTAATTGCTCCACCATGGACGCCAATTAAATAAAGTTCCTCGGGTACTCGCCCCTCCAGTGAGATATCATTCAATAACCTAAAATAGGCGAAAACTAATATTATTTGAAAAGAAAATGAATAATGTGCTAGATATGACTTTAATTGACAAAAAAAGTGCATTTAAACTTGAAAGAAATTATCTCAACTTCCATGATTATTTTCTTGATGTTATTAACTACCCATAAAGGCTACTTGAGACATTTTCTTTTTCATTTGAGAGAGTCAATTCAAATAGCAAAAGAGAAGGAATTAATCGAAAGACTATATGATTCTCTATCTTAGTAAAAAAACTCAAATAAAAAAGGAACAAGAACAACTTACACAACCAGCAAATTTGAAGAAGTTAGACTATCTGGTACAGAACCAGTAAACTAATTGTCGGACAGGTCCTGCATCACATAAGTCAAAACAATAAATTTGTAAATAGTTAAAATAAAAGAGGTAGGTATTTACAGGTGTTGAATGTAACATCCACATGTGTTCAATGTAATATCATATGTATTTTACTTTGCATACAAAAATAAGAGAATAATGGATGCTACATTCAACATCCACATGGAGGATATTTTGGTAAAAAAAAAAAAATCATAAAAAAAAAAAAATGTTGATATTACATTCAACATCTACACGAGAGACATTCAACATCCACATGAGGGGCATTTTGGTCAGAAAAAAAATAACATTAAAAAAAAAAAAAAAAAAACACAGTTAATATTACATTCAAAACTCACAGGTGTTAAATGTTACATTCAATATCCACATGAGGAGCATTTTGGTAAAAAAAAAATACAATTGATGTTACATTTAACACCAAATGTTACATTCAACATTCACATGAAGGTATTTTAGTCAGAAAAAAATAGCATAAAAAAAATAATAATAATAATTTTAATGTTACATTCAACATTCATGTGAGAGGTATTTTGGTCAGAAAAAGACAAAATAACTTATTGATGCAAAAAAAAAAAATAATAAAAGTAATTAATAATTTTTTTTTATATTTTGGGACTAAATGGTGCATGCCTAAAAAAAATTTGATATATGTAAAAGAATACTGTTTCATGATTGCCGGGGAAAAAAAAATTGCAATGTGGCTCCAATGAAGTCAGCGTTCTCTTGACACAGTGATTATCCTGTGGCTCTTATTACTCACTGGATTATATGCATTATCCGTAACTCTATCTTACTCTGAATCCGTAAAACAGAGGTAGAAGACGACCATGGCTATGACGGCAATGGTTTTGATGCTTCATCTTCTCGCTTTCTTCTTCTTCTCCTTCCTTTGCGCTTACAGTAATGCCCAATCCTTAGACTTCAACTACCCATCTTCTGCAAAAACCCATTCTCAATGAAAAAACCACCCATCTTATGGAATGGGAAGCTACTATTTCTCCGACGGCTCTACTCCTAGGCTGTTACTCTGCAGTCTGCACTAACGATGAATCTAACGAATGTCCATCAATGGCTTCATCATCGACATTTCCGTCGTCATCTGGACGTCGTTGATAAACAACTCTCTGCCAATTCCGATTCCATGACCAATATATCCACGACGTCGACTCCCCACGGAATCTCGTGCATCATGGAATTCCTCCACGATGGCAACCCACGGTTGGCCCTCAAGAATTTCCCTGTGCTCGACCGGAGCTTCACTTTGATCCTTTCCTTTATGGGCTCCCCCTCGGTAGAAGCATCATTTGTCATAGTGGCTGGAAGAGTTTGGAGGACTTTTTTCCCGGCCATGGCGATCAGAAATGGCTCGTCGACGGCGGTGAGGTAACGGCCGTAGTGGCTCTTGAGTCAGATTTTGTTTCTCCTACCATCGATGAACCCGACGGTCTACTGGGCCTTGTGTCGGACGGTGATTTCGTCGTCATCGGCGATTAAGTACTTCCCCCACGTGGCTCTGGAGCCTCTTGGCTTTAACATTGTCGAAGAACTCTATATCGTTCTGAAATCTATCAATAAATACAATTTTAAATTATTTTTTCACCCCTAAAAATACTAAAAATATATATACTTTTAGTCCTCAAATTATTGGATAGACGTCTAGAACTCATAAATGAAAAGGTTGTTAACAATTTTGGACAGAAAATGGTTGTAACACTCATCACATTGTCTTCTAATGCGGATATTTTTGTTATTTTATCACTTTATTAAATTTGATAAAAAAAAAATTCTCTTTCTCTTATCAATAAGAGAAAATTTTGAATTATTACTAGAAAAATATTTAATGGAATGATGATACAATAAAAATGTTCCGGTTAGAAAGTCAAGTATTGATTATAATCAATTTTCTACCTAAAATTATTATCAATATATTCAATTTTACGAGGTTATAATATACATAAAATTTTGCATGGACGCAATTGACGGCTAACGGATTTCGGACGCGATATATTTAAATTGGTATAACACGGCTTGATTGCCGCTTCAACGTCGATCAGCGTTCAACATGAAGTCGTCTCTTGACACGGTGATGGCCTTGTGTCAAGACTCTTGTCCCACTGAATCCGTAAAACAGAGGAGCGGGAGGTAGAAGAAGACCATGGCTATGGCGGCAAGGGTTTTGATGCTTCATCTTCTCCCTCTCTTCTTCTTTTTCTTCTTCTTATTTTGCGCTTACAGTAATGCAGAGGATTTTGATGCTTCATCTTACCCATCTTCTGCAAAACCCCATTCTCAATGGAAAAACAACGAGGATACTTTTCAAACGGGGAACTATTATTTCTCCGACGGCTCTACTCTTAGGCCGATCCTCTGCATATGCACCGACGGCCTTAATACTCTTACTCCACCATTCGGTTTTGGGTTCTTCGCGAACGGCACTACGGATGCCTTCTATCTGGTTGTGTTTATGCTTACGAGCTATGCAGACAACCTCAACAACCCCCCGGTCGTGATTTGGTCGGCAAACAGAGATCACCCTGTCGGAGAAAACTCCACTCTAGACTTCACCGCAGGAGGAGACCTGGTACTCCACGATTTCGACGGGAGTTTTGTTTGGTCCACCAACACCTCCGGCTACTCCATAACCGGCTTGCACATAACCATGGAAGGGAATTTGATTCTTTATAACTCCACCGGTTTTCACATCTGGGATTCCTTTGACTACCCAACCGATACATGGCTTCCAAACCAGTCCATCCTGGTCGGAAAAAGGCTGACTTCTCGATCCTCCACTTCAAATCTCTCAAGCGGTATGTTCTCTCTCTCCGTGACTGACAAAGGCGTCTTTGTTTTTCTTGATTCAGTCCCTCCCAAGGTATATAGAACCCTCAATTTCAGTGCGAGCATCAATATTTTTCCATGGTTATTCTTGGACGATTTGGGGAACTTAAGCCTCCAATGGAGTGGTTTGGGCGCTTTTGGGTACATAAGGCTCGAATCGAATGGCCATTTAAATGCTTATGCAATGAGCCCGATAGTCTACAATAATGCATTTTTTGTTCAATTGCTTGGTGATATGGTGGAGGACAATCCATTTGGGCAATGTGGGTACCCTACGGTGTGTGGAAACTATGGAATTTGCTCAAACGGGCAATGCAGTTGTCCCAATGAGACATTCTTTACACAGTCCCATACCCCGCAACCCTCGTCGGGTTGTACCGAGATTACACCATTGTCTTGTGAAAATGCCGCGTTTCATGATTTCTTGGAGCTTGAAAATGTTACTTACTTCGACTTTGAGCCTATGGATTTGATTATGGACGTGGAGGGGTGTAAAAGCGCTTGCTTGAAAAATTGTTCTTGCAAAGCTGCCTTTTTCCGCTATGTTTCTAGCGTATTTTCAGGTTGGTGTTCTCTGTCATCGCAAATTTACTCCTTGATGACCCTTGTAGACGGTCGTGTGAATTATAGTTCGTATTCATTTATAAAGGTTCAAAGATTGCCCGATAAAATAGAAACACTGTCAGCTGACATAGAAGAAAATGGAACGCCGTTGAAACTAGCATTGGTTGTCTCTATTCCTGTAGGCATAGTGATCGTCGTGTTTCTCATTGGGGTATGTTTTTATTGTTTTAGGCCGTCAAGATCAAAAGAAGAGGGAGACAATGACGATGAAGAAGAAGTAATAGGATCTTTGGCGAAATTCTCGTTCTTGGAGTTGAAATCCGCCACTCGGGATTTTCAAACGAGGATCGGACGAGGAGGATTTGGGTCGGTTTACGAGGGAGTTTTGAACAATGGCGTCAAAATTGCTGTTAAACGATTGAATTCAATTTGCCAAGGAAGAAAAGAATTTCTAGCAGAGGTGAATACAGTTGGTAGCACACACCATTTCTGTTTGGTGAAGCTAATCGGGTATTGTGCTGAGAAGTTGAATAGACTTCTGGTATATGAGTTTATGTGCAACGGGTCTTTAGACAAATGGATATTTTTGAAGGAAAACAACGTTCAAACATTAACTTGGGAAATCAAGAGGAAGATCATTCATGGGATAGCAACCGGTCTTGAGTATCTCCATGTCCATTGCAACCCAAATATCATTCACTTCGATATAAAGCCCCAAAATATTCTGTTAGATGGAGATTTTAATGTCAAAATTTCGGATTTTGGGTTGACTAAATTGATTACTAGAGAGCAAAGCCAAGTTTTGACTGTAATAAAGGGGACTCCCGGATATTTTGCCCCTGAGTTGTTAAAAGGAAGACACGTCTCGGTGAAGGCTGATGTCTTTAGCTTTGGGATTGTAACATTAGAAATAGTGTGTGGAAGAAAAAACATAGACCCGGGTCAGACTGAGTCACTTGTTGAGGTAGTGAAGGATAAGGCAGAAAACGATCAATTACATGATTTGGTCGACGAAAATATGCAATCCCATGAAAGAGAAGAGACCGGTAAGATGATTAAGATAGCGATATGGTGTCTGCAGGCTCATAGCAGAAGGCCATCTATGTCGATGGTGATGAAGGCTCTTGAAGGCGTTGTAGACATAGATACGATTTCTGATTATGGGTTTCTAACCACGACTCATCTCGACACCCCATCACAAACAAATGTAGGCGTTTCAATTGTTTTGACACCGATCATGGCATCCATCCTTTCTGGACCAAGATGAAAAGTGAGTTATTTTTTTATTAAAATATTTAATATTTAAATTAATGTATTATCTATTATTTAGTAGTTAGGTCAAATTTTGTGTTTTGATTATGTTGACGAATTTGATAACTTTCCTTATTTCATTAATTAGCTCATTTATTGAGGACGATTTTCTTCTTTATTTAACTAAATGTTGGGCTATACATAGGGGAGAATAGGCTCAAAGTAACATACCAAATCATTCTCTTGATAATTTTTTGGAGTTAAATGTTTATTTTAAATTGATTTTAGAAGTTTTAGAAACAAATTTGTTATTTAAAATATATTTTTAAGAGTTTTGGGATATAATTAATATATTTTTTTTTTAATTTAAGGGGAGACATAGGGTAAATAAATAAATTAAAAATAATATTAATAAAAATATATGGTTGATAATTTTACTCGAAAGAAATCCTAACCATATATACATTAGACATTAGACTTGACATATATTAACCATATCACATCCATATGTGCATGGAGAATGCATTATTATTCTACTTATACCATTATATATACAACATATGCATTGCACGTATACATTAGGTACAGGATATATATATATATATATATATACACACGCTTATACAGGAAAACAAAAAAAGAAGATCAGCTGGAAAAAAGAAGATCAGCTGGGCCGCATAACAAGAATCGGAAGGGAAATCATCATTTTCATCTAAATAATCAGTTTAGTTATTTATTTAATGGTAATGGATTCCGAGTGTTTTTGAGTATCCCGATTTTGGTTCGGATTCCGACTTTGTATTTTAGGTAGAATTGCTAACTCTTTTAATATAGGTACTTAATTTTTCTTTGGTGTGATTTATGCTATTATTGTTGTTGAATTTTACCTGTCAAATTTTATTAAATAATTATGACTATGTGAAAATTATGTAGAAATCATGCCAATGTGTTTTATTTGTCGTATTAATTAAATACACATATTAAAGGAGTTGAAGTTCTATTGAACATTAGCTCACAATCCCACAATTTTGATTGCAGGGCCGGTAAGAGAGAAACGGAGACAAGAATTTTAGTTGAATTTTCATTTAAAAATTGTAATAGTCATATTTATTATTCGTCGTTGTAAAATCGATTCGATAAATATATAAATTATAAATTCAATATTTGTAATTGTCGCCGCCGAATTGCAAATTAATTTTTTTTTTTATAAAATAAAATAGTGGAAATTATCAATAATTAAATTAAGATGCCAGTTTCATAGTTGATATTTATAATTGTAGCATTCAATTTATCAGTTATTGGAAATATGGGTATTCATGTATTTGAGAGTTGATTTTGACACTTTGTACTCCATAAGTTTGATAGAAAATTTGGTTTGAGATTACTAATTAACTCATCCCATGGCTTGCAGTCTACCCAAAAAAATAAAAAATAAAAACACTTCAAATTGACTCGAATTTATTAGTACCTAACGTTCCAATTTAGTTATACAAAAAATCAATTAATAATTCGTACCTTTAGGCTTGAGACATCGCTAGTATACCTACAAGATCTAAAAATTTAAATAACTAAAAACGAAGGAAAAAAATGAAAATAAGAAACAAAACATAAATTATATTTTAAGAATGGTTGAAAGCAGGGATGGTCAAGGGATGGACTCTACCTAGGATTTTACAAAAATTAAGTTCAAGCTTGGACCCGGTCCTGTCGGAGGGCCTTATTATCCTTCCCAAACCTAACCGTTAAATTTTCAAACCTAAACCCGGCATTAGGGAAGGCGGGCCCTATTATCCTTCCCAAACCTAACCGTTAAATTTTCAAACCTAAACCCGGCATTAGGGCAGGCAGGCCCTATAAATTCTTACACTCTTTAACTCCTCATTGTAGTTGCACAAAATTATCGTACCTAATTAAAATAATTAAACGCAATGCGGAAATAAGAATAAAGTATGAACAACTCAATTCCTTAGATGTTCATAAAGAGTTGCGATCATTTTTTCAATTCATTACAAGTCAATAAGGCTAATCACAGTTGCTCTTTCAAATCCCAGGCATTTAATTTCAAACAAAAAGAAAAACGAATCAAAATGCACAAACATGAATAGATATCTACGAAATATATGTAATTGCTCTAGCGTTCTAAAACGAAGATTGAACCGGGGGATAAAGTTAAGAAAGAACAATACACTTAATTTCGTTTCAAGAGAACAAATCTATCGGAAATTCATATATTCCGACGACCAGATAACGAAACTTCGTCAATACAAGCTATATGCAATAATTCATTCAGGTATAATATTCCAATCAAAGCAAAGTATATGGTATTTGTATCTATCAATACAAGCTATTCGTATATGGCAGATGCATTTATACTATATGTCTCTAATTTTTATCTATCTATACTATATGTCTCCAATTTTATCGATCTATACTATATATCTAATGTACCAACACAGAGAGCACATTACCGTATTCTTTTTTGGGGATAGATTACCACCCGTCCCTGTCGGCACCCCCTTGACCTTAGAGCGGCATTAGGGCAAAAAATGGGTCTGACGATGCGGTCAAAGCACACGTAGATCTCGTAGAGGAAGTCGTATGTGTTGTTATGATATTACACTTAATATAAATATCATAGTTTGGGCCGAAGAATGCGTCCATTGCCATTTGAAATTCAATGGCCAAGTAAGCATGGTCGTTTCGGGGAGTAACGCCAAAAGACAACAGGACGTCATCCAGATTGATTTAGCTTACTAGGGCGCCGGAGTAAAAGTAGTCTACCACAGACATCCCCGAGCATGTCCCGTGTTGGTAAAGCGAAAAATTCGAATTGCGGAAATCTGTCCGAATAGACGGCCAAACGTGATTCAAGACAATTGTCATAGTCGCAATCTTCACATCCCAAAGAAAAAAGAAGAATAGTAAGTTAAATCTCAAAATCACAAAATCATTAACTAAAAGGTTGAGATTACTAATTACCTCATGTTAAACAGTAGAAGTTGGCAACTGAGGAAGGCAATAGATAATGGAGTTGTCTTGTGCATCCGCTGGCCAAAGGCCGTGAGTTGTGAACATTGCATTCTGATTTTGGTGACATGGATGACAAAAATATAGTGTCGGCGACCAAGTTTTCACCAGCTGTAGGTGGTCAACAATTTGAGAATAAATAAAGCCATCAAAAGGTATAACTTACTTAATTGCTCCACCATGGACGCCAATTAAATAAAGTTGCTCGGGTACTCACCCCTCCAGTGAGATATCATTCAATAACCTAAAATAGGCGAAAACTAATACTATTTGAAAAGAAAATGAATAATGTGCTAGATATGACTTTAATTGACAAAAAAGTGCATTTAAACTTGAAAGAAATTATCTCAACTTCCATGATTATTTTCTTGATGTTATTAACTACCCATAAAGGCAACTTGAGACATTTTCTTTTTCATTTGAGAGAGTAAATTCAAGGGATAATAGGTGGGAGGTCCTATATTTAAGCTCTAATTGGTCAAAACTCTTAGAGACGTTAAAAACTTTTGATTTAGTCCTATATGTTTTAAAAAGGTGGAAGTCTTGCACATATAATAATCACGCGCCAGTTACATGTAATTATTTTGTGTGTAATATTACTGTATTAGTTGCAAGTAACCATTATTTTTTATTTTTTTTATTTTTTTTACATGTAACAATTTTGTGTATAAAAAATTTGTTTGATGTCACAAAATATATATAATTAATTAAAGATAACTAATTATATATAACTTTTTAGTTACATATTTCTGATTTGTAATTAAAGTTTGATATTTTTCAGTTACATGTGCCAATAATGTGTAACTTTTTTAGTTACATGTCTTTAATATGTAATTAAAAAGTTTAATTTTTTCAGTTACATATTCCAATAATATGTAACTGTTTAGTTACATGTCTCTGATATGTAACTAAAAAGTTTGATATTTTTTCAATTACGTTATAGAATATTACACATATATATATAATTGTAACATGTAACTCAAGTACATGTAACCAACAATACCTAAATATGTGTGAAAAATAATAATTATGAAATTATAACTAACATGAGTTACATGTAACAGAATTCACTATAAAAATCTAATGTACTTATTAAGGGCTCTCTACAATTCCTATAATTTTCCTATAATTCCTGTAATGCGGGACTAAAACACAAGTGAAAATCTAATTTAAAAGATTAAATCAAAATCTATTAACATAAAAAAACTTTTCACCAATTAGACTTTAAAAATGGAACTTTTCACCAATTTTCTCTAAATTCAAATAGCAAAAGAGAAGGAACTAATCGAAAGACTATATGATTCTCTATCTCAGTAAAAAAAAGGAATAAGAAAAACTTACACAAGCAGCAAATTTGAAGAAGTTAGACTATCAGGTACAGAACCAGTGAACTAATTGTTGGACAGGTCTTGCATCACATAAGTCAAAACAATAAATTTGTAAATAGTAAAAATAAAAGAGGTAGGTATGTAATTCAACTTTTCTTATGATTAACATATACAAATATAGTGAAGTGTTCTATCATTTTATATTTTTTACAATTAGATCCACTAATGGTAAGAGTTGTCGCCATGTGACCTGGATGTCATGAGTTTAAGTCGTGAAAACAGTCTCTTGTAAAAAAAAAAAAAAAGGTAAGACTGCATACAATAGACCTAAATGGTTCGACCCTTCTTCGGATATCGTGCATAATAGGAACTTTGTAGCACTAGACTGCCATATTTAGATCCACTAACAATCACTTTTTCCTTTATATTAACTTGTCTCACTTTTGCCAATGCTAAAAAGCAACACCCACTAATGACATTACTTTTTTCTATATTAATTCTCATTTTGCTTCTTTTTTTTGGCTTCTGCTCAAAGCCTCAAACACAAAACCCAAAAAGAAACTCATTAATGGCACTCATTCCTTCCACAGCTCTACTACCCCTCTTTGGCTCTTTGTCGCTCAAAACAACATCCCCGTATTCTTCACTGAAGTTCAACATCCGCAAAATCACATGCAAAACTAACGAAATGCTTCATCAAAATCTGCGGGATGCCGACATTGGTAGAGGCCTAGTCAGTTCTTCCGTCGCAAAAGCTCTTGCCTCCGTCAGATTCGAGACTTTTCACTTCGGAAAAATACCCTCCACCCCCAAGCTCTGCGGCGTTGCAATCCCTCTATGCATGGCGAGTTCTCCATCTCTTTAGATCCGGTAGATTAGAGAGTCACCTACATGAAGATCATCTCATAGTCCAATCTTACCAACACGTTCACCTCGCGTGTCTGAGCCATGTCAAAATTCAACAAAAATAAATGAAAATAATCGACACGTGTTGGAGGCGTGTCGGTGTTTGACGCGTGTCGGACACCGACACTCAAGTCTTCGGCGGAGTATCCTTGCTTCCTAGATGTTAGCCGACCAAGATAGACGCTCAACTGATAGTAAAATATACTCAGATTTCTCAAAGTTCTAAAAATGCCATGACAAAAATAACGCAAAATGTTATGCTTTAGGAGAAAATATTCTTACAACTTCACAAGAGACTTCTGTCCTAACCCAGACAGTAGAACATCTTTCAATGAGTTTGAGCTCAAGTTTCTGCAGTTAAAGAAATTCTTACAAATAGTATATTCTATTACGAAAGCATATTAACATTTACATAACCAAGAATATCACCTAGTACAAACAAATTTTGGTAGAGAAAAACGAAAACAAAAGAATCAACCAAATTATAAAACAAACCAGGGGATAAACAAATATATAGAGCATCACTCGTTTCACACATTATCAAGTAGAGATATGAGGAATTTCAGCAATTGTAACTTTATTTCATTTGTCTTAAATTTGATGTATATGCAAACCAAAATCCTACTTTAGTGAAATTGCTTTATCAAGCACGATGCATTTGCCCATTTAGGTTTTATATTTTAAAAAATTTTAGGACTACAAAAATGAAACAACTACTGCCTTTATTTCAAGTTATTCTTGCAACATTCCCAGAAAAACTAGAAACACAAACAGAAAAGATGTTTCTGCTGCAGAACTAGACAATTCTCTCTAACTGCAACACATTAAGTGACAAATCCCTGAATAAGCAAAAGGTATATAACGATAACATGTTTGGTTTAAGGTAGCAAAATTGATTTTCAATGAAATGGAATAAAAATTTGAACGGGTGTCCATTCAGAATTTGACACTTACAGGATTTCCAAATTCGACAAAAGAGCAATCTCATTGCTAATATATCCTTTCAAGCCTTGGCTGCTGAGATCTCTGATAAAGAAAAGAAAGGAGGTTGGGGGATCAATAGAGAATCTAACAGGTAAAAACATATCACTCAAACTAAAAGTTAAATTGAAAGTTTGAAGGGAACAAAATGAGAGACATCACCGAGAAGTAATTAGCAGGACAATCCAACTTGAAAGATTTTAGTTTTTTCCTTTCGTTTTATATTTTCCATGTTGATAATTTAATAAACGCAAGCCGACAAGACAACAACTAATAGCCATGGCCTGTATAGAAATATTATGTTACTCATTTAGGGAAAAAAAAAATTGTGTAGATTTAAAATTTAAAATTCTTGTTTTTGTGGTGATTTTTGCAGTAACATTTGTAAAATTTGTGGATTTTTTTTGGGATCCAATAATTATGATGATGATGGTTTATTATATCAATCTTTATTGGTATACATATTTAACGTGTGCATATGCAGATTGCCTAAAATTTTCCAAGCAAGTTATGTATGTCCTCTTAGAATTTGCAAACAATTGTTCACTGTTTGAAATTCAGATCTATAATCATATGCATATTTTTATAAAATAGAAAAGAATACTTACATTTGAGAGACAAAAATGGTTGATTCCTTTTGATTAGGATGGCATGTAACCCCCTCCCATGTGTCCCAATTAGTAGGAGCACAAGGGTCTCCATTCTAACCCATTCTATCAGGAACTTGTAGGTGGTGTTTGGTAACCATTTCTGTTTCTATTCCAGCAGTGGGATGGGATGGGATGAGAATTTTATTTTCTTCTTGGAAGTAGAATCACGTTTGGTAACGATAATTTTTTTTATTTTGGGAAGAGAATTGTATTTGGTAACGATTTTATCCTAAAATCTTTTTTTTTTTTTTTTTTTTTTTTTTTGTTTTGGCCGAACGGCAGTGGCTCCGGCGACGGCCGGAAGGCGGTGGCTCCAGTGCCGGCGACGGTCGGGCAGCGGTGGTGGGTGGGTAACAGTGGCCGGAAAGTTTTCTGGCCGGACGGTGACCGGCGACGGTTGACGGAGATGGCCGGCGGCGGCGGATGGTGGCCGGCAGTCAGACGGCGGATGAACAGTGACCTTGTGTTTTGGGAATAGAATGGGAATAATGAGAAACAACTTTTTTTGTTTCTCATTTCTTAAGAAAAAAATAGGCACAATTCTCAAATGGGAATGAAATGGAAATGGAAACAAAAATTATCAAACGCTATTCCCAAACAGAATTCTCAAAAATTTGGGAATGAAATGGGAATTTTTGAAATGGAAACGGTTACCAAACAGGGCCGTAGCGACTCCTTCAATGCTCTCATAGCAACAACTGAAAAATCAGAGCTAATTACCACAAATTTCCACAAGAAATCTCATTCCCACCTCTTTTATAAGATTCAAAAATTGTTGCTTACATTTGTTACTATATATGTGAACTTTGATAAGCTTAATCAGATTTTTCTAATGTTGATTAAAGATTCTCATGTTCTTGTAGGTTTATTCCACTAATTGACATAATTGTTTTTCTGGACCATTGTTATTCTCTTACTTTAATCATTGATAAATCTAGTAATCATAGCCTAATTTTTTAAATAATCTTCTTTACAAGAAAATGATGTCTTATTTTAATTGAAGAAACTCATCATCTCATTCATGGCAACGAATTACTGATTTCTTCTAACCTAATTCTTCTGAACATACATGCAAACTATTTTTTAATCAGAGTACATGAATTCTTGATCAGGAACAGTCTTGAGATCATCCAGAACAATTGCATATTTCTTAAGCCCGTAAATTATTGGTGCATCCACAATAGGAACAAGCTTGATAATCACTATGGTAGTCATACTGCTCAAATTCTTCACAATATACTGTCAATCATATGCAGCAAAAGCTCCAACCTACTTATAGATATCAACCCTCGTTATATTCTCATTGTTAATTACAACATCGAAATCTCTTTGTCCCGCTCCCGTCACACTGAAGTCAATCTCCGCAAAGTGGAACCACACCAAGTAGTCGAACTTGTCATCCACCATCAAATGGAACTCCAAGACTGAATTTTTTGTCATGGTTATCGCCGTCTGGTACAGTCTCATTGGAAAATAGTTGGGGCTCCGGTCGGCATTAATCACATTCTTCACAGCCGAAACAATTTTAACTCCAATAGAAGTGTGAAATTCAACTTCGGACTGCCATAACAAGCCGAATATATCAATGTTGTTGTTGAATTCCGAGCCCCACGACTCCGAACCAAATGCAAATCGTTTATAATTCACTAATATTGCGTTCTTTGCATTCGCAATATCAGAGACGCGGTATGATTCTGGATCTACCTGGATGAGCTCCGAAGACGCGATCACCGGCGAGTCAGCGACAATATTGTAGAAATAGATATCGTCCTAACCATCAATGATGAAGGAAAACAAGTCCCCATACGCGTCGGAGCGACTAATCGTCTTCGGCCAAGGAAATCTCCAAGAGATGACGGTGGTTCCTTCTACCGAGATGTTGTAAGACGAAGAATACAACTTGCCGTCGTAGTTGTTGTAGACAGTGAATGCACGAATAAAGTATCGCCTGATGGGAAGGTTAGAGGTGATGTAGCAGTTCTTCTTGTCGGATGAGATAGGAAAGAATCTGAGTGTCCTCTCCTGGAGGTGTGCGAAGTGGAGGGGCTTAAAAAATAGAGCGGCAGAGCCAGAGGTGTAGAATCGGTAAAAAATACACCACCTGTTGAGCTAATCAGTAAAATCCGTCTGGCCGCCGCAGTTTATGCAGTAGACGATAGAGTCTGCGATGTAAACAAAACAAAAAATAAGAGTTAATTTGCAAATAAAACTATAAATGCAAAGAGAGAGATACGTATAGAGAGAGAAGTTATCGAAGGAAGGGGAGAGAGAGAGAAAGGCGGTGCAGAAGAGGAGAAGGAGGAAGAGAATGGGGGAGGAGGACACATGATTTGTGTTGGTAGACGATGGTGTCTGCGATGTGTTTTCTTCTGTGTATAAACGGAGCGAGAGGACTGAGATTTATAACCGCACTTGTATGTCCCCTGCAAGAGGCATTAAAGGTAGAGCATCACATAAATGATTTATAACCTTAATTTTTAGGACCAAAGGATATAAAAGAAGAAAAGAGAGAGTAAATGTGATTCAACAAGAGATTTCATTCACAGAAAAAGAAAAGATGACCTCAAGACCTAGTAAAATCACGTATAATTACGATAATCTTCTCAAAAGGACAAGCTCATTTTCTCAAACTTTTACCAAAAATTAGATATCTACCCCTTTATTACAAGCAAGCGGTTCAAAGGACCTTCGTCATCTACTCAAAATCCTTCAAAAGAAGAATATGTCATTAAAAAAGAAATTTATGAGGGTCTCTTTATCATTGAACCAGAATGGTTCTCCTCTAACCCTTTTGATTGTGTTAAAAAAAAAAAAAAAAAAATCTCCAAATAATTATTTCTTGAAAACAATTCAAAAATTAAAATTTTTTATGAACTCATCCTCTTAGAAACAAATTCAACCGTCATTTTTCATACATTTGATCAAAAATTTCCCTTAGAAATTATTTTCTCTAAACTCTGAATCTGCAAGATCCTCTTACCCAAGGAATGGGAAAACAATCCTCATTGCCTCAGAAGTTTCAAAGAAAGATGTGAACCTTAATTTTATGATTATCGTAATTATATTCAAGCCTGGTCTAAAGTTTTTTACTTAAGAAACTATGATCACTCTTGGTTTCTTCATTTTGACAAAAATATCGACAAAGACTTTCTTCTATGATTCCATTCATGGTTTCTCAAATTTGGTATCATCCTTCTATCTTACCAAGAAATATTCGTGATGACTTTCTTTACTTTTCATCAATTTGGAAGTTTTCAAATCAATTCCAAAACGAAGATTCAAAATTCATGTTCTTTTGTTCCTATTTCTTTGTCACTTGGATTTTTTGTTGGGATTACACAATTGTTGAAAGCTCAAACACCTTTAGACCATTCCCAACCCTCAAAAGGATTTTCAAGATTAAATGGTGGAAAAAATTCAATCTTCCTAATGGTCAAGTGTTAAAATGAGTCTAAGAAAATTACCCAAATCAAGGCTCACCCAAACCTTTGAATGCAGTCACTCCTTCGAAATCTAAGGCAAGAAAACCAATTTCTTCTTATTCAAAAACCAAAAACTTGATACCAAACTCAATAGCATTCAAACTCAACTAAATCAGCTTCAAAACATAATAACGGAATTAAAATCCAATCCAAACAGTGATAAAACCTAACTTCATCCTCAGAATCTGTTCACCTCTCTCTCTTAGAAAATTGGGCAGATTTCTGCGAAAGAGAAGAAGAAACCCAAAAGGAGAAGACTGCAAGAAAAGGAAAAGCGAAAAAATGATGAAATTTTTCGCACAGGTCCTTACAAAGATCAATGGAGATATTTTGGAAATTATGGGTACGATATTGATCATGATCATGTGGAAGAACACCCAAAGGCCAATGCCCATGTGTGGTATGATCATCTCAATAATTGTATCAATAATCGTCATCCCTTTCATCATCCATTGAGAATCAAAATTCTTCTCAACATTATTTGTCCTTTTCCCAAAAATAAGATTTCAAGGATACTTATTCAAGAAACAAAAACAAAAACGAAAGAGGATAACAATTTTCAAAACGTGAAGTCAATTACCAAATTTGAGCTTAATTCCCCACTAAGACTTGATTTCACTTATAAATCTTCTCAAATTTCTTACTCCAAATCCCCCAGACCTTCATTTTCCCCTTTTCCTCTCTCGATCGCTCTCTTTCTTCTCTCTTTTCTCTTCTTTTCTTCACTTATGTTGATGGAGGTTGAAAGGGAAGGCAAAAATGGATTTTTGTCTTGGTCCTTGGCCTATCACGTGAATTCTAGTATTTTTTTTTTAATCTTACTATGAGTAGGGTCTTGAATCATGGGTTATTATATGGGTACGGATACAAACACTTAGAGAACCCATATGCTATCAAGACTGTCAATAAGTCAACAACCTTGCACTCTGATAATTCAAGACAAAAATTAAGATTGTTAACAAGAGAAGACTAACTTATCATAGGATTAGTTCAAGTAAGAATGTTTCTTCTAACTAGAGAATGATTAAATAAACTCATATGCATTGTCCTTAGGGATTCAAGACATCAAGAATTTGACGACTCACTGTTAGAAATGTTAGAAGCCAATATAGTCGAATGACCAATATACTTTGAATGCTATCCAAATATTAAAGCTGACTTAGATGACAAATCATTAGACAAAATTCTGGCCTTAGATATTCAATCAAAAATTACAAAATAAGCAAATGATCAAAAAACTTAAAAATAATCTGTTGAAACAAATGAATTTTAATTTAATTTTTAGAAAGTGCCAAATGTGTCAAATTGATTTTTTTCTCAAAACCTTGTATCCCACATCGGATGGGAGAGGTTGAATTGAGATGTATAACAAGTGGTATGTGAGACACTTGGGGTGTGCCCCAAGGGGTACCCACATTTTGTAGAGGGGAGAGGAGTTACATCCCTACCGGTTTACCATACACGCGCGCGCCGCTGCCGCCGTCCGGCCGGCCCGAGCCGCGCGTGTGATGAGGTGGCACTTATTTATTTTTTAGAAAAAATATTTTTTTTTTTAAAACAGTTTATTTAAAAAAAAAAAAAAAAAACACAACCGTTTGAATAATAAATTAAATTAAAAAAAAAAAAAAAAACGTTTTCATTTATTTTAAAAAACGTTTTTAAAAAAACTGTTAACGTTTTTTTTTATTAAACGTTTTCATTAATTTCGGATTTAATTTATTTTAACGGTTTATTTTTTTTTTCCCTATAAATACAAGTTTTTTTCCTCATTTTGAAGAACAAAAAAACAATGTGTTCTGAACTGTTTCTGTTTCTGTTCTGAAACAGTTTCGGTTTTCACTGTTTTGTTCTTCCGGAATTGTTCCGATCTGTTTCGGTACTGTTTCTTCAATTCGATTTTGGTTTCCGAGCAGTTTGTTCGTTTTGCGAACAGTGTGTGGGGGTGTTTGGTTTTCGGGACTTCTACAGTGCAAAGAACGTCCTAGACAGAGAAGAATTCTGGGCTGTTTTATCCTGGGGACGACGGAGCTGATACACTGCTTGCACGTTCTTGGGCAGAGCTGCGAAACGTCTTAAAGAGAACGACCTAGTCCGCGACTCATCCCAAGAAATTTTGGTAAACTCGTTCTTTATTTATTTTTTGAAACAACATAATCTATAAAGTATATTACACAGTAACAACATCAATGGTTTTTCCAAATGCAAAAAGAGAAAGTCCTAAAGGAATGACAACATTTATTTAAGCTAATGAAAATATAAAAGTTTTAGTCTCTCAACCAAGAAAATTTCAATGGAATAAAATCATAACCGGAGAATAATGAAATTTTCAAGAATTAGCTGAAGAAATCAAAATTATAAAATTGTCAAAAATTGTAGCAACAAGTTATAGTTAAGATCAAGATGGAAAT
Organism: Eucommia ulmoides; assembly: GCA_016647705.1. Taxonomy (NCBI): domain Eukaryota; kingdom Viridiplantae; phylum Streptophyta; class Magnoliopsida; order Garryales; family Eucommiaceae; genus Eucommia; species Eucommia ulmoides. The sequence continues at coordinate 41,108,402 of CM028325.1, read as the reverse complement.
GTTACAATAAACTTTCAAACACCCTTATTCAAATCAAGAATCCTTAAATCTGCTCAAACATTCGAAAATTATCAAGATTTAAGAAGCAAAAGTATTTCAAGTATTTATACAAAACCAAATAAATATTACAAATTAAGAGGAATTAATTTCGAGTCAAACACACATCAAAGAATTTATGGAGAAGAATCTGAAGGTCATTTCTCTCCTACTGCCTCTCAAATCCTAGATGAAAATCAAAGAAATAATCAAATTTTAACAACTAATAGAGAATTCGAAATAGATATAGACTACTTAAGAAAAGAATTTATGCAAAAAAACAACCTCAAAGAAAAGAATAAATTTTTCAAAAAACATTCTGAAGAAGAAAGAAAAAAAAATTAAGTCAAAATGGAAAAAGAAAATGATTAATATATATACTATAAAATTATAAATATTACAAGAAAAAAAAATATAATATATATACTATAAAATTATATTATAGTTTACAGACACACACACGTATATATATATTGTTTTGGTCTAGCCTTGGAGTTGCCTCGATGGGCCTAACTCACTCTCAAAAGATGTCTTAAAAGAGGATGATTGTCTTAGACTTTATACATAGCTCAGGATCAGGTAACACAATCGATGTGAGATTCAACATGCACTCTCATGCGTAGGGTGGATTTTGACAAACCACTGCGAAGGGATATTGGGAAACCCAACATCATTGTGGGATTCAACACGCCCTTTCACGCTTAAGGTGGACTTTGACAAACCACCTCGAATGGCTATCGAGGGGCTCAACATTGATGTGGAACTTAATACACCCAACTTTAGATAAAAGGCCTAGCTCTGATACCATGTAGGAACTAGAAACTCAATGAGTCTAACTCATTCTCTCAAAAGACGCCTTGAAAGTAGGATGATTGCATTAGACTACATATATAGCTCAGGATCAGGTAACACAAGCAATGTGGGATTCCACATGCTCTCTCACGCGTAAGGTGGACTTTGACGAACCATTGTGAAGGAATATCGGGGAACCCAACATCGTTGTGGGATTCAACAACATTATTTGGATAAATCTCTCTGTGTTTTTTTGTCATTTTGCTGAGCTAGACGCCTAATCCATACAAGCCTATGTTGACCTCCATCCTCTCATGTTTAACCATATCCACCAATGTATCAAAGAAATTATGAAAAAGAACATGGAGTGTCGTGTGCAAATCACTTTACAATCTTTTCCATCTATTCTAAATTGTCTCGTTTTTTTTATAGAACGACCAAATAAACTTTACTTGCAAAGTTAAGGGATAAAATTTGTTTCGTTTCAAAGTTGGAGGACTGAATAGAAAACTTACTAAAATTAGGCACCACTTTAGGCGTAAGCGCCATAGTTGACACTGTACCTGAGTCTGTAATATTGCTCTCTCCCAAATCGGACTGATGCATTCAGGATTTAATTTCTGGAGTACCCTCGAGAGAGTTGAACCCTAATTGACAAACAAATGGGATAACTCTCATTGCCAACTGGACTAACATTTTTTTGGGGGAAATCGATTCTTTTGATTAACATCGATGTTTTTCATACATGTAAATTTATTTCCTGTTTATGCTTAATATATACACTTCTCTTTCATGGCTTCTTCAGAGAACATCTTGGTCTTACTGACTCTAGGTTGAATGGTGCTCAAAGGTACATTAATGATATCTAACTATCTATAATGTGAAAAATATACAACTGCAGCGCAGGAATTATTGTTATTTTTTTTTTTTCATTTAAGTGATCTTAGGTCTTATTAATGCATATACTTTTGAAATAAAGATATATATATATGTGTGTGTGTGAGAGAGAGAGAGAGAGAGTTCTTATATATAAATAGTATTTATATGGTACCAGTGAACCAGACACGAAAACAACCCGACATCAAATAAAATCATAAAATCGAACTTAATTAGAGAATATGATAAGTTGGAGAGAAGTAAATTTGAAATAGGCATCTAAATTCTTCATAGAATACGTCATCAATTCACGAACACAACCAGACAGATATGACATTTCGAATCAAAAAATTAGAAAACGGAGAGAGAGAAAAGGCCTCGCTAGTCGATAATACTACCACCAGTATACCTTAGAACTATGCAAATGGCAACAAACAATAACAAATTGGTGCGATTTCAAACGGCGACAAACACAGTGCAGAGAGAGTTGAGCTGAGCGACAAAGAGCTGAGTGATAGAGAATTGAGAGAGTAGAGAGTCCAGGAGAAAAAGGAAGGTAAAAAAATAATAAATAAATAATGAAAAAAAATGAAAAATTATATTTTTGTTCTTTGTAAAAAATAAAAATACTTTTTTAAATTAATTAAAAAAAAAAAAAAAAGGTACTTGACATTCATGCCCGTAAACCAAACTAGAAACTGACAATTTAGGCTGGGTCATTTTTTAGCCGAGATATGGCCTAGCCATTTAGATTTAAGATTGGATAGAATAGCCCATCAAATCATTAAAAAATAATTATAATAAATAATTTATAACATATCTTGCATAAAAAACCAAGTTTTGTAACTTGGCTTGACTTCCCATTTGGGCCTCTTGGGCCCAATGAGGTTTAACATTGGGCCTATCAGCGCATTAAACACACAAAACTAGGCCTCTAGTGTCATAACGTTCTGATATTGGGCCCAATAGCCCATTGCTTCATTATTTGGGTCTCTTGGCTCAATGAAAAATTGGCCCTGTCAGCCCATTCGGGATGCCATTAATATCTGACATTGGGCCTAGATGACTTTTTTTCTATATATAGGCTTATTGGAACCATAAGTTTATAAAATTGGACCATTCAGGCCCATCAAGATTCTGAAAATCCGACCCATTCATGGTTTAAAACATTTAGCCTGTTAGGCCCATTAATATCTGACTAATGGGCCCTAAAGGTTCTTATATTAGGCTTACCAGTAGATATGGGCCCATCAAGCCATTTTGGACCACTAAAGGCTGCAAAAATCTGGCCTAGTAACCATACAAAATGCTCAAAAACAGGATGTGCGCATCTTGTTTTTAAGGCACCACCAAACTCAATTTTAAACGGCCAAGAATATAAGAAAACACATTTAGGCCAGCCAGGAATTAAATCTTCAATTTAATCCTAAAGACACCGAGTCGGTAGAAGAGACATTATCTGGTGAGATGATTAGTCGAGGTGTACGTAAGCTAGTCTAAACATACCCTACCTTCAAACCAAAAGTTCAAAAAAAAAAAAAAAAGATGGGTTTTTCTCCCAATGCCAGGGCTTAATTTCACCTGCAAAATCTAAACATGTGAACCAAAAACTTGATTCACAAGCGCTCATCTCTTAACCCACCCACATAAATAACAGTCCACTAAATAATCCGGCAGGACCTCAAGATCAAACCACAAAATTTCCGGCTTCAAGTACAATCTCATTCCCTATGACAGACAACAAGATAAAAGAAAACCGTAATGAACAAAAAACCTTAATGCCCTTATCATTATACGTTCTGTCTTGGCAATTGGTGATGGTTTTTATTATGGTGACGAGGGGAGGCATGAGGAGCATTCGGTATGAAGAAACTCCTAATTGCTTGTCCTTTCTTCAACGACCTATTGCCGCTAATAACATTCGAGTTTACACCATTAAGCTGTATTTGATACGCTGGAATCAAATAAAATGAGAATAAGATTGAAATTAGTATAGGAATAGAATAGAATGGTCATTACCATTCTTATATTTAGTAACAAAGAGAATTACATGTAATATTATAATGACATTAAAGAATAAAATAGTAATTTAATTAAATTTTCAAACAATATAATAGTTAATTTAATTAAATTTCATTCCAATTTAAATATTTTGTTAGTATTTGATCTCGTTTTTTGGTCGATGAATGATTAAAATCTAATCCCATGTAATTGGGATTAACTAATACCAAGTTTATCTTGACATTAGTTAATCTCCTGTTTTGTGGGATTAAGGAAATCTTAATAATGGGAATGTGATTTAATCCCATGTACCAAACATAGGAATGAAAAAACCATTTCCATTACCATTTCAATCCGTCTTGAATCTCGTGTACCAAACACAGCATTAAAGTTAATAATACCTATTTGCTCAGTCTGCAGTGCCTGAAAACTGGTTGAGGAACAAGCCATGTCCTTGAGATCAGGCAGAGGCTTTAGTGCTTCCACAACTTCAGTCATCAGAGGTCTAGCCTTAGGGTCGCGGCAGAGGCAATGCGCGGACAACTGAATGGCCTTCTTTGCGCCTTTGATTGAAAAGTTGCCTTCAAGACGGGGATCGATTAGCTGATAGAACCTACGTTGTTCCCTTAGATATGATCTTGCCCATTCTATGAGGTTATGCTCTCCGTTCGGTCGTGTCTTGTCCATGGATCTTCGGCCAGTCAATATTTCGAGCAAAACCACTCCGAAGCTGTAGACATCACTCTTTGATGTAAGATGTCCTGGCACAGAATTGGATCAAAACCAGATTAAAAAATGGCTATAGACAAATTAACTATTCCATTGACATCAACCAGCAAAACCACTCCAAATCTAGGACTTTTTCTATACTGATTCAACACAAATTTGATTCTCATCTAACACAAACCACTTTGGTATCTCAACATTTGGGCTACGAAGCATGGACACGGACACAGCAACACCATAATTTTTCAAAAATCCCGACACGGAGACATTAATAAATAAATATATGTTTATATATATGTTAGCCTAATTAACAAAAGATGTGTGCCATTAAGCAAATAATCATAAATCTTCAAAGTTCAAACCAATGTTCACATTTAAAAAATTTCCATGAACAAAAGTGAAAAAGACACAAGAAAAATCCACTATAGGTCTCGATTGATTGATTATCATCTTCACACCCTTCATCGGTAAATAAGACGGTTAGTTTTTTGCATTCTTCATTTCTCGTTTCTCCAATTGTTAAAGACACATTTAATAGAGTTATTTAATATCAAATTACAAGATACACCCCTTAAATAATAATATAATTATAGTAAGTTAATAAATTATTACAAAATTGACTCCCCAAAAAAAATCACGACACGGGCTTCCGAAGTGTCCGACACGTTCATTTTGCAGGTAGGTGCCGTGTAGAAATCTAAAATAAAAAATTGGACACGTCCTCTCTTTATTGAAGTGAGACCACCTGGCCCCCAACGCACATGCACTAAAAATAGGCAAGACTAACAATTCATTGCAACCGCGCTCGACTACAACAAAAGCATGAACTTTACAAAGCATGGTCAAATTCAATTTTTGAGTGGGCAGGGTCAAAGGTGGATGAGCTTTCAGGAATGTGATTTCTAGATTTCAACATGCGAAATTTACATGTATTAGTCTAACAGACAAGTTTAAAGATGAAACTTCGAGCAAAACCAGATAAAAGATAGTTACAGACAATATATTAACTATTCAATTGACATCAACCAGAAATTCAATAGCCAGGACTTTTTTCTATACCTATTTTACGCACATTTGATTCTCACCAAAACATAAACTACACATTTGGGACCACCAAGACATATTTAAGCAGCTTCAAGGAATTGAATTTGCAAGCGGCCAGGGTCAACGTTGGATGTGTTTTTAGGAACGGGTGATTACTAGATTTCAGCATGTGCAATTCACATGTATTAGTCTACGAAACAAGTTTAAACATGAAACTTATGAGGACCTAATCCTTGCACGGCTTCATTTCATTGAGGTCTTTCATTTTTTGACAAAATTGTGTTATCGACGCCTTCAGCATTTATTGTCCAGGATAGTCTTCACTACCTATTTTTAATTCATTGAATATGTGTTATTCTTTCTTATTTTTAAATTTATTTATTTAATGGTGTAAGACAAATGGGAAAATGAGTGATTAAGAAAATAATGGAAAACTGATGTCATCCAACAATGACCAGAAACTAGAACACAAATAATATTTAGCAACAATGACCAGAAACTAGTTTTCAGTAAGTGAACTCACCAGTCATCACATATTCTGGAGCCGCATAGCCGTATGTCCCCATCACCCTAGTAGATACATGTGTCTCATCTCCCTCAGGACCGTCTTTTGCAAGTCCAAAATCAGAAAGTTTTACATTGTAGTCCTGGAGAAAAGTTTTAAAATAAGGCTGATAGACCAAGAATAAAACTTCAGTTGTATGGTTAAGAAATCAAGCAACCTACCACATCCAAAAGGATGTTAGATGTTTTAAAATCCCGGTATATAACTGGCCTTTCAGCTTCCTCGTGGAGAAATGCTAGACCCCTTGCGGCACCAAGTGCAATTTCCATTCTGACTGACCAAGGAAGAGGCAAGGATTCTGCCAAATAGAAACATTCAGTCCAAATAACCCCAACGAGTAATAGAACAAAAGAAAGTCGTGCACAATATTGTAATTTTAAGGAGCGGGCAATAATTAAAGTATCAGCTACAATAGTATCCGTCTGAGTAAGTCAGCCGAGCAGCCTGATATGGCCACACTAATCAGTATATCAGGAATGCTTATAGCAACATTTCATGTACTCAATACTGCTTCATGCATTGATATTGTGCGTATGAAATCATTACTTAACAAATTTTCCAAATTAGTTTGTCAAGACATTTCCACTAATGCATAATTCCAGCCAAATCCCCACCAAGTGGCATTCTAAAAAGCTGTGTTTCTTATGCAAATATGCAATAACATCTAATGGAAATGGAAGTGAATTAAGTAGAATGAAATGTATTGGAAGACCTGATTTCGTATCACAAGATACATAACAAAACCAAGTGCAAGGATATGAACAATAACAATCATATAGATACAAAACTAAAGATTAGAAGGACATGCATGAAACCTGAAGGTGAGGATACCCATAACCTTCAAAAAATTAGGTCCAATCGCTATATTATCCTATTTTAACATCAAAATTCGAAGATTACAATCTTAATTAATCCTCTTTTTCAATTACGTCTATTTATGCCGCTTACTTTACCCTTGACAGCCATCCCATGATTTATGCAAACAGAATTGTGGACTTATTGTTCAGATATTGAAGACTTTCCTATTTTAAACCACACTCCATGATTTATGTGTACAGTATCACGGTTTCCTAATGAAGATTTTTACTTATTTATACCGCCATCATTGAAGATTCATCTTATCATCATTTGTATTTAAATCGATCTTTTATTTTCATATTCAAAATTATTGATTGATCATAATTGTATTTTAATCAAAAAAACATAATTAGATTGAACAGTGAATTATGTTGATGAATTGAACAAATCCTAAATTCTGCAACAAAATATATGCAAATGGTTGTTATTTCAAAAATATGTTTATAACGAATCTAAATATGTTTGTGTATCATCAAAAATATCATTGGCTCAGAGCTCCCGACTACGAAGCTCTACTGAAGAGCAAGTCAACAATTCGTGGATCCATGGTTTGGGCGGCTGGTTGTCAAGTAGTTGGGGAGTGTCGACGTTGGGCCGCAAAGGTCAAAGGTGTTTGGAATCACAATCTATTGTTAGTTTTCTCATGTTAGAATTTTGTGTCTTAAATCCCTAAAAATAAAAGAGTTATGAGTTGGTCAATATTCCAATTTGTCTTTCCATTTGATGGGGTACTAATCTGATACAACGCACTGCAAAATAATCAGGGCACACCATATGTACTGAATTCAACACGGTTAAAAAATTGGATGTCATTCAAAAATACAAAAATGGATCTTTTTCTGTAGCCAATTTCATGAGGATAACGAATTGATACTCCAAAAATTTTGAAATATACAGGTTTTATTTTACTTTTTATTGGGATGATTTAATCATGATAGTTCCCTAAAAGACTGTTAGGTTAGTTTGGAATCCTTTTTTCAGGAACATTTCAGATTCTTGGGAGGGCATTTGTGTAAGGGAAGTGGAAAAGTCCTCCGTGTTAATATGTATTTGGAGTGGGATTAAAAGCTCTAATCGGGAGTTTTAACCGAAACCCCTCAAAATTAAACCAGAAGCTAAAGAAGATAGGGTGGTGCCCCATTATAGGATAAACCAAATATGCAAACAGTGAAAAACCGTTTAAATAAACCATAGAAAAAATATATGAATATACATCGTGTTGTTTCAGTAGTTATCAAGTTCAAGTAGGAGCAAAAGCTTGAAGAATAGACAAAAGAACATAGAAAAACTTAAGAGCAAGAGTAAGGTAGGGTACATACTTCTGAACAGGTGATTCTCCAAGCTTCCTTTAGGCATAAACTCGTAAACAAGCAGCCTTTGGTCATCCTCTATGCAATAGCCATTTAATTTAACTAAATTTGGGTGGAGAAGTTGACCAAGATAATTGATTTCAGCCTGGAACACAAGGAAGAAAAAGAGGAGCCATTAATCATTGGGAAAAAATCTATGTAAGAACAATACTATGTATAAAGTATAAACTAAAGGAAAATGGGTAGGCACATGAGTATTTCATACAAGCCACTCTTTGTGACCCTGAAGTCCTGCGTGATTTAGCGTTTTCACTGCAACTGCAAGTCCAGTGCCAGGTTTCACAGCTGTTGTTCCATTATCATTGATCCAACCCTTGAATACACAACCAAAGCCACCCTCACCAAGGAGATTCTCAGATTTGAAATTCCTGGTTGCGGCTTTCAGCTCACTATACCTGAACTTTCGAAGCTGAGAATCAATTTTAAGTTCCTCGCCAATGTTGGTGGCGAATGGCCTACTTTCCACACAGCTACTGGTTGAAGATGATGTAACTGGAGCAACTGGATGGTCGCTACTCGAGTCATCTGTAAATTTACTTTCTGCTGATGAAAAAAAATGTTTTAATATCCATGTCAATATTTCTGGACTTTCACATGTCATGCTTCATGATAAATCAATAGGGGTTTCCGATTAAGTAACAGGTACATCAAATAGCATTCAAAGCACCTATAAGTACAAATCTATTATATTTGAGTGTCAAAACAACCTCCTTCATGCATCAAAATGACAGATTGGAGAAAAAAGTTAGGACAGCTTGGATGTTTTGTATCAGATTATAACATGACAGCCCTACGGTCCCACTAATAATTATTAATTCATTTGCTCTTGGCATATTCATTTTTTTTTTCCTCTAAACTCTTTCAGTTTTTGGCAGCCAACCTACTTTACGTGTTTGATCCTTAAGGTTACGAATCCCATTGTTGAGCCTACCTCCAATTCCAGGAAACATAACAAAAAATTATTTCGCGAATACTGAATACCACGGGATTGTAAAGGAATTTTTGTGGTTAAATTTACACTTAGTTTATTTTACAAAATAAATAACAAAAAGATATGAGACTACCAATCTACAATATACTTTTTTTCTCCCGCTTTGTTGTCTTCTAATTCCTATCTTGTTTCTGTTTTTCTTTTTTCCCACATTCCCACCACCACCAAATCACCCCCATAACTGCCGTTTTAGTGTATTTGTAACTAATCCTTCAATCCCCATCAAAAACAAAATTCGTCGAAAAATCCACCGCGAAACGAAATTCTTAATTTACTGGATATTTAACACTGGCACAAAAATAAAACAACAAAATCACAATATAAAAATCGCAAGAGCATCAAACCCTAAATCGAAATGTCAAAAACAGACCAATGTCTCAAACCTAAATCAAAAAAGGCAGAAACCATAATTGAAATCGCAACAGATCAAACACAAAAATCAAAATCACAAAAAAAAAATACAGATTCATAAAATCGGACTTAATTAGTGAATCTGAGAAGTTGGAGAGAAGTAAATTAGAAATAGGCATCTAATTTCTTCATGGAATAAGTCATCAATTCACGAACACAAACAAAGATCGCTAGACAGAGATGGCATTTCGAATCAAAATTTAGAAAACGGAGAGAGAGAGAGAGAGAGAGAGATGACCTCGTTGGTCAATGGCGCTACCACCACCATAGCTTAGAACTCTGCAAACGGCCACGAACAATGAGATCAGAGAAAGACTGGTGTGAATCCGAATAGAATCTGGCACGAATCATGCTTAGAGGGGAGAGGTGAATCGTCGAGATCCAGATCGAGATCGAGGGCGAGAGATCGAGAGCGAGAGCGAGAGAGTCCCGGGGAGAAATGAGATCATTCGTTTTTCTTTCAATTTTGAAAGGAGGAAGAAACATAAAGCGGGAAAACACAGAAAAATAATAAATAAATAAATGGGAGAAAAATGAAAACTGAAATAAAATCAATTTTTTAAATATTTTTTTTTAATAAAAAAATGTACTTGACATTCCGGGCGTAGACCAGGCTAGAAACCGACAATTTAGGCCAGATCATTTTTAGAGCCGAGATACGATTTAGCCATTTAGATTTAAGATCGAGTTGGACCGCCCATCAAATCAAAAAAAAAAAAAATCGTATATAAAGTAATTAATTTATAGCATATATTGCATACAAAGCCAAAACTTGTAACCTAGTGATAGTAGGTTGTATATATTATATTTTATTTCTAAAAATAAAAATATAGGTCGGTCCTGGGTCCAGGTTTGGTTTTTATGCATTTTACAAAGTACTGGTTTGGGTAAAGAAATAGGACATGATGGTCGGGTTTAGGCCCTACAAATTATTATAATTTAGGGTTAATTAAACTTTACTTACCTATGATTTGACCGATTTACACTAATTCCCCTATAGTTTGAAAATCGTCACTTATTCTCCTGTGGTTAGATTTTTAAATTACTTATCCCCTTGACATAGGGGGGTAAGTGCAACAAATATATGACCACATGGAGATAAATGACGATTTTTAAATCACAAAGGAGTAAAGTGTAAATTGACCAAATTATAAGAAGTAAAGTGTTATTAACCCTATAATTTATTAAGTAGGGTGTCATAAACAACTTTACTATTGAATCCAAGACTCACTCTAATTTTAACTAATGTTAAATATTATGTTCAAATACAAATTTAATTTTTAATTGATATTAATTGGGTTCAATCTATTTATTTTGTTGATATTAATGAATGATAAAAAAATCATTTAAAAAAATAAAAATAAAAATGCTTATTTATGACCAACTCAATAGATGTCAACAATTTCATAGACAAACTTAATGATATTTTTATCCTTAATGTATGGTGGGTGTCTATCAAGATTTTGAAGTTTTTTTTTTCAAATTCTAGATTTCGGATAAAAAAAAAAAATGAGTTGTTCTTAACTTTAAATAAAAATATTTTTATCTAAACCTAAAACGTTTTTGTTTGGTATTTTTCTGGAAAAAAAAAACGTAATAGGTTTTGATAAAATGACGAAACTATCCCCATAAGAATGTCATTGTACTGAGCACAATTTATTTTCCATCCAAAATTATTAATAATGTTTTTAATTTTGTATGATTAAAATAAATGTGAAACTTGAGAGATCAAATATATAATTTAACAAATCTCACGACACTTACGCACCCTATAGGGACAAAAAATATGCCTTCTCCTAAAAACAAATACAAAAAGACATGTCTCATAACCCAAAACTTGTAACCAAGTGTGTCTTCCTAGTGGAAGGTTTAGCGTTCAAAAACTCTCCCCAAACCGTTGGGGAAAAAAATCATAAAATAGAAAAACAATTCCATGCAAAGAGATGTTTGAAACATATATATACACGCACATATATATACCAGAGTTAGTGGTGGTGCTTGTTCCACATCCAGTAATGGAGGTATCAGCTGATTTGGAGCTTGGAGATGAAAATATGCATCTCCCAAGAACCCTAAAATTTATCCAACACCCCAACTCCTCTGAATCCTCCTCTTTCCTTTCCTTCCCTCCCAATGCTGCCCTTACCTTTAAACCATCACAAACCAACCCCATTTTCCTCCTTATAAACCCTAAAAAAAAAAAAATGTTTTTCAGATATTAGAATTCAAACTCATACCCATATATATATATATATGTGCGTGCGCACATGCGTGCGCGTATATATATATATATGAGTGAGAGAGAGAGAGAGAAGAAACTTAGGAGAAATCAAGCAACATTAAGACATGAAAAAAAATTAACCTTAAAAGTGGCTAGAATGCTTCAAATGGAAATGGAGACGGGAAGCTCAATGTAGGTAGGTAGCTTGGCTGATTGAATCAAATTAATCAATGATATGTGATGGGTTTATATATATAATAATAGATTTTTGCACTTTGTACCCCTGGAGATTAAGAGTAATCTCACTTTGGTCCCTATCATTTCAATTTGAACACTGAACTATCCAAATTGAGTTAACTCGGTCCTTCCGTTATTTTTTATGATGGAATTCACTCACGTGGAGGATTCCGTTATTTTTTATGGTGGAGTTACCGATTTGGACTAAATTAACACGATTTAGAAATTTTAGGATTTAATGTATTTAAATTGAAAGTGCTTGGGTTAAAGTGAGATTTTTCTAAAACTTCAGGTCTGCAAACTGCAAAAACCTCGTATAATTATAAAAAAAAAATATTATAATTTGGATTAGAAATTAATATTTGAAAAAGAGAAAAGAAAAAAAAAAAAAAAAGAGACATACCCAAAAAAGTAGATGGAAAAGGGAAAAAAGATGGAAGGTAAAAAGGGAAAAGTGAGAAAAACAGAGAAAATAAAAAGTAAAGATGTGGTGAGAGAAGAGAAGGGGAAAGGGGAAAAACGATTGGGGTTATTATTATATAGTTTTTTATTTTTATTTTTAAATTTTTATTTTTTCAAAAATTATAATATTCTTTTACTATAAAATGACCATTATACCCTCCACGGATTTCTCCTCCCCCCAAACGCTTACCTCCTCCAGCACACTCCCTCTCTCTCTCTCTCTCTCTCTCTATACATATATATATATATATATATATAGGGCCGGACTTGAACTTGATTTTTTTGGTAAAATTGGATTTGGGCATGAAAGTAAGACCCGATAATAAGGCCAAAGCGGGCTAGGACCTAATATTTTTTTATAATACCCTAGCTAAAGCTCGAACCCGGCCCATCACCACCCCTAGCGGCGGCCATAGGGGGACTGGGGATATTAACCACCTCTAAAATTTCCAAAACATCCGTTTTATAAAGTGTAATTTAATGCAATCTAGTATTCATCCAATTATTTGGGTGTAGTAACAATTCTATCAAAAATTCAAATCATGGCACGACATGAAAGTATCTATAATTTTTTATATGAAAAATTACATTAATTTTTATGTAATGGAGTAATTTTAAAATTCTAAAAAAATTATTGTGGGGTGCGAACATAGATAACGGTTGCAAAATAAATATGATCTTTGGAAAATAATTACTCATTTCAATTAAAAAAGAAAAAAATAATTTATAAAAGATGTAATTGCATTAAAAAAAAATCATTTGATAAACAATTCATGAAATTAAAATTTTAACTCAAACAGTAAATGTGTTAATTTTTATTTGATTTTTTAGAAATCTAACACTACCGTCAAAAGTCTAGAAGACATTATATGATACAAAAGTTATTACATTTTTTTACTAGCAAAAATTACAATAACTTTTAAGTAATTTTAAATTGACCAAAATCGGTAGTACAATTGTTGCAAAAAAACAGAAGAAGCAATTTCTTCCAGCTCATCAGAACCTTCTTCAAACTGTCCATGCATTATTTTTAGTACTTTTTCAGATGAGAATCTGCTGCATATGTATGCATTCAAGTGAAAAATGATGAAACCAAAGAACAAATAATTTGAATATTCATTTTTTTTTTTTATAGGGACTATGAATAATGAGTATTTTCATGACTGCCATTGTCATTATTATAATCCATTTGTCAAGTGGTTGCAAAAAGTTTTCAAATTAAATAGAGGGTAAATTGACTTTTATGTTCCTTGCTTATCACTTTACACTACTCTTTATTTTTATTTTTGAATAAAGTGAGAATTTTTTATTTTTTTAAAAATCTATTAGAGTTAATAGATTTTATTATTATTTAGTAAGGGTAAAATAATTTTTTACTTGTTTTCCAGATTTTTCATTGTACGCTTATATAAGTATCTATTTATTAGATTTTCTATTGTATTCTTCTATTCATTATTCAAAGATGATAAATTCTAACCATCGTTTCTCTTTTCTTTCTAGACTTTGGCATCCATACAGTTTTGATGTTCGTACAAATCTAGCATCTGTATAACTATGATTGTTGATGTTCGTACAGTTTTGACTTCCGCGCAACTCTGATTAGGTTTTCTTTGTAGCAAATCATCGATTTGTTTTTGGTATTTGATTTTCATTCTTCGACGCATTAGATTTGTGCTTTCGTTTGTTGGTATTTGTAATGGTATCTGGAAAGAATGACTCACTTCATTCTATTGTTGTGAGATTGAATGGGAAAAAAAAAATCGTATTGGAATTATGTGATAAAAAATTTCTCAAAGGTAAAAAGATATAGGGTTATATCAATGGTACATTGGTTAAAGCAAAAGATGAAAGGACTGAAGATTATATAACTTCGTTAGGCACTCGGGAGGCACAGTCTAACTTTGCAAAACAATACTAATTGAAATCTGATATTCGAGCACTGAAGCAAAATGATATGAGTATCCAGGAATTCTACTCCGCTATAACAGATCTTTGGGATCAATTAACTCTTATGGAATCTGTAGAATTATGAGCATGTACTTTGTACATTGCTCGTAGAGAAGAATAACATTTAGTCCAATTTTTTATGGCGTTATATGATGATTTTGAGGGACGTCGTGAGACAATTTTGCACTGTAATCCACTTCTTTCTATTGACTCAGTGGTTAGTGAATTATTGGTCAGGAGATATGCTTCAAGTCTCAATCAGACACAAGGGTTCTCCAATCACCCAATCCATCTGTTCCGGCGGTTCCTTCTAAATCACATTCTAATCATCAAAACAAGCCTATTTGAGGTATGCCTTTGATGAATGTAGCTTATGTAAGCAGAAAGGTCATTGGAAGGCCGAATACCCTAAATTGAGTAGAACCTAGAAGCAGCAACAACCACATCCCCAGTGGAAATCTGACAATCGATTTCAAAAGCGTCCTTATAGGCCTCCACAGCCTAACACTGCAGTAACTGTACCATCATCATCAAATTCGTTTGGTTTTGGAGACCCAACATCTTTTAATCCCACAGTGGAGGCCCTTACTGAACAATTTTAGAAGTTCCTTACCACATAACCGCATACCATGTCCGCTACATCTTCAGAAGGTTTGTCGCCCTCTAGTTTGTCAAGTATAACTTCCTCCACATGGGTTCTAGATTCTAGAGCCTCTCATCATATGTCACCTGATTTATCATTATTTGCTTCTTTAAATCCTACATTATCTGTATATGTTATGACTGCTGATGGTACTCCGATGCCATTAGCAGACATTGGTTCTGTTGTTAAAGCTCGGTTATTTCTTTCTAGTGTTTATCATATTCTCAACCTTGCATTGAATCTTGTTTCTGTTGGTCAATTATGTGATTCTGATTACTCAGTTTCTTTCTCTTCTAGCTCTTGTCATGTATGGGATCCACAATCCCAGATGCTAATTGGGACAGGCCGTAGGCAGGGGAGGACTATATATACTGGATGAGCTACGAGTACCAGATGTTATAACTTCTGGTGTTGACTTATCATCTTTTCATTTGACTTCTTCATCTTTTAGTTTTTATTTATGGCATTCTCGTCTTGGTCATGTTTCAACATCTCGTTTAAAATACTTAGTATCTAAAGGATCTTTAGGGAATTTGTCAGCTTGTGATATTTCTGATTGTAGTGGTTGTAGACTTACAAAATTCTCTGTTTTACCTTTTAATCGAAGCATTTCTTCTTCTCTTGCACCATTTGATCTGGTTCACTCTTTTTTTTTGGACTTTCCCTGATTGCTACAAAAAATGGGGGGTCGAGATATTATATTTCATTCATTGATGATTATACTCGATATTGTTGGGTTTATCTTATAAAACGTCGCTCTGAAATCTTTAATATTTTTCAAAAGTTTCGAGCTCTTGTTAAGACCCAACATTCTGTTGTTATCAAGTGCTTTATATGTAATTTGGGTAGGGAGTACATTTATAATCCTTTCACTAACTTGCTTGATTTAGATGGAACAATTCACCAAACCTTGTGTACTGACACTCCCGAACAAAATGGTGTCACTGAAAGAAAACATACGCATATTGTTGAAACTGCTTGTTCCCTCTTACTGTCTGCCTCTGTTCCTAGTGTATTTTGGGGAGAAGCAATACTTACTGCAGTGAACCTAATTAATAAGATCTCATCATCTCATTCTTCAGGTTTGTTTCCCTTTGAAAAGTTTATGGTCATGCTCCCAAATATTCTTACTTAAGAGTATTTGGGTGCACTTGTTTTGTTCTTCGACAGAGAGTGGAGCGTAATAAGTTATCCTCTCGCTCTGTCATTTGTGTCTTCCTAGGCTGTGGTGAGGGACAAAAGGGATATTGTTGTTTTGATCTAGTTGCACAAAAACTATATGTGCCCCGTCATGTTGTGTTTATTGAGCATATATCTTTTTTCTCTATTCCTGCTAGTACACACAACTTAACTAAATCTGATCTCATTTCCATTGATCATTTCTCTGATGACACAAATAGTTTATCTTCTTAAAACCCATGCACTACAGATATTGACCCATCTCATGCGCCTCGACCTCATGTTCACACTAGTAGTTCTGCAGGTATTGATACTTCTAGCGTCCTCTCCCCTCCGACGGCTTACCAAGAATCTTCTCAGATTGTGGATCCTCCTCCTCGCTATCTTCAGCGTATTTGTAATTCTACTCATATACCAAATTTTGTTACTCTTACTATTCAAATTCTTTTGCTTCAATTTTAGCCTTTATTCATTGTCTTTCTAAGCCTTCATCCTATAAAGAGGCAACACTTGACCCTCTTTGGTAATAGGAGATGGTTGAGGAACTCTTTGCTTTATACAAGACGGATACATGAGATTTGATACTTTTATCTCCTGGTAAAATTCCAATTGGTTCTCATTGGGTCTACAAAATTAAAACCAAGTATGATGGTTCAGTTGAGCGATACAAAGCTCGCTTGGTTGCCTAGGAATTCTATCAACAATATGGTATGGATTATGAGGAGACTTTTGCTCCAGTTGCGAAAATGACGATTGTTCGCCCTCTTATTGTTGTTGCATCTGTTTGTCAGTGGCATATTTCTCATATGGATGTTAAAAATGTATCCTTGAATGGCGATCTTCAAGAAGAAGTTTACATGACTCCTCTTTCGGGTGTTGCTCATAAGTTTGGAGAAGTTTGCAAACTCAAGAAAGCTCTATACGGACTTAAACAGGCTCCTCGAGCATGGTTTGAGAAGTTCTCTACGGTGATTAACTTCGCTTGGCTTTTACCCAAATAATTATGATTCCGCTCTGTTTATAAAGTGTACCATTGCCGGCCGTATTCTACTATCTTTATATGTGGATGATATGATTATTAGTGGTGATGATGTTAATGAGATTGCAATCTTGAAATAAGAATTATCTCGTCATTTTGAAATAAATTACTTGGGGGCTTTACGCTTCTTTTTGGGTATTCTCTCTCAGTCTAAATATGCAGCTGACATTCTTGAGCGTACTCGTCTTACTGATACTAGGACTGTTGATACTCTTCTAGAGGTAAATATTCGCTATTCACCTTCCGATGGTGCCCATTTGTCAGATCCTATATTATATCGTAATATTGTTGGCAGTTTGGTCAATCTAACTACCACTCACTCGGACATTACCCACGTTGTTCATATCGTCAGTCAGTTTGTCACATCTCCTACTACAGTTCATTGGGTTGTTGTTCTTCGTATCCTTCGGTATCTTCGGAGTACTCTCTTTTAGAGTCTCTTACGTCCATCGACCTCGTCTTTTTTCAGAAGCGGGATCAAAAATAAAATAAAAAATTATCCAAATACTTCAGTTCAAATAATTATCCAAACAAGAAATTTGTAAAATGACGGGATTTCGAAATTCAGGATTTCAAAATCCCATTATTTTATAAATTCTTTGGATTTGTCAAATCGCTTACCCAAACCCAACCTTAATTATTTTGGACAAAAATGAGTTGTTTAGATTATCTAATGGGGATATTTTCGTTATTTTATCACTTTACTAAACCTAAATCTTTTCTTTCTAATAACAATTAAGATTTTTCTTTAATCGTTATTAAAAAAATGTTAGACAAAAAGATCTAGATTTGATAGAGTGATGAAATGACGCAAATATCGCCATGAGAAAGTCACTATGTTAAGCACAATCTATTTTTCATCAAAAATCATGAATATTGTATTTTTTATTTTGTATGATTAAAACAAATATAATTTTCCAAAATACAAAGACATGTCTCATAAAATGGAAAAACAATTCTACGCAAAGAGATGTTTGAAACATATATATACACACATTTATATATGCCAGAGTGTGTGGTGGTGCTTGTTTCCACATCCAGTAATGGAGGTCTCAGTTGGTTTGGAGGTTGAAGATGAAAATATGCATCTTCCAAGAACCCTAAAATTTATCCAACACCCCAACTCCTCCTCCACTTTCCTTTCCAATGCTGCCCCCTTACCTTTAAACCATCACAAACCAACCCCATTTTCCTCCTTATAAACCCTTGCCAACTGCATAGGCTTTGAAGCCTTCTCACCATCAAATTTCTCTGGATAAGCCAATGCATAAATCATCATCAAACGCAACTTATTTTCAGATATTACATCCTGCTTCAACCTCAAAAAGTTAATTACTTCCTTGGTTCCTGCATCACCAAAGACAAGATCCTGCTCAAGCTGCCCAAGTTCCTGAAGGCCCAGTTGTTTACTAATTTCACTACAAGAAAAATGGCATTTAGCTACAATTTTTTTTTAGCCAAAGCGTCAATTTCATAGCGAAAGAGTTTTAGCGACAAAAATATCTCCATAGCAAGTTTCATAGCCAATGTGCCGTAGGAGAAGGTATTTGAAGAGAGAGTTTATCCATTGTTTCATTGTAGAGCGGCAATGCTTGAACCATTTTCTGCAATTCCCGTGTAGATAATTCCCTACTATCTCTTTGTTGCAGTTGTGCAGCTTTGTTCTTCGATGTAAAGTTCATCGTGTTATCTGCAAAATGCAGGTGGCGGAGCTCAAGCCAGATGGGATCATGATCTTCCAAAAGAACTTCCTTCTTCTCAGGCTATCTCGCCACCTGTTTTGCTTGGAACCTCATGCATGCACATATTTATTTCCATCCATGTCCAGAATATCATGGCACCCCATTTTCCTCCTTATAAACCCTAACAAAAACCAAACAGGTTTTTCAGATATTAGAATTCAAATTCATACCAATAAATATATATATATATATATATATTGCCTTTTATCCTTGTACTTTGTCTAATTATTACTTTATTCCCCTTTATTTCAAAAACCTAAACTTTACCTATTTTTATTTTTTTGTTCATTTAAATTAAGGAAATATGCTTAAAATTAAGGGAAACTTTTTCAAAACTCCCGAGACATAAAACCACCACTTGTAGGGGTCCCATTTTAATGAAGGGTGATGGGACCCCTACAAGTGGTGGGTTTATATTTTGGGACTTTTGAAGAAATTTACCTAAAATTAATGGTATTAAATTTTTAGTTGAATTTTTGGATGAAATAAACAAAATTGTCCCTTTATTTGAATTTTAATTTAATTTTTTAAAATTATTTATGATAAAAAAATTTAAATAAAAATTCAAATAACGGGACAATTTCGTCTATTTCATCCTAAAATTAGATGAAAAATTAAATTTAATCTATTTTTAAGCATTAAAAGGCAATTTACCGTAATAATAATAATATCAAAAAGAAAACATTTTAATTTGCATTATAAATAAATATTTGAAAATGAAAAAAGAAAAAGACATGCCCAAAAATTTAGATGGAAAAAGGTTGAAAGATAGAAGGTAAAAAGGGAAAAGTGGAAAGACTGAAAAGGAAATATGATGGTGGGGGGCAAGGGAACAAAAATTAAAAGAGTAAGGGAAAGAAAAAGTAAAGAGAAAGAAAAGATATGGTGAGAGAAGAGAAGGGTCAATGTCAAGGAGAAAGGGGAAAGAAAATGATTAGGGTTATTATTATATAGTTTTTTTATTTTTTATTTTTAAATTTATTTTTTTAATATTTTTAACTATAAAATGACCGTTATACCCTCCAGTGTATTACGGTGAAAACACCGAGGTGGTGGATCAAAGTGATTGCAATGAAGAATTGATCAGAAACGAAACACTTCGTCTATGACCATTGTAGAAAGAAAAAAATAATTAGGGTTATTATTAAATAAATTTAATTTTTTGAAAAATAAAATGAATTTAGTTTTTTACTGTAAAATGACCATTATACCCTCCACCGCTTTCTCCTCCCCCAAACGCTTACTGCCACCGGCACACTCTCTATCCCTAGTCTCCTAGTGGCGGCCACGGGGGGACTAGGGATGCTATCCTCCTCTAAAATTTAAAAAAACAACCCGTTTATATTGTGTAATTTAAAAAATTAGATTTTTTTATTTATTTATTTTTTATTATTTTTGCCATAGATGCAATCCACTATTCACCTAACTCTCTCGGTGTAGCAATAACTCTGTCAAGAATTCAAATCACTGCGTAACATGAAAGTGGCTACAACTTTTTATATGAAAAAATTTACTATGATTTTTATGTATTACAAATAACTTTAAACTTCTAAAAAAATTATTGTAGTGCATTGACTGTATAAGTAAAATTTTAAATTTGTGGATTGTTCACTATGATCTATTGGGAGATTATACTAAAAAAAAAAAAAATTATAAAAAATGTAATTGCATTGAAAAATAGTTTTGTTTTTGTTAACAGTCCATGAGATTTAAATTTTGACTCTCATGCAATCCACGCGCTACAACAATTTTTTTAGAAATCTAAAATTACTGTCAATGTCCAAAAATCCATAAAAATTACTGCAATTTTTTATATAAAAAAATTACAATAACTTTTAAGTATTATAGTAACTTTGAATTTTTTGAAAAAATTATTATAACGCGTAGACTGTTTGATCCAAAATTTCAATTTTGTGAACTGTTGATCAAAACTTGTTGTACAATTGTTGAAAAAAAAAAAAGAGCAATTTCTTCCAGCTCATAAGAACCTTCTTCAAACCACTTCCATGCATTATTTTTAGTACTTTTTTATTTTTTTTACTCAGAGTCTGCTGCCTCTCTATATATTCAAGTAAAAAATGATGAAACCAAAGAACAAGTCATTTGAATATTCATTTTTTTCTATGAATAATGAGTATTTTCTGACTGCCATTGTCGTTATTATAATCCATTTGTCAAGTTGCCTACTTTAATAAAAATTTGACTTAATTTTTTTTTATCATAAATATTAAAGATAGTTATTGAAGATACTGATTCAAAAGTGAAACGCACCAAATTTATTGTACTGCATAGAAATGTGTTAATAGTTAAAATGTCAAAATAGAATTTGCCCAAAAAATAACGATGCAAATAAACACTAAGGCCCTATTTGGTTAGTGTTTCCGTTCCCTGTTTCTTGTTCCCACTCCTAGAATTTTGGGATTGATGTATAGAAATGCGTTTAGTTATAAACACATTTTTATTCCCATCCCATCCCAAAATTTTGGGAGTGATTCTTGAATTCTTTAAAAATGTAAAACAAAAATTGTTGATTATTTTCACTCCCCTTTTTTTTTTCATTCCCAGCTCATTCCAAAATAAAGGACACGCTTGGTATTTTAATAACTTTTAATGAAGTTTCAGAATAATGTTGGTTAACAAATCTGTTTCAGTTCTCAAAAGGAAACAGAATTTGTATCCCATCTTATCCCAATTTTTTGAGAATGAAAACAAAAAGTAGAAACACTGACCAAACGCCACCTAAAAAAAGGCCACCTTTGAAGAACCCATTTCAATTTTCAGAAAAATTGTCAATTAAATCCAACTTTTGACACCAAATGAACAGTAATTTCTATATAAAAATTTCAAATTTCGTCAAAACAGGTAATTTTTTTATTTTCAAAATTAATAAAAATTGTGCTGCTCCGGCGGCCATGGCCAAAAGCTTGGAGGCTGCTCTTCAATGGCGGAGGCAAAGAAGTTGCAGAAGCCTTCATCAGGGACAGTTTGGTCAACTCTAGGGTTGTGAAGGACTTGTGTTAGGGTTGAAGAAGACCCAACTGAGGAAGGAAACATCTTTTCAAAAGCAGCCTCTCTAGTCTCTTTATTCAGATTAATAATCTGTCCAATTCCTCCACTTGATAATTCTCTCCCTTTTAGAGCACATAGCTGCACCCACAAAACAATAAATAACCTCAACATAGGATTCTTCTTTTGTGTTGTACTCGGTTTTTCAACGGAATATTTTTGTCATTTCATCATTTCACTAAATTTAAGATTTTTTTTTTTTTAATTTTTTTCAAACAACAATTCGTCTAAAGAATGAGAAAGAAAACCCTAATGCTAGCAATTGAAAAGTATAGGAAAAGCATCTTAGGTTTAACTGAGTAATGAAATGACGAAAATATCCCATTAAAATGGTACGTGCTGAGCACAACTCATTTTTTGTTCAAAATCATTGATAATAATTTTAATTTTACGGATTAAAACAAGTGTAGAATTTGAGGGATCAAATACATAATTTGATATTACAAGGGATAAGACAATGTGTGTGAGAGAGAGAGAGAGAGAGTATTTTTAGAACTTGAAGCATCCAACGTAGTATAAAAAATAAGAACAAATGTTAATAAACCAACAAAGATGGTGACTTTTTGAAGTTATGGTCTTCTTCTTCCATTCCACTAAGCAAGAGGAATAGAATGTTCCCTTGAATTTGTTAAAATCAAGACAGATTTAAAAGGGTTCTTCATAGGCATAATCCAATTGGACCACAAACTCATCAAAAAGATTCAATATAATCATAAAAAGAGCATATATATATATATATGGAATGTTATATTTTTTATCTATAAATTATGGGTTAGACTTTAAAATTTATCAAATTTGTATATTTTGATCTTTCACGTTTCACATATGTTTCAACTCCGCAAAATTAAAAATGTTGTTAAGATTTTAGATAGAAAATGGGTTACGCTCTGCACTTGGCTTTCTTGTAGAAATTCAATGGGTTTAACTCCCTTTCAAAAAAACGTCTTCAGAGAGGATGATTGACTTAGGCTTATATAACTCTCAAAAAACGTCTTGAGAGATTATGATTGACTTAAGCTTACATAAAGCTCCGGATGAGGTAATACAAATGCAGTGAGATTCAACACTTCCAATTGAGATTTTTTTTTTTTTGTTATTTTACCATTTTACTAAAACTAAGATATTCAAGATTATTGTATTGAATTAAATTAGAAGCAATGAATGAACGAATGAAATTACCCGGCATGAGGAGCACTCCAAGAATTAAACCTTATATTTAATCTTGAATGCACGGGATGATACGAGGGAGTGCGTCTTTAAGATCGCATGATGAGATGATTAATCGAGGTGCGCGTAAGCTTACCTCGGCGTGAAGTTTGTTGTTTCGGGTCTTGAGAGAGTCGTTGTCTGCCTTAATCGCCTCGAACTGACGCTTCAAGGCATCGTAGTCTTTCTCCAGCTGCTTAGTCTTCCACCTCGCCCTCCTGTTCTGAAACCATATCGCTATCTGCCTCGGCTGCAGCCCCAGCGCTCGCGCCAGCTGCATTTTCCTCTCCGGATCCAGCTTATTCCCCCCCTCGAAGCTCTTCTCCAGCGCCTTCACTTGCTCCAAGCTCAGCCGCCGCTTCTTTTCTCCCCCCACCTGCGACCCGTCGTCCGACGTCTCCTCCTCCGCCGCCGCCGCCCCCACTTCTTCGCTCCTCTCCAACCCCGAAAACGACATCGATCTCCTCATCAGATATTGCGAAACCCCTTCAAAAACAAAAACCCATCATTTATATATACATACATACTTATTTTTAGAGAGAGAGAGAGAGAGGACCATGGAAGTCTTGATGAGGTAGGCATGAGGGGAAGACAGTGGAAGGAGGAGGGGGGTGGTGGTGGTGGTGGTTGTCTTCATGGATTGAGAACATGGATTCAGCAGGAGAAAACGCCATGCCATTGGATATCATTTTTCAGATTCTAAACCGATTGCTATTGGCTATGAATTTTGAGTTTTATGCTGCTGGGTTTTTTTTCTTCTGGAGAGAGAGAACATGGGTGGCAAAAGACTGGAAAGACAGCGATAATATGTTGTAAGAGAGAGAGATGAATTACTTATATATATATATGTATAGATATTTCTGAAAAAGATTCTAGTCACCTGCAACGTGATCATGTATTTCTTAGTGGTTTCTTGAAATAATTGAACTCAGCATTATAGATGCATTTTCCAAAAAAAAAAAAAAAATTCAAATTAAAATAGAAAAAAATGGAGGTTTTTGACACTTTGCACCCCTAAAGTTGTAATTTTTTTCATAATACCCTGATGTTCCGTAATCATCTCACATTAGTCTAAATCAGTAACTCCATTATAAATTTGGATAATAAACAATCAATTGTTGTGCGCACCCAACAATTTTAAGGGTACGTTATAGATATTTTTAACCTCTTCCTTTTTCTCTAACAATCTCTCTCTATATATGTGTGTATTTATGTTATGTTATATGTATATTTCTTAGTATTTTGGTAAGAAGGAGAATATGACAGAAGGATGATGCTGATATTGTTCATAAATTCTCTTACAAGCAGTCAGGCATATAGCACATGACTATTTTCCATCCAAAATTATAATGGGGATATTGACTTGGACAACAGTAGGATGATTAAAAACCTTTGAGATGTTAGCAATGCATACCAAAGTGAGATTTTGATCAAACTTCAGAGGTACAAAGCGTCAAACCCCCCAAAAAAATGGCTACAAAACAAGAATGTACAACCACAAAAATCACTATTTTATAACCTGGATTACCTCGTTTAGCTATTTTAAAAGATTAAAAAAAAAACAAGAAAACTAACCCACAAACCAAACAAAATTAAACTAATGGGATTGGAGGATTAAAAAATGGGTTAACTATAATTGTTTCTGGTTCCTTAGAGTATTCCCGTATCATGATCGGCGGAGACTAATTCATTGTTATACTGTCAGACACTAGAAACGAGATCTCTCCCAACAAAATATTTTCCATACACAAGATCGAACTCAAATGATTGTTTAAGGAGACTATAAGTATTTTTCATGGGAAAAAAAACAAACAATTTCATTTGGAAGAACAAAAGTGAGAAGGTGAAATATGGCAAGTTTAATGAAATATTTTACAAAGGCAGGAATAGATGTCAAATCATCACATGGGTGCAGTGAGGGAAGACCTGACAAACCTCAGAAATCAAACTTCAATGAAAACCAATACATAATCCCTCTGTATAGCATGGGACACTGCAGGCCCCTCGTTTGGTTACTCTTTCTATACCTTGATTCTTGTTCCCCTTGTATCTCACGTCGCGATCTTGAACAATATATAAAGGGTTAGACAATTTTTATCATATAAGATGTTTTTAGGAGTGAATTTGATTTATTGTATTTTTTCATAATATCAGAGCCTAGACTATTGTATGATGTTGGGTGTATTGAATCTCACATCAATATTAAGTCCCCTGATATCGATTTAAAGTAATTTATCAAAATTCAACATGTGCGTGAAGAAGCATATTGAATTCCACATTGATTTTGGCCGACTTGATTTCTATTTGCAGTGGTTTGTCAAAGTACAATCTGTACATGAAGGGGGCGTGTGAATTCCATGCGCGTGAGAGGACATGTTAAATCTCACATCACTTATGTTACTTGATCTTGAGCTGTATATAAAGACTAGTGCAATTTTCCTCTTACAAGAGGTCTTTTTGAGTGTGAGTTAGGCCCACTGTGTTTCTACGATTCTCGCTCTTAAAATTTTGGAATTAGCGTACAGAAACGTGTTTGATAAACACATTTCTGTTTCAAAAACTTTGGGAGTAGTTTAAGACTATTCTCACTCTCATCCTGCTGGCCACCATATATTTAAAAGAAAAAAAGAACAAATGTTGAAATCGAATGTGTTTCCTATTTTTGTTCTCATAAATTAAAAGAATCAATTTCAAGACCAAACATGTTTCTATTTCCGAAATACTCTAGAACGGAAATAAAATTCTTATCCCACTTCGTTGGAAGTAGAATAAAAAAATAGAAACACTAACCAAACGCCACTAACTTTTTATTTTTTTATTTTTATTTTTCATCATACTTTTCATCTTTATTTTCTCATTCATCCTCTTTTCCGTACAAACAAATGTAACTAGTTTTTTCTAAAAGTGAAAAGGAAAAAGTACATTTTATAACCTCTAGGTATTAACGAATTTATAAATGGTCCATCTCCGTTTGAGTATTTCATTTTAAACTCTCTATGTATCAGTACGTTTTTATTTAGTCATTCTGTCAAAAAAACCGTCCAAACTAACAGAATTTTGAGGGCAAAATCGTCATTTTATATTTTTTAATATTTTTTTTTTGTTTGACCTCTCTCTCTCTCTTTCCCGCTCAATACTCTCTCTCTCCCTCTCTCTCTTTTCCTCCCTCTCTTTTCCTCCCTCTCTCTCCCCGCCGGCCAGAACCACCTTGTAACGCGGGGTGGTTCCACCCCCTGTTGTGGAGTGAACCACCCCCAAACAGGGGGTGTTTCACCCCCCATAACAAGGGGTGATTTCACTCCCTGTTCCAGCCGGCGGGGAGAGAGAAGGAAGGAAGGAGGAATAGAGAAAGAGGGAGGAAGAGAGAGAGTGAGCGGGAGATCAAAAAAAATTATTTAAAATTTAAAAATATGTAAAAAGACATATTTATCCTTTTGTTCTGTTATGTTTGACAGATTTTTTTACGGAATGACCGAATAAAAACGAACTGATATCTAGAGGATTTAAAATGAAACGTAGAGAGACCATTTAGAAAAATGTCAATACCTAGAGGTTTCAAATATACTTTTCCCAAGTGAAAATATCAATATATCCTACACTAACACCTCCTTCCATTGTTCATATATTAAGCATTGACGATGAGTCGGTTGTGGGCTCTTTTATAACCAAAATTACTCTAAAGTCTAAGTTCCCTCACATGGCTGCTTCTTTTGTTGGAAATTCAGGGGGTACCCATTTGGAAATACATCTTATGTCTTATTAAAATTTGGGCTAGTTACACTTTACACCTCCGTAGTTAGCCTAATTATATTTTGCACTCTTGTAACAATTTTGTCACTACTTACACCCTTTGCACTTTAAACTTAAGTGCAACGGCTAAGTTTTTCATTACGTTTAACGATCAACAGGTAAAAGACAACTGAAAACCGTTAATTCATGTTAAATAACATTTATACCCTTTAAATATTTTAATACAAGCTATTTTAAAACTATTTAGTAACTATTTAAAAGCTTTCTTCTAGTTCTGTTAAATTTTTAACCGTTGCACTTAAGTCTAAAACAGAAGGAGTGTAAGTGGTGATAAAAACTCTACTGGGGTGTAAATTACGATTAGGCCTAATCACAGGGGTACAAAGTATAATTAATCCTTAAATTTTTTATATAACTATTAGGACTTTCTCGATGTATCTTCTTCTCCCACATGCCCCTCATGTTCCCATGTGCCCTCTTTCTATGTCTCCCCCCAAGCACAAAGTTGTGCTATGTCAACTGGTTTTTTGGACATTTTGGCTCTCTCCCAATGCTCAATGTTCCATAAATCATCAATTCACCAACTCATATAGTGTGGTGTCATATTATATAGGGATAGGGCTGCTAAACCTACAGAGCTATTTGGAAACAAGTTGTGTTGAATCTCACGTTGATGTTCGGTCCTTCGATATTCGTTTTCAGTGGTTTGTTAAAATCCACCTTACACCTTACGCGTGAAAGAAAGTGTTGAATCGCACATTGATGTTAGATCCCCGATATCCGTTTTCAGTGGTTTGTCAAAATCCATCATGCGTGGTTTGTCAATAGTTTAGACAGTCTCATAGGATTTTTTTTAATTATTATTATTATTATTTTTTTAACGGAATTGAACGATTATTAGTGTAGCATGATTTTTTAGAGTAAACCGTTTTGTTTCTAAGATTGATCGACGGTTCAACTGATAGGATTGAATAGTCCGATTCGGCTTTTAAATCATTGCAATTTATTACCTTATAATTTTTCCTAAAATTATGGTTATTTTTTTTATCTGTGCCTAGAGACTGTAGAAATTCGATGGGTCTAACTCACTCTTAAAATATGCTTTACAAGAGGAGGATTGATCATAAACTTATATATAGTTCATGATCAAGTAACACAAGCAAATGCGGGATTCAACAAGCCCCCTCACGCACAGGGTGGATTTTGACAAACCACTGCGAGCAGATATTGGGAGACCCAACATCAATATGAGATTCAACACGCCTCCTCACGCTCATGGTGAACTTTGACAAACTACTTTGAACGAATATCGGGGCCCTAATATTGATGTGAGATTCAATGCGCCTAACATCAGATGAAAAATCTGACTCTGATATCATGTAGAAACACGATGAACCTAACTCAGTCTCAAAAGACACATTGTAGGAGGAGGATTGTCCCCAGACTTATGTATAGGATCAAGTAACACAAGCAATATAAAATTCAACGGAGATATTAGTCATACATATAATAAGTAATTTTTATAAATATTTTATTGTAACTCCAATGATTATTTTTTAAAATATAGATAAATATTTTTGAAGCTCGACTCACCTCGTTTATGTTTTGAAACAAGCTCAAGCGCAAGCTTACACAAATTTAAACGAGTCAAGCTCGAACAAGTGTAATAATAATAATAATAATAATAAATAAATAAACAAGTCAATACATCTACTATTTGACTCAACCCGATTCGTTTGCAGTCCTAATCCCGGCCCATGCCGAGTGGACTATAAAGAAAAAGAAATTAAGGTTAATTGGGCAAAACATATATGGACATTGAGCCCATAAACTTGAAAGCAGGTCCTAAGGCTTACTACATGCCAGGATGTCCAAATACCTCAACTAATTCTAGAAATAGTCTCTTCCTAAGACTATATTGGCCCGACCCATTTTAAAGCTGCTAATAAATCCAAAGCGTAGATTGAAACACTTGGCACAGGTTATTGTTTATGTTCCGCTCTCAAAATTTTAGGATTAATATACAGAAATGTACTTGAGAAACATGTTTCAGTTCCCAAAATTTTAAGAATAATTTGGGAATATTTTTTTGCATACCTTAAGAATCTGATAAATAAAAAAATGTTGATTCATATCACTCATATAAAACTATTCCCACTACTATCTCGCCGGCCATCACTATTCTGTCACCATCCCGTCAAACACCATCACCACCCCGCCGGCAAAAGAACAAATATTGTGGGGTTCTCATAAAAAAAAAAAAAAAAAAACAAATATTACAAACAAACATGTTTCTTGTTTTTGTTCTCATAAATTGAAGGAAACAATTTTAGGGTAATGGTCGTTACCAAACATATTTCTATTTCCGGAATGCTCCCAAATGAAAACAAAATTTCAATTTCCCGTCCCTTCCTAGTGTATTGGAAATAGAAACAGAAAAACAAAAACACTAAGGCCCTGTTTGGTAGGTGACGTTTGGTAACCGTTTCTGTTTCCATTCCAGCAGTGGGATGGAAATGGGATGAGAATTTTGTTTTCTTCTTGGGAGTAGAATCACTTTTGGTAACGATAATTTTTTTTTGTTTCGGGAAGAGAATTGTGTTTGGTAACAATTTTATCCTAAAATCTTTTTTTTTTTTTTTTTTTTTTTGGCCGGCTGACAGTGGCTCCGGCGCCGGCAGTGGCTTCGGCGACGGCGATGGCAATGGCGCCGGCGCCGGTCGGACAGCGGTAGCGGGTGGGTGACAGTGGCCGGAAAGTTTTCCGACCGAACGGTGACCGGTGACCGGCGGCGGCGGACGGCGGAGGACGGTGGTCGGCCGGCGGATGAACAGTGACCATATGTTTTGGGAATGAAATAGGTATAATGAGAAACAACTTTTTTTTGTTTCTCATTTCTTAAGAAAAAAGTGGGCACAATTCTCAAATGGGAATAAAATGGAAACGGAAACAAAAATTACCAAACACTATTTCCAAACATAATTCCCAAAAATCTGAGAATGAGATGGGAATTTCTGGAATGGAAATGGTTACCTAACGGGGCCTTAGTGTTTCCATTTCAACCCAACCCAACTCAAAAATTTTGAGATTAATTTTTGAGAACGCATTTGCAATACAAAACTCAACCCAACCCAATTTAAAAAATGAGAATTGATTTTCAAAATACTAAAGAAATGAGAAATAAAAAAAAATCTTTTTTTTTTTTTTTCCAAAAAACTGAACCCAAAGGAGAGGACACACTCGGAATTATTAGAGATGTTTGTGAATCCTGTGTTCAACTTTTGTTAAGCTAAAAACAAAGAAAGTTTTATTTTTCATTTTTCTCTCTCGTATTTTGATCGTCTTCTTCGTCTTCGCCGAGCTCCTCGTTCGCCGTCCACCACCAGCTCGTCGTTCTCCTCCTCTCCTCGCAATCGTCTTCGCCATCCTCGCCTCCTCCTCTCCTCGTCTTCGCAATCGTTCCTCCTCCTCCTCTCCTACCCGTCGCCGTCGTCTTCTTCATACTTCGCATCGCCATCGCCAAAGTCTTCGATCTGTTGGACATCGATTTCTATTTCGATTTGTTCGCCGTCGTCTTCGATCTGTTCGACATCAATTTCGAACTCGTCTTCGCCGTCCACCTCCTCTTCGATCTGTTTGCCGTCGTTTTCAATCGGTATGACATCGATTTGGTTTAGATTTCATCACGAAATCGATTTCGATTTCTATTCCAATTTTTATTTTGATTTCAATTTTATCACGAAATCGATTTAGGACTTGGTTCTTCATTTTGGTTTAGGGTTGGTTCTTAATTTTGGTTTAGACTTGGTTCTTGATTTGGGGTTTTTGTTGAATTTCATGAAATCTATTCTAGCATTGGTTCTTGATTTGCGGATTTTGGTTGAATTTTGGGGTTTTGTTGAATTATTCTAGGGCTGGTTCATGAAATCAATTCTAAGATAATATCGTTACCAAACATGATTATATTCCCAGTACAAAAAAGAAAAATTGTCGTTACCAAACGCAATTCTATTCTCAGTAGGAAACAAAAATTTTAACCCAACTCAACCCTACCCATCCCAGTTGGGTTAAGAAAAGTGGGAACACTAACCAAACTCAAACTTAGGCACCCTTGTTGGTCATTGTTTCTATTACCACCCCCAAAGTTTTGGAATTAATGTTCAGAAACGTATTTAGTAAACACATTTTTATTCTCAAAATTTTATGAGTAATTTGAAACTATTTCTTGAATTAATTAACAATATGAAAAAACAAAAAAATATTTATTTCTCACTACTATCCCGTCCACGTCGACCTCCACCATGGTAACCAAACGTGTTTTAATATCCATTTCTACTGTTTATTGATTTTGGTCGTTGGGGTTGGGGTTGGGGTCTTTGGCTGGTGGTGGGTACCCTCTTTGAGAAAATGATATAAAGTTCAAGCAATAAATCCGGCAAATGTCGTTTTCTCTCATGATCCCTCCCCCCTTCCATTTACAGTAAGATTGAAAAAATATCAAGTTTTAGCTGTACTCGAGAATTCATCTTTCATATTTTGTGGGATTTTGACACTTTGTACCCCTTAGTTTGGCCATTATTTCATAATTATCCAGCATCAATCCAAATCAGTAACTCCATTATGATTGTGGATGAAAAACAATCAACTATCATGCATCCAGTATTTTTATGAGGTGTACGAACCCGATGGGTTTACTCTTTCTCACGTATTAAGAGAAGAGGATTAGCCTAAACTTTATATATAGCTAAGGATTAGATAACACAAGTGATGTAAGATTCAACACGTTCACTCGTGGGCAGGGTGGATTTTGCCAAACTACCGCAAACGGATGTATGGGAGCCCAACATCAATATGGAATTCATCACGTTCAGCATAAGATAAAAGACCTGTCTTTGATACCATATAAGAATCCAATGGGCATAACTCACTCTTAAAAGACGCCTAAAGAGAGAACAATTGCCCTACACTTTATATCTGGCTCAGAATCAGATAACACAAGTAATGTGAGATTCAACAAGAGAACTTTATGAATATTTTCAACCTCTTTCTTTTCTCCTAATATAAGGGCAGTCATGGGCCCGGGGGCCCACTCGACCCGCCCAGTCCGATCCTATTTTTTAGAATTTAGGCTTTAGTTTTATAAGCCCATGGGCAGAACTTGGGTTTTGATTTTTAGGCCCGATCAAATTTAGGACCGGGCTAGGGCCTGACCAAATTTTTTTAGGCCCAGCCCAAGGATTGTTAAAAAAAAATTATATATATATATAGATAGATAGAGAGATAGACATCAAACAAAACTAACCCTAGTTTATTTCATTCCATCCGATGCTTACTGTCTTGTGTCTATCTCTTCAATTTTCATTCCCGATACCTCCCTCCCTCCCTGCTTGTATTTCCTCGCCGTTGTCATCTATCATGTTCCTTCACCGCCGATCGATTCTATTCGCCAATTTCGTTCACTATCAATCGTTTTTCTTCGTTGCGAGTCTCGCCTTGTTGTTGATCGCTTTTATGTTTTAGTGTTTATGTTTATATTTTAGTGTTTATGTTTAAAATTAAAAATAAAAAATAAAAAATTATAGAGTCAGGCTTGGGTTTGATTGTTTTTGGTAAGGCCGGACTTGGGTATGAAAGTAGGGTTCGATCATAGGACCGGGCCGAACTAGGACTTAGTATTTTTTTTGTAATACCCTAACTAAAGTTTGGCCCGACCCATGACCAACCCTACAAAATGGAAAGAATGGGGAAGGAATGAAGAATAAAGGAGACTAAAATTGCCTATAAAACTTCTTAAAAACAATCATCTATATGACAGATGATTGTTTTTCATCTGTAATGAAGATACTGACTTGGACGGTAATGAGATTAGGAAGACACTCTAAGGTGTTATATGTTCAAATTAGGACTATGGGGACCAAGGTGAAATTTTGGGCAAACATCAGGGATGCAAAGTGTCAATACCCACATATTTATAGATCGCTTTCCCATTGTCATTCTGTTCATAGTTCGCTTTCCCTTCAGTATTTCTAGAGAGAGAAAGAGAGAGAAATGCAGTATTTCTAGAGAGAGAGGGAGAGATGCAGTAATTCTAGAGAGAGAGATATAGAAAGTACAGTATTTCTAGAGAGAGAAAAACTAGGACAATCTATAGAAATTTCTTCTACATCCCTTTATTGATAGCAAATCGATTGTTATCTTTTGTCTTCTTTCCTATAAAAAAAACTGGAGAGCTTTCCTCTCTCTCTCTCTCTCTCTCTCTATACAGAGAAACTTCGTGTTCGTCCCATCTCTCTCTCTCTCTCTAAAACACAAAATTATTCTAATCCTCGACACTTAACTTTAGCAAATGCTATACAATTGGCCTAATAACCTTAAATTTAATATTAAAAATCTTGGAATCTCTCTCTACCAAGTACCCACCCCCTAACCCATCCAGCTCATTCGATCGGGAATGTCCTTCTAATCTCTGTTACCCAATTCCTCTCTCTCTAAATATATATATATATATAACTCGCGCAAATCGAATTATTTCAGCTTTTTCACCGACCCATTTCATTATATATTTAAGTTTCATTTGCATTTTTTTCAAAGATTTCAGTTTTGGGGGTGGTTTTGGTCATGGGTTGCGGTACATCGAAGCAACCAGTATGCCAGAATTGCCACGCACCGTGTTCTCCGGCGGCCCGGAGTTACTCACTTCACGTCCTCCACCCGCCTCAGCGAGAAGGCGACAGCTACCATATGGTGGCTCTCACCTCGTCCACCTTGGGCTCCCTCGAGCTCGACGCGTTCAATCACAGTCGCCACCTCAACGACGACGGTGCTCCGATTGGGAATGGGGATGACGGGGATTCGGAAACGGCGGGCGAGTTTGAAGCGGGAGTAAAATCGTGGTCCAAGATGATCGACGAGAAGATTCGGAAAGTGGGTCTGGTAACGCCGATCGGAACTCCGGCGGAGGAGCCGGAGACGATCAACTCGTGGGAATTGATGGAAGGTTTAGAAGACATTAGTCCGTTTCGTTCACCTCAAGAACTCCGAAGCTTCTCTTTCCATGTTTCTTCCGATCAAGACCTGCAGACACCGAGAGTGCCGGAAAACGGCGAAGTTTCGCCGGAATCAAAATGGTCTGAGATGGATCAAACCGACCCGAATCTGGAATCCGAAAACGGATCATCCGTAGAGTCCAAGTTTGATCCTGATGACCTCCCGCCGGCGGACAACCCATTAGTCAGCAAAACAGAGCCGGCTACAGCCGGCGAGGATCAGACATCGGAACCAATCAACGCCGAGAAAGCCGGCGGCAAATGCGGGACCCATAAAAAGGACAGGGTCGTCTTGTATTTCACGAGCCTAAGAGGAGTGAGGAAGACGTACGAGGATTGCTGCCACGTAAGATTCATCCTCAAAGGACTTACCCTGAGGATCGACGAACGAGACGTGTCGATGCATTCCGGCTTCAAGGAGGAGCTACAAGAACTGATCGGAGATGGGTTCACCGGCGGCGGTTTGCCGAGGGTGTTCGTGGGGAGGAAGTACATCGGCGGGGCTGAAGAAATCCGGCGAATGCACGAGGAGGGAAAGCTCGAAAAGGTGGTGGAAGGATGCGAAACCGCCGACACCGGCGGCGGAGTGTTTTGTGAGGCGTGTGGGGATATCAGGTTTGTGCCATGTGAGACATGTTCAGGGAGCTGTAAAATATACTATGAAGATGAAGATGATTACGAGGAAGGAGATGAAGATCGTGAATATGGGTTTCAGAGATGTCCTGATTGTAATGAGAATGGGCTAACAACATGTCCGCTTTGCTGGGATTAGATTCTTCCATGGGCTAACAACTTGTAGCACGGTGTACATCTATCTTCCTTTCTTCTTCGTAGAAGGTCTAGAGTTCAAACAAATGTCAAAAAGAACAAAAAAATAAATCTTCAATGGGATGAATAAGTAATAATTAGTTTGTTTGGTGTACATAGAGAATCTGCAATGGAGTTCTGTAAATGGAAAACAAATGATTAAGGCATGTTCTTCTTGGTTGCTTTTTCCAGAACAAATGAAACGCTTTTCATACTGGTATGATGATTGACCTGGCAAAGTTGTAGTAGGTGTCATTTGTTCTTTTTTTCTGTTTCTATTTCGGGAATGAGACTTCTATTTTCATTTTAGAATATTTTGTAAATAAAAACATAATTGGTAAAAATTATCATTCTGAAATTATTTCTTTTAATTTATGTATATTTTGTTGCAACATTTATTTTGTTGGAGTGAATAGGAATGAACTTTTTTATTTTTATTTTATAAACACTTAAGGAATTCGAAAAATGCTCCCCAATTAAACCCATTTTTTTAGGAACAAGAACGTGTTTACCAAATATATTTCTGTACTTTAATCTTAAAATTTGAGAGCGAAAACAAAAATCACAGATAACAAATAACCAAACGGCATCGTAGTTTCCTACAAACTTAGGCCTCTTTTTAATTTTCTAAATTATTCTATTTTTGTGAATAATCTTATTTAGCTTTTTTTTTTTATTCACAATTTAATTAAAATTCTATATTTGAAAAAAAAATACAATTATTTTATTTTAATTAAATTTTTAATAAATATTTTACTTAAAAAATACCATATAAACTAAAGCCGGAAAAAATATTATATAAATTAAAAATAAAATAGTTAGGTAGTTCCAATTCTTTCAACCAAACGCCACGGGCTCATTTGTTAAGTGTTTTTACTTCCAAATTCTTATTTCCATTTTTAGAATTTTGAAATTTAAGAACAGAAACATGTTTGGTTAATATGTTTCTATGTTTAATATTCTCAAATTTTTTATGTCAATTCCAAAATTTTTGGAATTTTGAGAACAAAACAAAAAATTGTTTTCACATCTTGGCAATTTATTCACATCCTATTTTTTTTTTTAGAATAGAAACAAAAAAATAGAAACATTAACCAAACACTACCTATACAATCATAGTTGTGATTCAAGTAGTAGTTTAGTGATATGATTTACTCCCAAATTGGTGGTCTAGAGTTCGAATTACGCCGAAAAAAAAAAAAAAAAACTTGTTTAAAACTGAAAAATAATACAATTTGCAAATTAAAAGATAATCAAATAGACCCTAACGGTGTATTTCATCAAAAGAAAGGGAAAATAAAATGATAATATTTTTTTCCTTGTGAAAGAAAAATTATTTTTCCTATTATTAATTGGTCAATGAGATGTAAAATGAGAAAAATATATGATTTTACATTTAGTTAATAAAGAAAAATAAAATGAAAGAAAATTATTCTTCTATCTAATTTATTGTTTTACCATTATATCTAATAAAAATAAATGAAATATTCTATAATCAAGTGTACAACTATAATTTCATCGTCTCTTTTAAGAATCCTTGCTCATTTTCCTTGCTCATTTTTCTTCCATTTCTTTCTAAAATGGTAGGTGATAATAATTACTGAGCGTAACATGAATTTTTCTTCTTCATTTCCTTTTCCACCGATTTTCCCATCTACCAGAAAAGCCTTTATTTTATTTTCTATCACACGTTTTGATGAGGGATAGTTTTGATGGGCGCATCGGACCATTCACGGCTCTCCACGAGACAAGGTGGGACCTTTAGACGATCCCGTCAACCGACCAACGACCACCATCCAGATGACTGTACCACCCTGGCTTCGTCTCTACTTTGACCACCACTCACCGGACAGAGGTCGGACATTCACCTGCCCTTGTCTGATCTGACCACTGCCCAGCGGCGACCGTGCAGATTCTCCAAGGCACCAAGTAGACTCCTGTACCTTCGTGTGATGGGCTCCAGCTCCTGATTGTTTGGGCCAATCCATGGGCTCCTCTTGGTAGGCCGAAATGCAAGACCCAATTGCCTAAGCCATACCACACGCCTCCTCATTGTCCACACACTGAATTTTGCTAATTGACTGCACTCAATGCCTTAATTTCTCAGGACTAATCCGACTCCTCTTCTATAAATAGCAAGTAGTAAATACTCCAAGTATCATGAGAAATTCCACTTAATTAATACCGTACTCACTCTCACGCCGAAGAGAGTTCATTGGGCACACCTCAGCAAACTTTTATGCTGGTACAAGCTTAGACCATAAGAATTTGACCGTTGATCATTCCCTAGGCAAAAATCACCGTACACAAGATCGCCACCTCAACACAGAAAACATCCACCCGGACCCTGACCAGACCAACTGTGGACGTTAACTAAATTTCCACATCAACATTTTTTATTTTATTTTTCCGTACATTTCTCCACCAAACAAACGGACACTACCAAAACAAAACTTCAAAACATGGAAACATGGTTTGTTGACAAAATTAAATACTTAGTTGCATATTTTATTACAAGATTTGTTGAGCTCTCAATTGTGTCCATGTTTAGACCGACTCCTTTGATTTCTTGAAATTTATGTCTTCTACCATCCGAACCACTTTGTTTTGTATTTTAATACATAAAACTTATCTTCTTGTCTTAACCTAAAGGAAGAGGAAGAACCACACTACTAAACTACTCTTCAAGCAAAGAACTAAATTAAAAATTCCTACTTGCATTTGTCCAAAAAAAAATCAATTTTTTGTCTAATGATTAGTGTTATTTTGCTTCAAATCTCAGTTTCTAGATTCCGAATCAATTGATTTTATATCTTCAATGGATGTACTAAATTTGATGTGACATTTGTAAGATATGACACATGAATAGTGATATAACACAGTGAAATGATTAGTCGATGTGCGAGTAAACTGACTTGCATACACCTTACCGTAAAACTTATATGACCATGTAATTTAAGATGGGTACTCCAACAGTTATGGCAAAAACGGTGTCATTTTAAAAAAAAAATGTATTTTGTATTAAAATTAAATATAAGAATGAAGATGAATAAATTTTTTAAAGTAACTGCCAAATTTCAATTTATTTTTTTAATTTAATATTAAATTAATTTTTTTTTAGTTTAAATTTGAATTAGTGTTATGTATCTACGTGTATTAAATTATAATTAGATTTTGAATTCACATGTATCAAATTAAATTAAATAAATTAAGTTAACTTAAATCTAAATAAACTCAAATTAAATAATAACCTAACGTAATTAATAAATTTAAATTAACACAAACAAAATAAAATTAGAAAACTAATCCAAACCAAATAAAAAAAATTAACAAACAATTTTTTGTTTTTGTTTTTCTAGGAAGTTGATGATTATTGGAGCAACAACTAACTCCAACAGTCTTTTATACAAATTTTTCATTAGGCTTGTACTTTAAACAAATATGGCTTAAGCAAGGAGGATGTGTCATTTTGACACAATAGATGACACATCTATCAGTTTTAATTTTGGTTGAAAAATCTCAAAATAATGGTTAAAATTTTTGACACACCTTATAGTATATCTATTGGAGATGCATTTAGGTTGTGTTTAATATCACGGAACTAGAATTAAAAATGAGTTCTTGTAAAAATCTAAAAACGTACATGCATTTGTTTCTAATTTCAATTGGAAAGCTTGAATTTTGTACCTCAAAACGCTACCACCTTAGTTTCTTTCGGGGTTTTGACAATTTGCACCCTTGAAGTTTTACCATTATTTAACTTTGGGCTATGTGATGGGTGACTATCCAACACGATTCGGAGAGTTCCGTGTCCAGTACACTAACGCGAAACCTATGGCTAGTTAAAATTGTTTTGTCTAGTTAAAGTTGTTTGTTGGCCGATATAATTATAACTAGACCGCACAATCCCTATAGTTTCAATTTGAACACAACACCAAACACCTTACAGTTTCATAATGATACCACTTCGGTCCAAATCAATAGCTCCAATTAAAATTTTGGATGGCAAACTGTAAGCTGTTGTGCACCCAACTATTTTTAAGATGACCTTAAGGTCATTTCTATTCCTTTCCCCTTCACAAATTTTCTAAAAAAATGTATATATATGTATATATACTATGTTGGCTATATTTCTTACTTCTGAGTATTTGGTAAGAGGGAGAAAGGGAGGAGGAAAAGGAGGAGACCGGAAATGCAGATAAAGCCCGTTAAAAACAGTTACATGCACGGCAAGTGACTATTTTTTTGTCCAAAATTGTAATAGGAAAAATGACTTGTACTGCAATAGGATGATTAGGAAACTTTAAGGTGTTACATGTTCAAATTAAAACTATGGGGGCCAAAGTAAGATAGTGGCCAACTTCAAGGGTGCAAAATTGCGTATGTATATATTTCTTACTTATGAGCATTTGAACATGAAGAACAATGGGAGCAGGAAAAAATGATGTTGGAAAGGCACATAAAGTTCCCTTAAAACAGTCACATACATGGCAAATGACTATTTTTTATCAAAATATTGTAATGGGAAATATGACTTGAACTGTAGTGGAGGATGATTAGGAAATTTAAGGTGTTATATGTTCATATTGAA
Organism: Eucommia ulmoides; assembly: GCA_016647705.1. Taxonomy (NCBI): domain Eukaryota; kingdom Viridiplantae; phylum Streptophyta; class Magnoliopsida; order Garryales; family Eucommiaceae; genus Eucommia; species Eucommia ulmoides. The sequence continues at coordinate 41,068,796 of CM028325.1, read as the reverse complement.
ACTACGGGAGCCAAAGTGAGATTTTGGCCAAACTTCAGGGGTATCAAACGTCAAAACTCTTTTTTTTTCTTTTTCTTTTCCTTTATATTTATTTTTTTACTGCGGTTTTGAACCACCAAATTGTGCGCCAAATGGGGTTGGATGTGTAAATAGATCAAACTGTGCTTAAGCTTTCACTAGCATGTATAAACTATAAAGCTTTAAACCTAGAAAATATAGCATTCAAGTGTAAGAAGCATAAATAAAGAACCATCAATGCTGTTAGTTGAAGATAGACGCTGACCCAAGAGGTGTTAATCTGGTTAGCAAGGGAGGTACCTTTTTTCTTGTTAACCAGGGTTCGATTATCTTGGAAGACCACTCCAGGAATTAAATTTTGAATTTAATTCTGAATACACCAAGCCGATGTAGGGGAATGTGTTCTTAAGATCGTCTTGGGAGATGATTAGTCGAGGTATACGTAAACTAATCCAGACACACTTTACCATTTTTAAGGAAAAAAAAAAGATAGACACAGTTGGTTACCTGAAAACTTGACTGTGGTCCTCGGCTACAGATGTGGATGTTAATTCACTTTCAGCCTTCCCTCTAATAAAAGCCATTAGCAAGCTGTTGTGGCACTAAAAACAACCAGAGAAAAAATACAAGTTGAGAGATGAGGGTTACCCTCTAAATACATGCAATCAAACACCCCCCCTCCCCCCCCAAAAAAAAAAAAAAAAAATCATTCATATAAACTTGGGTTTGAAAAAAAAAATCCAGAAAATTACAATAGGCAACATGACGCATTACGTCTCATCAATCGTATTCAGTAGAAGCGTGGTTACAACATGCAATCAGTAGGGCATGATAAGAAGCAAAAGAAGCAAATTGTAAAGAAACAGTTTCCTATTTGTTGAATCCGACATGATACTGAGGTATATATAAAACTTAGGGCAATCATCCTCTTTCAACGTGTTTTTTTAGAGTGAGTTAGACTCATCGAATGTCTACAAGGTATAAGAGTCAAGACTTTGTCTGATGTTGGATGTGTTGAATCCTACATCAATGTTGGGCCCTTCTCCCGATACCCGTTTGCAATGGTTCATCAAAAGTCCACTCTGCGCGTGAGAGAGCGTGTTGAATCCCACATCGCTTGTATTACCTAATCCTGAGCCATATATAAAGCAGAAGGCAATTCTCATCTTACAAGGCGTCTTTTGAACATGAGTTAAAGCTTATTGTGTTTCTACACTATTAAACGTGTGAGCTATTTTTGCACCATTTTTGCTATTTCTTGCACAATGCTAATGAATCCTCAAGCCTGTTGTTGGATCATGGTTCGACCAAGCGAGTAATAAGAAGTCATCAAGATGGAGGTGATTGGATAAGCAGCTTAATGAGTACATAATATCGGTAGGTAGACAATAAAGAGAAATTAAATTTTCAGAAAAGTTGGTTCAAATGAGACCTAAAGCCCTCAGCATCACGTCGAGTATCCCATTTGGCAACACAAGTTTCTCAACGTGGAATTCAACACGTTCCCTCATGCGCAAGATGAACTTTGACAAACTACTGCAAACAAATATTAGGGGCCCAACATTGATGTGGAATTCAACACGCACAATATCAGACAAAAGACCTAACTCAAATACTATGTAGGAACTTAAAGGGCCTAGCTCACTCTTAAAAAACGCCTTGCAAGAGAAAGATTGTCCTAAAATTTATATACACCTCAAGATCACGTAACACAACAATGTGGGATTCAACACAAGTATTTTTTTTAATCACCTTGGTTTACACAAATCGGCTGCAGCCTCAGCTGCATGACGATAATGCCAGAAGCTTTCCAGAATCTAGTTAAAACCCACACTCTACATGGTATCCCTCTCCCTTTAGAGTTGCTTAAAGAAAGGGGAAAAGATTCTATTTCTGGACAATAGTAGAGAAATGACCTTTTCTACTAGGAAGTAAGAAGAGCCGATGGAAGCCTCATTATTGGAAAAAGTGAAATAAAAGTTCAGCCGGTGGGAGAGGTAAATGTAGAAACCTAATTGGCCTCACTCACTCTTAAAAGACACTTTGAAAGAGGAGGATTACCCCTAAAATTATATATATGTCAGGATCACGTAATACAAGTGATGGGTGAGATTCAACATGCTCCCTCGTGCAGGGTGGACTTTGACAAACTATTGAAAATGGATATCGGGGGATCCAATATTAATGTGGGAATGCCCCCTCACGCGCAGGGTGGACACTGACTAACCACTGCAAATGGATATTGGAGGCTCAACATTGATGTGGGATTCAAAATGTCCAACATTAGACGAAAAACCTGGCTCTGATACCATGTAGAAATCTAATGGCAATGGGCTTAACTCACCATCAAACGAAGCCTTGCAAGAGAAGGATTACCTCTAAACTTATATATAGCTCAGAATCAGGTAACACAAGCGATGTGGGATTCAACGCTAAATACCCCAGATTGTCCGCATACTTGTTAATTTACTTGAGTTTCCACAAGAAACAGCTAATATTTACCCAAAAATGAAAAACAGAAAGAGAGAAACTGCATAACTTCGAGCTACTTCAACTGCATACCTTCGAGCTACTTCTTCAACCCTCTGAAATGGCAATTACAAGGATGAGCTTCATCTACATCTACAGACCTCCAGTATGCACAATTATCTGAGCTGTGAACACAAGCTTGCAATGAGTAACACGGCAACGTCCGAAGCATCAGCATCTGTAAATGTCAGATACGATTTACAATCATAGTCGTATATCCTGCATTCCAACAAACAAATTAATTTTAATAAATAAACCACTCCAATGTAACCATGATGTGCTTCCTACTATGAAATAGTTCAAGACATGCATGATGACACAGATACACCAATGGAATATTTATCACAAGCTCAATGAGAACGGTAGGAGCTTAATGGGCCTAACTCACTCTCAAAAAACGCCTGGAAAGAGAAGGGTTGTCCTAGGTTTTATATATAGCTCAGGATCAAGTAATACAGGCGATGGGAGAGTCAACACGCCCAATCACGCGCAAGGTAGACTTTGACAAACCACTGCGAACAGATATCGCGGTGGGGGTGCAACATCAATGTGGGATTCAACATGCCCAATATCAAATAAAAGGCCTAACTCTAATACCATGTGGGAACCCAAACTCACTTTCAAAAGATGTCTTGAAAGAGGAGGATTGCCGTAGACAAGCTCAAGATCGGATATTACAAGCGATGTGGGATTCGACACAGCCCTTCACGCGCAGGGTGCACTTAGACAAACCATGCAAACGGATATCAAGAGGCCAACATCAATGTGGGATTCATCAAGAACAAAACAATACATTTCTAGTTTGTTGCCAAGATCACAAGGCAAAATACAACAATTTGGAATCTTAAAGAGGTCTGAAATAGTAGCAGATGCCAACCACGGGGTAGATTATATATTAAAAATCATGAAAAAGAAAAGCCTTCTCTCTTCCATGGCAATTGAATGTCTGCATCAACCCGTACATCAAGACTCGTAAAACCACTGTCTGTGCATGCAATGGAAGGACATTTGGTGAGACAGAACCAACTACCAGTACAGAAGAACCTTAGGGCCCCTTTGGTTGTCTAAATTGTGTTATTTTATGAATTATCTTTTTTTTTTTTTTTTTATGAAGCCATTTGTATACTTCTCCATTTATTTATGGTTTAGTAAATTTACGTGTTTGTTTGAACATAGAATTGTTTCACTTTAGTTAATTTTTAAGCTATATTTTGGGAGTAATTCCCGAATTCCTTAAGAATATTGTAGACATCCAATTTTTAAGCTATAATATTGTAGACATCCTATTGGCCTAACTCACTCTCTAAAGACGCCTTGAAATAGAAGGATTACCCCTAAATTTATATATAGCTCAGGATCAGGTGACACAAGCAATGTGGGATTCAACATCCCCTCCAACGCAAGGGAGATTTTGACAAACCACTGCGAACGGATATAGGGGGCTCAATATCAATGTGGAATTCAACATGTCCCCTCATGCGTAGTATGAACTTTGACAAACCACTGCGAATAGATATCAAAGGGCCCTATTAGGAATATTTCCTATTCCTTTCTTAATTTTTATTATGTTATCGCCTTATTTATATTTGTGTTTATGTTATTTCCTTATTTACTATTGTATTTCTTTTTATTGCTCATCTCTTCATTGTATAAATATTGAAGGTTGGGATTAATAAAATACATGACCTATAAGCATTTTCTTTCTCTCTATTCTATAGGCCCAACATTGATGTGGACAAAAGTAGACAAAAGGCCTAGCTATGTAGAAATTCAATGAGCCTAACTAACTCTTAAAAGATGCCTTGAAAGAGGAAGAGGGTAAGGTGACACAAGTTATATGAGATTCAACATGCCCCGCAGGGTGGACTTCGACAAACCATTGCAAACAGATATCGGGAATTCAACAAGTATACTTACTTAAAAGCCGTAATTAGATTGATTCAGAAAGAGTTTTAGAAGGCTTTAGTTGATAGTTTTTCCTGATTGAACAACTGAAAAAACGAACTGGAATTTCAATTGAGCTTCAAGAGGCACGTAGGAGAACAAGGAAATGCTCCATTGCAGAAACAATTAGATGCTGCTTCGCTCCATGACGGAAAATCAAAACAAAAAATTGAAATCGCTCACAAGCAGGACAATATAATCACGCATTCGCTTCCAAGAAAGAATCCATAAATCAAAGAATTCAAGCAAACAGTTCTTCAATGATACTAACTACACATCGATCATACCTGCTTGTTGCCAGAGCTGGAGATGAAATCAGAGAACAGGGACGAGAGAGCGATAGACGCCGACTGTAAGCGAGCATGCACCATTGTATTATATCTTTCAATATCGAATCAGAGGAAGCGCAGGCTGGACTCTCCTCCATGCTCTAAGTCTCATTCGATTCAAGGTCTCAACCTTCAGTCGATCAAGGCAATTCGAATGATATGGGCTTCAATTTTGGGGTTGAATGTGCTATTATTTCCGGCCCATACTCCCAAGAAAAACAAAGCCCATGCGTCTACGTGCAACCGAGCTTATTGGGACGGATGCAAGCCATTTTTTAGAAACTCCACTATTATACTAGTAGAGCTTAGCATTAGGTTGCTAAACTGATAAAGTTTGTTCGAATTAAAACAATTGAAAAACTTTTACAAAGTCAAGGATTCGAACTTGCGAAAAAATACTCGTTAGAAGGCAAAGTTATGCACTCCAAACGAGATTAATCTCACACCCTGTATGGGTGTGAGGACACGTGCGGATATACAAAAAAAAAATAGCTTAGTAACTGTACTTTTAATTTGAACACATTAAATCTTGAAGTATCTAAATTGTGTCAAGTCAGTCTTTTTGTCATTTTTTGTGATGGAATTCATGTGAGTGATTTCGTATTTAACACGTGTTTGATTTTCGTCCTTAAAAATAATAGAGTTATCGATTTAGACTGACTTGACACGACTTGGATACTACAGAGTTTAATTTGCTCAAATTGAAAGTACAAGGACTAAAATAGAATTTTTTTTAAACTTTAAGAGTACAAAATGCAAAAATCTATTAGTATTAATTTTCGGTGCCTAAATACACCATATCTATGTTTAAATTTTATAGCATTATAAAATAATAAATAAATTAATAAATAGTTAATAAAGTACCTATATGAAACTGAAAAGTTACGAGATATAATTAAATTCAACCGTTTTGTAAGTGGAATTTTGATTTTTTTAGATAGGAATCTTACATCCTAAATATTAATCATCTCATCCTGATCATCAATTTCTCTCAAATTAATCCAAATCGTTAATGGAAATACATTTTGAAAAAAAAATAAATCATGATTCATGTATAGGCTAGTGATTTCCTGTGCCTAAAGGCACTATATCGATTTTCAAATTTATAAGTGTTAAAAAATAGTAAGTAATAAAAAATGACTATTAAAGTATACGTGTATGAGACTTTAAGGATACGAAGCGTAATTAAATTCAACAATTTTTGTAAGTGAGGATGTGAAATTTTTAGACGGGATATTTCATCAATTCATCTAAATCATCTATTTTACTTAAATTAATTAAGCTGTTAATAAAAATGCATTTTTTAAAAAAAAATCTTGATTTATTAATATATTTTTTTTCAAATAGTTCACTTAATATCTTTCATTCTTGATTTTCTAAAAAAAATTAGTCATTCAAATAATTCAGATTAGTCAACTATCAGAGTTAAAATTATTAATATAATTTTAAATTTTTAACAAATCAATAAATGTCACTCTATTTTGGCCACAATCATCCCTGTGCAAAATATAGCACATGTTAGGTCCTGATAACACAGTTCAACATTTAAAATTAGATGCATTAAGTACTGATCAAATTAAGTGTGCTTTATAACAGAATCAAATAACAATTTAAAATATAAGAATCGCTTAAAATTTGTTCAATATTTTTAAATGATGTGCGATTCACTTATTTTTTTAACATTGCTCACTTGATATCGTGAAATATCTATCATTTGATACCAATACTGTAAAGTCTTGCAAAAATTATACAAAAAATTATAGATAGAGAAAGTAATAAATTAAAAAAATAGAGAGAGAAAAATTTAGAAAAAAAAAATTGTGAAAATTACTTTCGGAACAAAAATTTGTACAAAAATAAATTTTTTGAAGTTAAAATTATTAAAAAAATATATATATATTTTATATAGTCAGCATTTAGTGAATTCAACCCTTATAATTTCAGCATTTCAAAATTAATTAAACGTTATCAAACATGTCTTTTGGTGTTTTTTTTTTTTTTTCTCACGAGTGATAGGACAACTATTGAAACTCAGTTATTAAAAATGGGATACGAGTTGGCTCAAGTAGGTTATTAGTTTTGCCAGCAACGAGTCTAGAAAATTGGTTGAGGCATTAATTTTTTTTTAATTTAAAGGGGAGTTTGGGTAAAATCTTAAATAGTTTTAATCTAAGTGTCAAGAGTACATGGACGCCCGTGAATACGGGATGGAAGTCAAATAGGAATTAGAAATTATTTATTTTATATTTTGAATGCATTAATTAAAGTAATTAACTCCACATCACAGTAAAATACATTATTATTTTTAATAATTATACCACTTAATTACATGAATTTATCCAGGGGTAATAATATATATAAAGAAAAAAAGAAAAAAAAAAAGTAGAAGAGTACATGTGTCTTTTTCTTATAATTATTAATTTTGACACTTTTCACCCTTGAAGTTTGACCATTATTTTACTTCGATCCCTATAGTTTCAATTTGAATACACGACACCCTAAAATTTTGTAATGATCCCAGTTCAGTCCAAATGAAAAAAACACCATTATAATTTTGGATGGAAAATAGTCACTCGCCGCGCACCCATAAAAGCATTTTCATCCTCTTCTTCTACATATTTGGGCAAGAAAGAGACTGAAAATACCCATAAAATCCTTAAAACAGTCACATGCGCAACAATTGACTATTTTCTGTCGAAAATCATGATGAAGATAATGAATTGGACTGTATCTGTACTGGGATGATTAGGAAACTTTAAGGTGTTAGACGTTGAAATTGAAAAGCGAGATCCCGGTCAAACTTTAGGGGGTACAGAGTGTCAAAAACCCCTTACTAATTTAGTTAAGAAATTAAAGTAGTAATAAAGGCAGCCTCTGGGGTGCCAGCATCCAAGGTTGACAATAGGTGGGACAATCTCTCACTCAAGTCGTCCACCTCTTTGTGTAAGCTTCTTATGTAGTTGCATGTCTCTTCCACCACCTTGGACGAAGGCACCTACATGTCAATATTCACATACACTCAATAATAGAGGAGCAAGGAACCGAAAGTCAAACAAATAAAGAATCGTACTAACACAAACAAAACGTTACATTCTTATCCAGTGTAGTTTCGCAGTACTAGTGTTAGTTATAGTGGGGCTAAAACGTTGTGCATTAGAGTTTCGCCAGCTAAAAGCTTAAAGGCAAGCAACAAAACAGTTTAATTTTAGTAAAATTTCACTTTTTTTCCTTTTTTCTTGAAATAATGTTATATAATGAAAAAGGATATGTCCCATGTTGTCGGAGGCAAACATGTAATAAAATCAGAGTCATATACCGGGGTAGAATTCTTTATTTAATTTTATGGTAAGGTGTGTTCAGACCAGTTTACACGCACCTCGACTAACACTACAACCAAAAATTATGAATTGTAAATAATGTCCTTTTAAATTGTTATTGATACACTCAATTATAATGTACTTATAATATTTATTTAATCAGACATATTTAAAAATATATATATAATGAAAAAATAAAAAGTTATCCTAATAAATATAAACTAACGCAACAAAATAATTATCTTATGAGTTATTGGGACAGTCTTTTATAGAACACCTTTTAATTATCTCAAAGTGAATGCGTTCCAGAATTATATATGTTAGGACGGATTTAGTGTCATTAAAAGTGAATTTTGTTGTAGTGTAATCACTTTCTCGAACGATCCTAAGGGCATACTCTCCCACATCGACTTGCTACATTCATGATTAAATTCAAAATTTAATTCCCACAATATAAAAAAAAAAAATCGAATCTTGATTGATAAGAAAATAAAGTACATCTCCTTATCAACTGGACTAATACATAATGAGGATTTCTAATAAGAAAAAGACACAAATAAAAAGTACTATTAACTCTATAAATAATTTAATTATTGTTCAATAAGCATATATCTTTTTTTATATACATATGTCGGGGGAAAGAGTTGAACTCTAGACCTTTTATATAAAGAGTAAATTTAATATCCAGTAAGGCTTCGGATAAGCATGTATTTTTTTTCATAATTTGTACTTAAGTCTCTAAATTATATACATTGTCACTTCAAAAAAATTATTTCTACTTTTTTCTTCTAATAAAATATTCTTTGTTTGCCACTAATGGATACATGCACTTGTTGTTCATTGACTAAAGGAAAAAGACAATATTGGGCTTGTGCAAACACCATAATTGACAAGAATGAGTACTGATTACATGTACTTTTAACGAGATTATACCATAAAAACTTTCGATTGGACTAATACCAACACCGTTATTAGACATCTCTTATCACATTTCGGACATCGTTCTTAGACATCTCTTATCACATTTTGTTGATAAAAATATCCATGTACTATTTTTTTTTCTATATTCTTTTATTTTTTAATTTTAATTTTTATTTCTTTTGTTTTTTATTTTTAAATTTTTTGCTTCTATTCAGTATTCTTTTTTTTTCTTTTTTTTTATATGGTTTTTATAAAAAAAAAAATCAAAAATCAAAAGTAATACAACTAGAAAACAAAAAACATAAATAATACAAAAATAAAATTTTAAAAAATACATAATAAAAGTCAAAAAATATAAAAAAATAAAACAAGAGAGAATAGAAAATAAAAAATATTATGTTGTAAGTTTATTTTTATTCATAAAATATGATGAACAGTGTTTTGAATAATCAAACTAAAATTAGAAAGAATACCTCAAATATTATGAAAATAAGATGGATATTTTAATATTTAATTATCAAAATAAGAGATATAGATACTATGAGAATGACAGAGTGTCCATTATTAAACTCTACTTTTTAGCTAGACTGCATGTATGCATACTTTATCATGAATGAATCCATACATAAAAAAAACTAAAAAAAATAAGTTCGGTCCTACAAATTTCTCGCTATGGGTTGGGTTCGGAGAATAATCGAACCACTTAGATTTATTTGTATTTGTATGTAGTTTTACTTTATTTTTTGTTTTTTATTTTTTTTGTAAGAGATTATTTTTACGACTCGAACACGTCACCTCCAGTCTCCAGATCACATGATTAATATATATATATAGAGAGAGAGAGAGAGAGAGAGAGAGGTACCTTGTTGGGGCGCCTGTTGCGAAACTCTGGAGGTAGAAGACGTTGTAACTTGGAAAGGAGGTTAATCAGCTGTTCATCTGAGATCCCTGCAACAGTCTGCTGTCTTGATCTTCTGCTAGACATTGATCCTCCTCTCAAATTTTGATTATCAAAATGATTAATATTTAGTACGAGGATTTGTATACAAGCAATTAATTAATATAGATTTATCCTTATGATGATCATGATGAAGAATAAGATAGGAAGTACTGTTAGATCGACACAGAGTTGGAGAAAGTGATGAGAGTTATATATAAAGAGGAGAGTAGAGAGAGAGAGGGTGTGAAGAAGACAAGTGCATGGGAGAAAGCAGTGGGAATAGGGTTGTGACTTTTGAGTGTAGACAGAGTGACCCAACAGATGTTAGTCCGGTTTATAAGAAGAGGTGTTCCTTTCTTTGTCAACTAGGATTCAACTCTCCTGAAGAGTATTCTGGGAATTAAATCTTGAATTTAATCCTAAATGTACCAGACCGATGTGAGGAAGTGAGAAGTACGTCCTTAAAATCGTCCGATGAATGATTAATCTAGATGCGTGTAAGCCGACTCGGGATACATCTTACCATAAAACAGATCAGAGAGGGTGGGGGCATGCATGCTTTAATGTTGGTGTGTTCCTAAGTAGGGGTATGATCACAGGTGGGCTTTAAGAAATGTGTGTTTTGGTACTAAGTACTAACACTAAACAAAGTGGGTCTTTCATGCGTATGTCCTCAATAAACAAGACCATGTGATTGCTGGACACTTATTCATCCCCCCACCCCCACTTTCTTCATGTATTTTCCTACCACAAAAATCACAACTTGCCACGTATAATGAATCTTTAACACCTGTAAAATAATTTACTGACGGAATATTAGGATGATTGTATTGATATATGATGAAAAAAATATAATTACAGAGATATACTAAGAGTCTATATATAGAAGGTGATTAAAGTAACCCTGATATGGTCAGAGTTAATATTCTTAATGAGACTAGGGTTTAACATAGTGGAACAAGACTTATATACATAGGGTTTAACAACTCAGATTTTATATCTCATGAAACATCTTATAATATTAGATCAAATTCCAAATTTGTCAGTTGAGATATGTTAGATTCGTGTTCTATATGGATTACTTGAAAGTTCTCAAACTACTAAATAAGTCAAATGAGTTATTTCATTTGACACCCTATGGTTTTAAATTGGACCTCCTAATATGGTATCAGAATCGAGATTATGGAAATTTATCTCCCATTCCTCATAGTCAAATCTTTCGTGCAAGTCATGGGTTGTATATTTCTCATTATTACTTCATAGTCAAATCATTCATACAATTTAAGGTTTGTACTTACGAGCAAACGTTAGATTCTTATCCCAAATCGATCACTTGAAAATTATAAAGAGATTTGGAGAAGTAAACTAAAGAGTGATGCTTATGAATATGATACTACTGAAATATAGAAAAAGAGAAAAGTAATATTTTGTTATATTTTCATATGTTATATACTTGATGATTTACGGGTATTGGGTTCGCGATCGATTTAATATAGGGATGTTCTGCTTACACTTTAACTCCTTGGATCGTTATATCTTGGGAATGGCTCGTCATTCAACCATGTGCATAGAGGAGGCGTATTTCTTCTTAGGACAGTTTTTACACGCCTCAATCCACCAGATATGTATTTTCTCTCAATTCTATCTTTTATTTTATTTATTTAATTGTTGATGTTCTTGATTATTTAAAGAGATTGAATTGCATGTGATATTTATTTATTTATTTGAATTTATATAATTATGTGAATTTTCCCAACAAAAGTTTCCAAACCGCTATATAAATCAAAAGAATTATTCCACTTGATACCATATTGTTTCATCTCTCTTCAATCTTGCGTATGCATACTCTCTCTCATTCTCTCTCTCACAATCTCCACGTCTTCGCCATATACTCTGCTTGCTTGCACCTCTCTTTGCTAACACACGACTCTCTAAATCCATTCCCTCTCTCTTTCTATCCTTTCATTCAGCAACAACAAATCTTACCACCACGATTGATAATTAATAATTTTTTAAATTTAAATTTAATAATTTATATATTAAAATATGTGTTTTCAGGCGCATATTATACACTAGTATTAGATTCAACTAATATAAATTTAACATGGTGGAACCGTTCAATCACAATATCACATGTATATATATATGTGTGTGTGTGTGGAGATGGTCCAAATTTAGATATAATAATGACTTTTTTTTCCTTCTATTTTTTAAGTCTAAATTCCGGAATCATAACGGTTTGTCTGGCATCCGGAACAGTCATGTGTGGCGGTGGTAGAGTCCGACCACACACAAGAGACAACCTGGTGTCGGATTCTAGCCACGCAGCGTGGCACCGAATTATAGTCACGCAAGACAGTGCCAGCACCAGATACATGAGGCACTATGGTGACACCAGATTCCGGCAGCGTAGCACATCACATCGTCAAATTCAGGTCGCTATATAATAATATCGATGAGTAATAGAGCACATATGCAATTGTGCCACGCTTGAAATAAAAAAAAAAAAAAAAAAAAAAAAAAAAGAAATAAAAAAAAAAAAGGAAAAGGATTATCACTACCTCTAAGTGAGAGGATTGAAAGGAAATTGTTATCATCTTCCCAGGATTGAGGAAACATCATTACCACCCCCCCAATAGGAGGTTTTGAAAATACTAATGATTATCTCTCTACTTTTTCAAAAATTGGTTGAAAATAAATTAAATTAATTATAAAAATATAATTTAATTATAACAAAAATATTTATTTTTTATTTTTTAAGTAAATTTAGAAGATGAAGGACTCTTTTGTAAATCTAAAAAGTATCCCAACACTTATGACTTAGGGGCATTTGGTTAGTTGAAAAATAAATGGGAAAATTAAAAAGTTATTTGGTTGGATAAAAAATGAGAAGAAAAAAAAAATAGGATTGAAAAAATACAATTTTCAGGTAAATCTTTTTCCTCACAAATGAGAAAAAAATAGAAAGAATTAATGAAAAATGAGTAAAATTACAATTATACCCTCGATAATATAATTTTTAATTTATTTTTAGTAATATACGAGGATAAAATAGTAAATTATATTAAAATGAACTATTTTGTCTCCTTTTATTTTTATTTTTTGAACCAAATAACAGGAAAATAAAATAATTTTTCTTTCACAGTGGATAAAAAAAAAAAAAAAATTATTTTTTTTTCTTTTTAGTTAAACATATTCATAGTGAAAATATTTAATTTATTTTATTTGTTCAAACTTCGGAAATTTAAAAAGTGAGATAACTTTTTAAAAGGTCTGCGTCAACGAAATGTTTTTCCCACGTTGTTAGGGACATAACCACGAGACTGTCCTGAAGCTTGAATTGTCCATGTTTATGTCACGTGCCTTTCCCCTCCGGCGATGACAAGGCACATGACACATATATGGACAAAATGTTATTTTAAATTTGCATTAAATCACAAATTTAATTCTATTGTCCTAAATTATGCAATCATTGTGTACTATGTACTTAAAATAATTGAGGGACGTTGAATTATTTTAGGAACCGTTTGTTTTGGTGAAAAAAAAAAAAAAAATGATGAATAAGAAAATAAAAAAAAAATTACTCTATTGTGTTAGGTCCAATTTTCTAAAATTTGACAGGATATCGATGGATTAGTCTCCATCGATCGTGGTACGGGTAATATTCTGAAAAATCGAAAAAATTAAAAAAAAAAAAAAATAGAAAGAAAAATGAATAATTTCCGTAAGCAAATTTTCTTACTCACCAATTTGGAAGAGAAATGAGAGAGATTTTGCAAGAGGAGAAGAAAATTATAATTATACTCTTAAATAATAGAATTTTTAATTTATATTTATAATATATGAAGGTAAAATAGTAAATTGTATTAAAATTAATTATTTTTCTTTTTTTCATTTTTTTTCTCTTAAACAACCCTAGAGAAAATAATTTTTCTTTCGCAATAAATAAAAGAGTTAATAACACTTTATCCCCTGTGATTTGACCGATTTGTACTTTATCCCATATGGTTTGAAAATTGTCACTTACTCTCCCCGTGGTTAGATTTTAAAACCACTTACTCCCCTGATATAGGAGGTAAGTGCACCTAAATCAAGACCACAGAAGATAAGTGTTAACACAAGGGTAAGTGCCAATCAGCTAAATCACATGAGGGTAAAGTGCTATTAACCCTAAATAAAAATATAATCCTCCTTTTTTTTTTTTTTTTTTTTTCCTTCTTTTCCTTCCTTCCAACCTTAGGTACTTTTATAATTTAAATTTTATTGTTAGTTTTTCTAATCTTGCCACTAAAAATTCAGATTTGGATTTATAAATTTCTTTTATATTTGGCTCCTTAATATAAAAGAGCCAATATTGCTGTATGCTATTTTTAATTGTATGGTTTTAATTGGGGGTGTTGGTGAACATTTATTGCGGTAGTTGGCGGTGGTAGTGTTTGCTTATTGTGGTGGTCAATGGTAGTCATGGTAGTCATGAATATTCATGACAACAATGTTGGGGAACATTTGTTGTGGCGATTGGCGGTAGAGGTGTATGTTTGTCATGATGGTCGACGATGGTTTTGGTGGTAATGGATATTCAGAGTGGTGAATAGCTGCAACGGTAACTATGGTATCAGTGATTGCAAAATATTTGTTATGGGGACGAGCGTTTATTGGGATAAAAATTGATTGACAATTTTGTTAGAAAATATTACATACTTTCCTAATTTGAGTAAAACAGGGGAGCTTAACGATTCACTGTTTTAAAATTTCAGTCCATATGGTCCACAATTTTTGGGCATTTTATACCAAGCCCATCAAACTTATTTTGAACAAAAATATCCTTATCTCTTCATTAAATTTACTAAAAAAATATCGTCATTTTTTTTTTACCTTCGACAACTCTCACAAAAAAAGGTCACAAAAAATTGATCAATTTCATAAACGAATCGATCAATAATATGGAGTTGTTGAAAGTGATTCCGCGATCTGGTATTATTAAAAATCAATAAGATGACATATGTGATATTTAAACAAAACAGTTTGGATCCATTACACACACATATATATATATAGATTACGAGACAAAATTGATAACTCGTTGAACTGGATGTATACTGAGTTCCAAAATTTAGAAAAAAAAAAAAATAGGGTGAAAATATCTTGAAATGAGATATGGGCCTTTGGATCCAAAAATGGAATCTCATTTTTTGGGGGGAAGAAAGAAAAACATGGCCTAATTAAAATGGGTGTTCAATATGAAGACCCATTAACCATAAAACAATAAATAGATAGAACAAATATTGATCCAATGGGCTTTATAGCATGTCCAAAATCCGTTTGATATGACATTCAAATTGTCCAAACATGTATAAATCAAGTCCTTTCAAGCTTAATAAATAAAACCAATTTTTATCCATCTCTCTCTTGTTCCCAAACTAACTAAGGCCCATTATCCAAGAGGTGTTAGTTTAGTTGGCAAAAGCAGGTGTCTCTTTTCTTTGTCAACCAGAATTTTAACCTAATAGGTGTTAATCTAATTTTAGTCACATTCAACTAATTTTTTGGTTGCCGATCGACAAAAAATTATGCAAATGTAACTAAAAATATACTATAATATAAATAAAAATATATTGAAAAATTAGTTGCATGTAAATAAAAATGTACTGAAAAAATAATTATATGTAACTAAAAATACATAAAAAAAACAATTAGTTATATGTATTAGAGTTATAAGTGTAGAACATAATTTTCTTTGTTTTCCAGATCTTTCTATTGTATGATTATATAAGGTTTTTTTGTTTTTTTTTTTTTTTTTTTTTTCATATAATTAACCATAGCCACATTTTCTCTTTTCTCTTTATGTTTATTTATTGATCTTCACAATATGTAACTGAAAAAACAATTGGTGGCTGGTGGCCTGGACCTTGACAATTGGAGTCCTGAGGTTCGACGACAAACGGAGGTGATAGACGATGTAAATTTTAATTGGAAGCATTTTATTGGAATTAATATAAAAGAGCATTGACTGTAAGAGTAAAACATAAGTTAAAACATAACTAAATGATTTATATTTAAATTAAAATTACAATAGGATTGATTATCGACTATGATGATACCCAAATATTGGGATCACAGTAACTGGTGAAATGACTCTAAGATCCTTAGCTCCTCGCAAGGAATACACCTGTAAGGATTCTTATACTGGGGGTTTGGATCCCAGTGAGAAACCTCCGACATGAGGTAAGTAAAGGAAATATGAAATTTTACACGTAGGCAAGAACAATGTGACTCTCTTAGACGAACATTCCAATCGGGTTAAACCCTGATTTCGGTTCCTCATGGGTTCTATCCTCCTTCGGTTATATGGGTTAATCCCAATTTTGGGTTCCACCCGTTTACATCTCAAATGCAAGGATAAAGACAATTTTACCCATCATCAGACGAGACATATGTTGGAGAAAGAATTTGAATTCTAATCTTTTCAAAAAAAAAATATATATATATATATCCACTAGATTACAAATCTCGAGATAAAAAAAGGGTATGGATGCATGAATGTGAACGTTAAGTGATGGCAGCAGCCGCAACGGTATACATGGGTGTGATGATTCCGGGTCAAATGTTGTCTCCTGATGCGAGCCCCACTCGCCTAACTCTCTCCCTTTCACTCCTTTTTTCTTCTTCACACTTCACTGTCAAAAGCTTCAATAATGAACTACAAAAAGCCCTCAATTCATATCACACAAGTTTAGTCTCTTTTTTTCTTTTTTTTTTCAAATATTATAAAATATAATAAATAAAATAACAATTAAATGTAAATATAAAATTTAATTCAACTGTCTCCTCTCAAATCAATCTCAATCCTTATAAAAAAAAATTAAAAAAAAAAAAATATGTGTACATTTATTATATAGTTATTAAAAAAAATCATTTTTTTATTGAAAAAAAATAAAATAAAAAAATATAAAGACATTATTCTCCAGATATGTTAGCTCTCCACACTTGCTAAAGTCCCCCAGATGGGTTGATAAATTAATTAATTAAAAATTAGAAAAAAGGCAGACAGGGCACGAAGAACACCTAGATAACACATATTAGGGTCCTACTCACATGCAAAAAAAGGAAAAAAATAAATAAAAGTAAGGGAGTGATAGAGAATTGTACTTCTTTGATATCTTTTAATTAATTAAATGTGACAATAATATAAACCATGAGTAGCAAATGTTATATAAGTCTATTCAAGCATTTTTATGGATTATTATAATTTAGTATTGGGTTGTAACAATTAAAAATATTTTTAAATTTGTTGATGTTGGAAATTGGTTAGGACCTGATATGAGAAAACTCTCGCTCACAATTGACATAGGCATGGAGCCTTAGCGGGTCAGATTAGGTCGGTGATTCAACCCGGAATAAATAAACTCAATGAATTATCTGGGTCGAATCTTACAAGCCCAGGACTTCGACAGTTCACTGTACCGGTTAAATAACCTCATGAAGAGGCCCATTAATGGGCAGTTCAAAGCCCACGGTGTTCAGGATCAAGGATTGAATAGGACAGCCTATCGTGACCGTATCCCCTACGCATGAAAACGTTATAACATGTAAACTGTAACGACCCATGGTTAATAAAGTACGTTACAGAAGATCTTTCCCTAGATAACAGGAGAAGATTGTGGTTATCTTCTAGGACGTTAGGAGCGGATCACGTAACGGGCGATCTCACCAATGGAACGATAGAGCATAATTGGACCTATATAAAGGGAATGTATCATTGATTGTTGGTTAGGATTTAATTTGCGTATTAGCCTTCTCCATTACCAGATTAACTTATTATCACGTCGGAGGTTCTTTGACTGACACCACACTGGTGTCCCCCCCTCTCCCGAATTAAACGGTTTTGTAGGTTCACGACGGAAGGCGAAGAGGTTTTTGGCACTCGAGAAGTTATTTGCACGTGCTGGAAATTTCTGAACGTATCAACACTCGCAATTGATCATATCAGAGGGCTAGAGGGTGAATTTTTCTGATGCAAAGTTTTGTGTGTTCTATCCAGTGAGTTGTCCTAGCTAGTATGTCTGAAGTACGAGTTGCAACCTACACTAAGATGCCCTGAGGTGTTGCCTAACAAAGTCACTCTGACGTGAGAATAAGAGTTTAGGAAGAAAAAAAAAGAAGCAAGCAAGCTTAAGATGTATTAAACAAAAACTCATCACTTTGTGCATTTATTGTTACGCTATTTATAGGTGCGGGAATTAGATTAGTTCCAGAAGATTAAAGACCTAAGCTAAGATCAACGCTCTAACTTGGCTCGTGGCGAACAGGTTGATGCATGGTGTGATTAGGTCAATGAGTTTTGTCCCATGCCTCAGATAGCACAACCCAACCCATTGTTTTGGGGAAGCACCTCAGAGACATTGGAGATCTAACCATACATCGTAGGTCGGTAGTCTTTCCAGAACAATGTTGTGGCAGTAAAGAAATTGGCTTTTGATCCTCGACCTCCTCACACTGAAGATTGGTCGTCAAGAAATACAGGGTTGTTGTCCTTGAAGCTCGGCGAAGCCCAATCGATCAATGGTGCCCTACTACCCACTGACAACTCTTAACACTCATCAAAATTAATTAATTAACCATTTTTTCATGTAATTAAAATAAAATATGGTTTACAATTTTAATGGAACGAAAAGTTATAAATAATTTTGTTCAAAAATATTGTATGTGCATAGGATTAAATCTTTAAATTAATAAAAAATATATAAAATTAATTAATAATAATATAATATTAAAAAAAATATTTCGGTGTTACAAAATTCTCGTTAGGTACGAGATTCGGAAAAAAAAATCGGACCAGCTAGGTGAAATGTAAGGCGTCGTTAATTAATTGGATAATTTAGACAAGAGCCCTTAGTCCACTTGCTCTCAACTGTCCAAACAGTTCATGTCGGCTTAAAGTTCCGAAAAGGATTGCCTTTCTTTTCTGAAAAGAAGAAACCAAAGTAGCAAACACATGCCAGGCCACTTTATTTATATATAAAGTTACAAAAAAGCCCCTCATCCTCAGGAGCTGGAAAGTAGGCTTACGAGGGGTGGGGTATATGGGTTGGTGGAGGGTAAGGATGAGAATTCAACCCTAACATAACCAAATTGAACTAAAACTAATCAGAACGGAACGGTCCAATTTTGAAACTGATTAAATAGTTTTAGTTACGGTTTTGATTTCGGAATTGAAAACTGAAATAGTTTTTATTTTGGTTTTGATTTTGAAATAACAACCACTAAACCGAACCGTGAAACTAAACTGTAATGCCGAACCGCGTAGTTTATATTTTAGATATGATTATATGCTATTGATCTCTCTTGTCATTTTGTACTATACCAGATACCTCTCTTGTCATTTTGTAAATATCAGAGATCTCCCATGTCTTTTTACTCAAACATCACTTACCTCCTTTATTAATTAAAAAATAATAATTTTTTATTATAATAACAATTTTATCTTTGATTATTTAAAAAATAATTAAATGATAAAAAATTAAAATACATAAATAACTCTTTAATTTATATATATTCATCGCCATATCCTACCGCTGCCGCCACCCACCACCTGCCACCACCTCCCACCGCCGCCACCCACCACCTCCCACCGCTACTATTCACCCCCATTTTAATTTATTTTTTTAACCATTTCATTAACAAAAAAAAAAAAAAGAAAAAAAAAAGGACAATCGGTGGGAGGTCCTCCATTTAAACTCTAATTGGTCAAAAATCCTACATGCGGTAATTTTTTTTGATTTATTCTCATCTATTTTAAAAAAACGAAAGTCTTACTCACGTGATAATCACGCGCCAGTTACATGTAACTACATTGTGTGTAATATTACTATATTAGTTACATCTAACTAATTTTTTTTTTTAATTACATATTCCAATAATATGTAATTAAAAATTTTGATATTTTTCAGTTACATGTTTCAATAATATGTAATTTTTTAGTTAAATGTCTCTGATATTTAACTAAAAAAATTGATATTTTTTCAATTACATCACAAAATATTATACATATATATGCAATTGTAACATGTAACTAATATTATATAAATACGTGTAACTAAAAATACCAAAATATGTGTGAAAAATAACAATTATGAAATTATAACTAATATCAGTTACATGTAATAGAATTCAATATGAAAACTAAATGTACTCACTAAAATGCTCCCTACAATCCCTACAATATTCCTACAATTCCTGCAATGCGGAACTAAAACATAAGTGAAATATAACTTAAAAGACTAAATCAAAACCTAATAACACAAAATGACTTTTTCACCAATTAGATTTTAAAAAAAGGGATTTTTCGCCGATTTTTCCAAAAAAAAAAATTTAACCCTTTCATTAACTATTTTTTTCTCTCTCTCTCCGGTGGTGGTGGAGGTTGGTGGTGGTGGCGGTGGGCGGTGAGTAGTGGTGGCGACGATGGGTGGTGGCAGGGGAGTTGGGCGGTGGCGGTGGGAGGTAGTGTTGGGTGGCAACGATGGGAGATGGAGGAGGGTGGTGGGTAGTGGCGACGATAGGAGTTGGGCGGTGGCGGTGGCAGTGGCTGTGGGAGTTGGGTAGTGATGAGAGGTAAATATAATTATTTAAAAAGTTAAGGGTAAAAAATATAATTTTAAAAATATAGGAGTGCTAATTATTTTTTTAAAAAAATAATCTAAGGGTAATTTTGTCTAAAAGGATGTAAGTGGTATTTGAACAAAAAGACATGAGAGATCTCTGGTATTTGCAAAATGACAGGAAAGGTATCTGGAATAGTGCAAAATGATAGGGGAGATCAATAACATATACCATTTTAGATATATTTATATTATTTATATTATTCTCATTTTTTTATTTACCTTTAGACCCCTAGTGTATATATAAATATGTATATATAGAGAGAGAGTTATTTGAGTTAATTTGTTAATATATAAAAAATAATGGTTCGCAATTTTGTAATTTCGATTTCCATGTATATATATATAGAGAGAGAGAGTTATTTGGGTTAATTTGTTGATATATAAAAAATAAACGGTTCGCAGTTTCGCAATTTCGATTTTCGTGTATATATAAATATGTATATATATAAAGAGAGATGTTTGGGTTAATTTGTTGATATATAAAACAATTAATAATTTCGCATTTTCGATTTTGATTTTTATATAAAATCAAGAAAACCTTAACTATTTTATGATTTTAATTTTAATTTGCATAAAATTAAACAATTCAATTTTAAAACCGTTTCTAAAAAAACTAGTTATTTTGATTGTAGGTTTGATATACATTTAACGATTTTAGTTTTGTTTTTTTAGTAAAACCTACTTAAAACCGAACCCTTGAGGCGCTTCATGTAAATATCATAAGATATAATAATAATAATGATGATAATTCATTAATACATGTGCCTTCTCTCCATTGGAGAGAGAGCAAACAGTTCTTCCCCCCACCCCGACCCCATATATCTACACCTATTATCATTCCAAAAGATAACGAAAAAATAACCGTTAATGGGACCCACCCAAACATATTAGCCCAAAAAAAAATCAAATGTGGCTGTGCTGTAACTTCAACAGCCTAGAATAAGCTCCCTCAGGCCTGCTAATCAGCTCCCCATGACTGCCTTGCTCTACAATGCGGCCGTCCTGAACAACACCAATACTATCCACTCCTCTTATCGTCGACAACCGGTGGGCCACCACCACGGTCGTCCGACCCCTCATCAGCCGCTCGAGCGCCTCTTGCAAAACGCACTCCGATTCAGCATCGAGTGCACTGGTTGCCTCGTCCAGTAGCAATATTGCCGGGTCCTTCAGAACGGCCCGGGCGATGGCGATCCTCTGCTTCTGTCCGCCGGAAAGTTGAACTCCTCTCTCCCCCACCGGAGTTTTGTATCCCTCCGGCAACCCGCTGACGAATGCGTGGACGTTTGCTGCGCGTGCCGCCTCGATAACCTCTGATTCTGTTGCACCATCTTTTCCGTATGCGATGTTGTCGAAAATGCTCGACGCGAAGAGTGCCGGCTCTTGCTGAACGAGCCCAATTTTCAGCCTTAGCGACTTCAGATTCAGTCGCCGTATGTCTTTCCCGTCGATCATTACTTTTCCGGCAATCGGATCATAGAATCGCTCAATCAATGCTACCACAGAACTCTTTCCCGATCCGCTGGCCCCCACGAGCGCCTGACTCTGGCCAGCACGGATCCTCAAACTCAAGTACTTGAAAACAACAACGTCCGGTCTCGACGGGTATGAGAAGTCCACGTGACGCAACTCGATCTCGCCGCGAACCGATTCGACCGGCTCGGCCTCGGGATCGTCGGGGTCGATCCGTGTTGGGCGGTCTAGGATCGAGAAAACAGACCCCACAGCCTCGCCGCCGCGGATGATTTCCGGGGCGAGGCTGACGGTCTCGGCGACAGAGTTAGCTGTGATGACGAGGACGACAAAGACCTTAATGACCTTGGAGAAGGTGGAGACGCCTCGGCTGACGAGGTGGGACCCGTACCAAAGGATCAAGGCTTCAGAAGCGTAGAGTGCGAGTTGGGAGAGACCGAAGAGGATCCCGGCGGAGAGGCTGCGGTTGAGGCTCCGGAGTTGCGGGACCCGGAGCTCATGGCAGAAGAGGGAGAGGATTTTGTCTTGGGCATTGAACGCCGCCACCGTACGGATGTTGCTCACACCTTCTCCAGCGATCATGCTTGTCTTTGCGTGTGCCTTGGCCGTGTCGCCGGCGAAGCCCTTCATAGATAGTTGCTAAAAAAAAAAAAAAAAAAAAACAGAACTAACTGTCAGAAACTAAGGATATAGTGTGATAAATGTGTAATTAATAATTAATAACCATATCAGGGATAATTGGATATTATAGAGTCCTCGCACTATAATGTTTTTTTTGAGAAGTTAATTCAATAGAAATACTAAAAAAGAATAGAGCACAAATAAAGAATATTTATCATCTACATCCATATCATTTTGCCTAAAATTACAGACTTCCCTATCATTTTCGGTCAAACACCATTTAGTTCCCGTATAGATTAAAAAATACTAAATTTTTTATTGTAATACCAATTCTATCCTTAACAATTTAAAAATAATTAAAAATTAAAATACAAAAATATCCATTTAAGTTTTTTTTTCTCTATTTTTTTACACTAATATCCCTGTTTAAAAAATATATATATTTTTTTACCCCTTTCTTTTTTAACAAATTTCAAAAAATGATGGGATTTGGGGTGGGGGTGGATTGGGGGGCGGGGGGCAAATGTAATTTTAAAAAAGAAATAGAAGTAAAAAATGTTTTCTTAAAAATAAGGGTGTTAATGAATTTCGGTTTATCTTTAAAAAAAAATTAAAAAAAATAGGTCAATTAGTATTTTCCAAGTGATAGAGTTTGGGTAAAATGACACAGGAGATAAAAGGGTAAATACCCCACAAATAATTTTAAAAGAAATATTTTAATTAAAAAAAAAAAAAAATCTAGTTTACTGTATCATCTCTGATTACTGATCATTCCCAAAACCCTTAAATTTTTTTGGAAGAAATGTGATATGGGGTTTGGTGGGGGTGGGGGGGGTGCGCATGGCACCACCACACACTGCGCAGGCCATAAAAGTCAGTCTGAAGAGAGGTCAGGTCCGTCAGGGACAGTGGCAAAGCCATGAGTGGTGCCCAAAAAAAACAACCAGAAGCAGTGATGTAAAAGAGATCACGGGTAAAGAATCTCTCTCTGAACACCCACTCTGCCACCACCAAGCAGCAGTGGATATAAAATATGGCAATCAAGGCTCTATCTACTGCTACTCTATTATTAAACATCAATTTTTTTTGACTCCAGTTGAAAAGCATGGACTCGAGAAAAAAAAAGGGTAAAAGGGCAGTGGCTTTGAAATTGATGATCAAAAGACAAGATCTTCTCTTTCTTTTGTACAGGTATTATATTATTTGGGTATTTTATTATAGGTTTTTTACACTTTTGTCGTTTAACACTAGGAAAGTAGTGAAGCAAGATTCCAAAAGAGATTAAGGGTTCTGTTGGGTTTATCGCACATCGGAGAACGTGAAAGGGACGGGTGCTTAGTATATAAGTACGAGAAAAAATCTCACCACATGAATCAATTTTTGGGATTGAGAAAGACCCAAGACTATCTCTACACTGGTATGAGAACCCAGCTTACAACAACTCTACAGCTTACAACAACTCTAATCTGATAATCACAAAATGAGAGACTGGTCGAAGATTAACCGACTAAAAATCTGATGTGTGAGAGGAGATTGTTGAATATATCCTACATTGAAAGTGAAAGGATTGAATGTGAAAGGAGCTGATGCTCAAATTATAAATATCATGCGGAAAAGTTTCATCTAATGACTTAGTTTTGGTGGTTGGAAAATGAAGTTAAAATATGAAGAGATGTGTTGAACCATGGGTGAATTACTATTGTGCTCTTGCTTTTAATATTTGAATTTATTTTTTATTTGAGGGTAAAAAAGTAAAATTAAATGAGTAAATAATTTTATTACCTTTCATTGTTCTTTGCTTCCCACCAAGCACAAGGGAAAATAACTTCCCTTCTCGAAAACAAAATTTATTATCTTTTTATTTTATTATTTTTTCTCACTTTTCCATCCTTGTAACCAAACATACCCTAAGAGTTCTTGATCAATATATTGGAAAATTACCCTTTGATTAACCATAGAGAAATGCAAGCAATTGAATAGAGGGGATGTACCTGAGCAAAATTGGCCAGAACCAGAAGAGGGAAGGTGGCTAATATGAGAAGAGAGACTCTCCATTCCACAATAAAGGCGACTATGAATGAAGTGAGAAGAGAAGTCATGTTCTGAAGTATCACCGATATCCTCTCTGCAATGGCTGATTTCACATCGGCAGCATCCGTGGCTAGCCGAGATGCCAGGAGGCTCGAGTTGTGCTCCTCCTCGTCGAACCATCCAACTTCATTCCTTAGGATCGCTGCACGCAAAAGAAAACATAATTTGAATTGAAACAATAATAAATTAATAAGGTCATGTTTGGTTTCGTAGAATTCGACCCTCTTAAACTTTTTGAGGTTTTCAGTGAACAATCCACAAGATTAAATTTCTACCCACACAGTCTATGCCCTACAATAATTTTTTCAGAAGTTTGAAGTTACCGCACTGAATAAAATCACTAAAAATTTTCTATAAAAAATATAGCAGTAATTTTTCATGCAGTGCAGTGATTTTTCACTTTTGACAAAATTACCAGACTTTTCATAAAGTTATTTTAGTTAGTGGGCTAGTAAAAATCACTATAAATTTTCTATGTAAATATTGTTGTAATTTTCATGTAGTGCAGTGATTTTCGACTTTTGACAGAATTACAAGTGATTTAATACCTGCAAGCATCATTCTTCTAACTCTTGTGGTGAGGTTCTCTCCCATGATACTGAAAAAATAATGCTGAATCAAATAAGCCACAACAGCATAGAGACCGGCTCCAATATATATGAAAACAAACTCCTTTGTCTTCCTCTCCATGCTTGCGGGGTTTCGGTAGTAGAAAACCTCGATCATATTACTCATCACAATGGCGAAAGTCGGACCGATAAAACCGGATAGAATTGACCCCACGGCACCCATTATTGAATAAGGCCATTCCGGAGCATTAAGCTTGAGAAGACGGCAGAAATACCCATGGGGTGCCGGATTTTTCCGATCGGTTTCAGCATTCGAAACCATCTCTATACGACCATCGGCACCAGTGCTGTACTGATAGCTCAAATTTCTCAAGCTGCCCGATCTTAGGCTTAGGGATTTTGTCGACAACGAGTGGCTTAACCTTGATGAGCGTGTGCGGCGGGTTGAAGGGTTCGAAAAGTCTCGGTTTCCAACCATTTCTTGGAATCGGATTAGGTTAGCGTAGGCCCCGGCTTTGGTGATGAGTTCTTCGTGGGTCCCGGTCTCGACGACTTGTCCCTGTTGTATGACGGCGATCGAATCAACGTTTCTTATGGTGGAGAGACGATGGGCAACGACTACGGTTGTTCTTCCAACCATTAGGCGGTCTAGAGCTTCTTGGACTATGTTTTCGGAGCCTGCATCGAGGGCACTCGTGGCTTCGTCGAGGAGAAGGATTTTTGGGTTTTTCAGCATGGCTCTTGCAATTGCTATTCTCTGTTTCTGACCGCCGGAGAGTTGGATGCCTCGCTCCCCCACCTGTTGGTTTAAGATCGAAAAATCAACCAAAAATATTGAAACACTAAGGTGGCGTTTGCTAATGCCTTTTTTTTTTTTTATATATATTTTATAATAATACTTAAAGAAATTTAAGGGTTCTTAGTGAATAGTCCACAAACATAAAATTTTTGTCCATACAACCCACTCGATTGACAATAACTTTGTGAGAAAACTAGTAATTTTGTCAGAAATCCAAAGTTGTTGCACTACATGAAAGTTACTCAAAAAAATTGCACTGATTTTTATGTAACACAATGATTTTGGACTTCTGACAGTATTGAGAGTATTATTGTACCTCTCACAAAGTTACTCTAGCGAGTTTAGAATTTTTTTTCTTTGTTTCTTAAAAGTAATAAAAAAAAAAAAAAAAAAAAAAGCAAAACAAACTATTCAACAAAAAAAATAAAAAAAATTCCCTTTTTAATTTTTTTTTTTTAAAGTGCAAAACAAATGCCGCTATTATATTATGTTTACTTAAGAAAAACATTATCAAAAGGTGCCTGTATTAATCAGTTTAACAAGCATTTGCCAAAGTTATATTTGTTTTTTATTACAGAAATAGCTCTTCAGACATTGTTTCGCCCACAATAATATCAACCAATGCATATATGTGTATATATTTTTATATATACCTGAGTGTTATACCCATTGGGCAAAAGGGTAATAAAGCTATGAGCATTTGCAGCAGAGGCCGCAGCTTCCACCTCCACCATTGTTGCGTCAGGCTTCCCATAGATTATGTTCTCAAGAATGGTGGTAGCAAAAAGGGCGGGTTCTTGGTTAACTAGACCGATCTGATCTCGCAGCCACCTCAATTGCAGTGTCTTTATATCCACATTGTCAAGTAAAACTTGCCCTGCACAGACAATTTTATTACATTAGGCCGACATAAATTGATAAATTAAACAGCCGTTTAAGGTTTAATTAAACAAGAAAGTCTCGTGATTTACCCTGGTTAGGATCGTAGAATCTTTCTATCAGGGACACAACCGTACTTTTACCCGACCCACTACCGCCAACGACAGCAACTGTTTTTCCAGCGGGGAAGAAAATTGAGAAATTTCGAAAGATGAATACGTCGGGTCGGGAGGGGTAGCTGAAAGTTACTTCTTTGAATTCGATATTCCCATTGACTTCGGTCAAGCATTTTCCGTCTAAAGAGTCTTGAGTTATCGACGGTTTTTGCTTTATAATCTCCATTAATTTGTATCCGGCCATTTTACCTTTGCTGAAGGCGCCCAGATTCGAAAAAGACTGACCCAAACTCCTGCAAAAATCAATTATTTCATTCGATCATGAACAACCCTTTTCTTTGCGGTTATTATGTAGTTCTCTATTTTTGGTTTTATCAAAAAATTGTACCCTAGTTATAGTGCAACTTATTTTTCAATCCTTACCAACTTATTTTTCAGCTCTTTCCAATATTTTCGTTAATATTAACTATGAAATCAAATACAAATTCCACATCACATTGATGGATTTAATCCAACTCGAGGACTAAAAATTACTCAGAAGGATTAAAAAATAAAATGAAAAAATATAAGTGATTTATTTCAATGAGCAACTTATTTTTTAGTCCTTAACAACTTATTTTTCAATCCTTTCAATATTTTAGTTAACATTAACTATGAAATTAAATAAAAATTTTACATCTACTTGATGGATTTAATCTAGTTGATGTTAACTGGAGGACTAAAAATTTATTCAAGGACTTGAAAAATTAAGGATAGAAAAAATTGTAAGTGACTTATTTCAACGACAATCAATGAGAATTCAATTAAAAAAATCTTACATGCCACCAACAATGGCAGAGAAAATGGCGGTGAAAGCCTTGCCGCCATCAGTTTGCCCATTCCTGATAAAAACACCGGCATACCAAAAAACGAGAGCCCATGACATGCAGGCTATTCCGTAAGTGCAGCCCAGTCCCAAGCCTTTGGCCATCCCCGCTTTGTATCCAAGCTTCAAAGTGTTTTGTATTGCATCGGAATATGCATTCAATGCCTTTATTTCACCCACGTATGAGTAAACTGTCCTAACCTGTGCAATGGCCTATACAAGCAACAAGCTTATAATTAACCAAATAATTCTGTAAAAAAAAATCCACAAAACAAGGAATAATTAGGTAACACAAGCGATATGAGATTCAACACGCCCCATCACGCGCTAGGTGGACTTTAACAAACCCTCGCGGACAGATATTGAGGGACACAACATTGATGTTGGATTGAACACGCCTAACATCAGACGAAAGTCCAAGCTCTGATACAACGTAGGAACCCAATGGGCCTCACTCACTCCCAAGTATTGCCCTATTGTTTATATATTGCTCAAGATCAGGTAACACAAGCGATGTGGCGATATGTGATTCAACATATTTTATCAATCTTTCTTGGCTAATTAAAAAGAAAAATAAATTGTATAAATTCAAAAGTGGCTTACAAAATCATCTCAATAACGCATGGGGTATGTCTGATGCCAAAAGTGAAACATGTAAATTGAAAGGCACAAGGGCTGAATGATTGCCCCACATGTAAAAAAGCCTCTTTCAATATGTAAAAGAGCCCATAAAAAGTCAGATTGTTTCGCGGGGGGTGGGGGAGGGGAAAAGCAAAGGAAGATTCAAGAAAGCATATGAATTACTTAGAAAATTGGTGGTGGGTTTTACCTGCTCAGCGATAATGCCTGCATTGGCGTAGGATTCACGGCTCTTGGACGTGAGTCCGGTGAGAGTGTACGCATACAATCCGCCGGCAAAAGCAATTCCGGGAATAATCGCCACGCTTAGTAAAGCTAACCTCCACGCTGCCACAAAACCGACCACCAGTCCCGCCAGAAACGTTGAAAGATAATGGATGAAATTGCCCACCTAAAAAAGAATAAAAATTAGACACAAATATTAACCGTGTTCTCTTTACTCAAGTGGGGAGGGGGGGAACCACAGAAGATGACGCATGTTACCTCAGATTTGCTAACGTATGCATGTTAGAGAATGCAAGCTCGTTTTCTTCAATCAAGTGGGGGGTGGAGAATCATGAATATGGTGCATGTTCATCAAGTAAGTGGGAAGCTATGAGTGTGGCGCATGTTAACTCACATTTGCTAACGTGCGCATGTTAGAGAATGGGAGCTCATTTTCTTCCATCAACTGGGGGGGGGGGGGGGGGGCGGAACCATGAAGATAACGCATGTAAGCTCAGACTTGATAACGTGAGCATGTTAGAGAATGGAAGCTCATTTACTTCGATCCGGGGGGGGGGGGGGGGGACCCCGAAACCATGAAGATAACGCATGTTAGCTCAGATTCGCTAACGTGCGCGTGTTAGAGAATTCTTCTATCAAGTGGGGGAAAAAAAACCGAAAGTCTGAAGATAACGCATGTTAGCTCAGATTCGCTAATATGCGCCATGAGTATCTGGGACCCGCTATAATGAACAATCAACCACCCCACCCCACCCCACGCCACCCCACATGACGAGTTCTTCCCTTTCTTTAGCGGCAAAATCCTACTAACACTGGATCTCGCCGTTCGGAAAAACAAATTGTTTAAACGGGAAATTTTGATACAGAAAAATGCGATTCAATTTACCTTCTCGCTGATGGCATCTTGAACAAGAAGAGTGTCCGTCGAGACACTAAAAACAATATCCCCTGTTCTAGCGTCTGTGTCAAAGAACCCAACGTCTTGCTTCAACACCGCCTCCAAATACTTCTTCCTCAGTGCACCCACTTGCCTCTCCCCAGTATACATCCAACAAGCAATTTCTGTTTTCAGAACCCAATTTAATATTAATTAAACTCTGTTTTTTGAGAATTATAAAAAATAATTTAATATACACCGACCGTCAACACTCAATAGTGATACTGTGATGGAGATGTGTGTTAATGGGGATAGTGAAATAAAATTGTTTTAAAAATGGAGGAAGTGCAAGGAAATTGACAAGTGAAGAGGAAAACGACAGAGGGACAGTCCACGGACCACGTGCAATCAAACACACCTACCCATTCGAATGAGAAATCTCTAAGCTAGAGCACATGAAAAAAGAGCAAAAATCCAATAATTATTTTATTTTAATTTTTTATTTTGCAGAAATTTGAAAATTGATGGAGGAGAATATCTGAATACGAAACAGAAATAGGGATCAAGCTCACCTGCATAGGAGGATAAGGACACCACTAACCCGAGATAGACGAAATACAAAGCGTACTGCATTTAATAACAACCAAACAAAACTGATCAGATCTGGATAGAAACGGATTAATACTGTAATTAATGCGAACAAGCTACGGATAATTCATGGAGGATTCCGGGATCGAGATTGTGGAACCTTTGAGACTTCCTGAGTCATTGTGTGCAAATCTGACTGGTTTTTGCCGAAACCGTTAACCATTTGGCCGAACAACAGGAAGAAAACGGGCATGGAAGAGCCGTGAACGACGGCACCAAGGCTACCGGAGATCATTAGAATCCAATCGTACTTATCGGCGAACGAAAACAGCTGATAGAAAGGTAGACTCAGCTCCTTCTTCTTCTCCGCCTCCGGCATTGCTTTCGAATCCGTACTCTCCGCCATTTCGGAAACCGAATATTCTCCAAAATCGCCGACGCTGTATAAAAATATGCTTGCAGAAGGAACCTCAAATAAGATAATTCCACAAAGAAACGCTACGAGGTTCCTCTGCAAAACATATCGCCATTGAACGAGAGATCCGTGAGAGAGCTTTCTCTTTGAAATTAATGATTGAATTGAAGAACTGAAAATGTGTCGGTCGCAATGAATGAATCGGAGAGAGGGGGAGGGGCGGTCGCCGGAGTGAGAGAGCGGGGATCACTGAGGAGTGAGGAGTGATGGTGGTCAAAGGAGGAGGAGACTAGAGAGAGAAAGAGGAGAGAGAGAATTGAACCAGGAGAGAGTGAAGAGGGGCGGTTACTTTATAAAGGGAGGTTTAACCATGGGTTTGTAAAATACGTCTTGTCCTGGTTAAATGGAATCTTTCCCCCTTGGGCCCCCTTCGTATTTTGTGCGGACAAAAATGTTACCATTAGAATAAACGGAACCACCAAGGTGAGTTCTTTACGCTACTAATATATTTTTAAAATAAAATTACTAGAATAATAAGACACTTTTTAACTTATTTATATAACTAGTACTATCCGGAATTCGGATCTCTGGATTTGAGGGCACGGTCGTATACCCGGGGTTCGAAACTCCGAGTATACCAAAAAAAAAAAAAAAATATTTTTTTTTATTTTGATATATGGGCTTATACTTGGAGTACTAAACCCTTGGTATAAAAATATCGACAATTTTAAATTGATTAACGGTGGTTTATTGATATTTTAAATAATTCTAATTTTTTTTGTGCATAAATTACGTTCAAAACACTATATAATGTTTTTTACAATACTAAAAACGGACAAATTGATGAATTTTAAAAAATCGCCAAAGTTAATTAGATGAACTGTTTCGATAACGGCGAAGTTTTTTCGGCAATTTGAAATTAACAAAAGATTGCATGTCCGTAATAGAAATGAACCAAATTTTTTGTATATAAATTATGCTCATAACACTACATAACAAAATTTAGAACACTAAAAACGGACTAATGAATATCTTTTAAATAATCGTCAAAATTGGTCGGATGAGTTGTTTCGATGACGATGCAATTTTTTTGAAAACTTTGAGTTAACAAAAAATGGTCGTCTATCCGTAACAGAAATGAACCTGATTTTTTTGCATACAAATTACGTTCATAACGCTAAATAATAAAATCGAGAACACCAAAAACGAATAAGGGAATATATGATGTCGAGAGAAAAGAAAATTTATGTAAGATAATAAAAAAAAGTTTAGATGGACACAACTTTGCGCTCGGTGGTCCGTTTGAGGCGATTTTGTTTTTGATTTCAGGTATTTTTTTTTAGATCTAGGCGTGGAAAATAGCCGCAGGCGGTTTGGTTGAGTAGTTTTTCAAATAAAACCTGTTTTCACCTTTAATTTTGGATTCGAAGTGTTGGGTGAATAATTGTAATCTTCGTTGCGAACTACACCTTGTCCCGTTGATAAAATTGAAATCTTCAAAAGCCAGAGTGATGACTTAGATCAGACCCAACTTTTTAAAAAAAAATTGTCTTCAACGGATCACAGAGTGCAAAGTTATGTCCATCCAAACATTGAAGAGCAATATAGTGTTTTTGAAACGTTTAAGAGCAATAAAATATTGTGATAATAACCATTATTTAAAAATTATTCACTAATCCATTTTTGGTATTCTCAATTTTATTATTTAGCGTTATGAATGTAGTTTGTACGCAAAAAAATCAGGTTCATTTCTGTTACGGATAGATCACCATTTTTTATTAACTCAAAGTTTTCAAAAAAATTGCATCGTCATCGAAACAACTCATCCAACCAACTTTAACGATTATTTAAAAATTATCCATTAGTCTGTTTTTAGTGTTCTAAGTTTTGTTATGTAGTGTTATGAGTAGAGTTTATATACAAAAAAATTGGTTCATTTCTGTTACGGACATACAATCTTTTGTTAATTCCAAATTGCCGAAAAAAATTTGCCGTTATCGAAATAGCTCATCTAGTCAACTTTGGCAATTTTTTAAAATTCATCCACTTGTCCGTTTTTAGTGTTGTAAAAAACATTATGTAGTGTTTTGAAGGTAATTTATGCACAAAAAAAATAGAACTATTTAAAATATCAATAGACCACCGTTAATCAGCTTAAAGTTGTCGAAAAATTTTTAAAAAAAATTCGGCAAAAACGTTACATTTTTTTTTTTTTAGGGGTTATACCCGGGGTTTAGTACCCCGGGTTTTATGTAGAACCCGGGGTACCAAACCCCGGGTATAAGCCCGTATATCAAAATAAAAAAAAAATTAAAAAAAAAACATTTTTTTTTTTTTTAGTATACCCGGGTTTCCGAACCCCAGGTATACGACCGCCCCCCCAAACCCAGGGATCCGAACCCGGGTAGCACTAGTTATGTAAATAAGTGAAAAAGTGTCATATTTCAGTAATTTTGTTTTAAAAATATATAAGTAGTGTAAAGAACTCCCACCAAGGTATACTGACTATACTTAAGTTAAAACAGTCGAGCGGTCTTTGCAAGGTCAGGTCAGGAGTTCGAACCTGTAGAAAAATATTTATTGGGAGGGACAACCACATACCCTGAACGAAATAATCTTTCACTCTGTATGGATAGAGAGACACTCGTGGGTATACCAAAAAAAGAACAACTAGGAAAAATTACACTTTTGGTCATAATGTATGGGGTGTGTGTCTATATGTAA
The DNA here is from genome assembly GCA_016647705.1 of Eucommia ulmoides. NCBI lineage: Eukaryota > Viridiplantae > Streptophyta > Magnoliopsida > Garryales > Eucommiaceae > Eucommia > Eucommia ulmoides. The sequence goes on along the minus strand of CM028325.1, from coordinate 41,035,253 downwards.
CCTTAAAATTTGTCAAAATATACATTTGTTTCAATCTTGCTAGCGATGACAACGGTTCAGTTTTGACCCAGTTTTACTATAAAGCAAAATCAAAATCGTTCGTCAAATACTAAATCCAAAACCTAACCGTTAACTGTAGATTTTTTAGAGAATGATTTTTAAAACCGAACTATTTAATTTTATGCAAAACTAAAACTAAAACTGTGAATTTGCGAAATTGTTAAGGTTTTTTAATTTTTTTATATAAAACCAAAACCAGGAACAACTGTTTTTATATATAAATAAAATATGACTAATTCATTTTTATACTCATGTAACTATTTAAGTTCAGAGAAAATTTCAATTGGCATACGGTAATTGTTTGTTGTACAGTAACATTTACATCCCCCATTCATTATGTTGTTGTTGACACTGTTGGTGTATAACGATATTTGTATCTCTCCATTCATTATGCTGCTATTAACATTATTGTTAAGCAGTAACATTTGCGTCCTCCCTATTTATTATGTTGTTATTGATATAGTGAAAGAACATATATTTGAGTTTATCTTAAATAATAAATATATAGGTGATATTTTCTCAATATGAATTTGCAAATAGTGACTCATTTTAATTTTAATATTAAAAAGAGGGTTTTCTCTTTTCCAAACATAAATTCTAAACAACAAAATCAAATAAAAAATTATTAATTGTTATAATAAACGTCTCAACCATAATTTAAATACAATATACAAAATTCACATGTACTAAAAAACGATAAATAATTCTATAACATATACACACACACACTAGGGGATCAAAAAATAAAAAAAAATAAAAGTAATACATATAATAAAAATATATCTAAAATACGGGTTACATGTTTCGATTATGCAATTACTATCCAAAAACTAAAATAAAAACCGCTTCGATTTTTAATTCCGAAATCAAAATCATAACTGAAACAATTTAAACGGTTAAAATCGAACCGTTTGATCCAATTTGATTCGATTATCCACCGATTCGAGTTCAATTGTCGTCCCCAAATCCTGCGAAATTGAAAATATTGCTAATGATTTTAGACGAAAAATGTATTGCGCTTTGTATGTGACCTTCTAGCGGGTACTTGATCGCTAAAAAATAATACTCTTATTAAGCGCAAAATATTGTAGTATGGTGTGCTCAAGTACGAGTGTCGAACCACAGGGATCGGACTTGTAATTATCAATTTTTGACTATTTTTCTTCCTTTTGGGAAACCGATTTGAGAATTTTGGAAATTTGATTTTGGAAATGGGAAAAGAAAATATTGAAAAAAAAAAAAAAAAAAAAAAAGAACCAAGTTAAGAATTGTGGGTTTAGTATTTTGAAATTATGTTTTTCTTATAATTTCTATTTAAATCGGATATGTATAAACGAGAGTTCCTAAGTACAAGCTGGAACTACTCAGAAAATTTGGATTATTATTCTTCGGCATAGATTATCTTCGATATTTAATTCCTACATTAAACTAATCTAAGGTGAATCAATATCTAAGCATAAATCATTCAAACCAATAATCAATTCCCAAAAATACAATTATGTGACCATTAAATCAAAACCACGGGTGCAAGATTTAATGTTCTAACAGTGATTGGATTTAAAATAAAATCTCTACAAGAATATTTCGACATTAAATTCAATCACAATTAAATTCATTTTTTAAAACAGAATTCCTGCCACATAATTGTTTATACAATATCCAAATTTAAATAAGAAAAATACAATATTACATAATTTAAAAAATACAACACCACAACTCTAACCTGATAGAAGAAAGTTAGCCACTCGTCGTTGTGTAGAACGGTGTTTTCTTGGATACAATCTTCAAAAAATACTGTTTACACTTTATATCTCTTAAGATTCAAACTTCCTCCAAATATAAAAATAAAAATAAAAGAAAAACAAATTATATACAAATGGTGTAGAAAATGGAATTGATATTATAAGTGGATTTCTCTCCTTTTACAATTGATCCAAGCCCTCCTATTTATAGAAAAATTTTAGGGGTAAAAATGAAAAAACAAAACAAAACAAAACAAAACAAGAGGGGAGCAATTGACCAAGTTGGCCAACTGCTGGCCATTTTGGCCAGCTGGGCCAACCATTTTTGGTTGGCCCAATGGCTAGCCGCCAGAAGGCTGGTATAGCCAGCCCATAGGTTGGCAGCCCACTGGGCTACCAACCCAAACAGTGGGCTGCCAGTTTAGTCGGCGGCTCGACTCCTCTCACAACCAAGCCGCCCTACTCCAAAATATTTGGCTTTTCTTCGGCTTAATATGGTTTGTTCGTTTTTCATCCAATTTGTCCCAAATTAACGTCGTTTTATTCCAAATTCAAAATCCTACAAAAACAAATAAAACAAGTTAATTTATAATATTTTAATTTATTTAAAAGATTTTCAAAACTTAATTTACTGGTACTAGATCGCACAAAATGTGGTGCGATCAGTACTTTTGTTATTCCACTAAACCTAATTTTTTTTTTAACATGAATTCGGTCTTTTCTCTAATTCTTTAAAACAAATCGTTGATAGAAAAATGTTAGGAAAAATGTCTTATCTTTAGTAGAGAGATGAAATTACAAAAATATCTCTATTAGAAGACAACTTGTGAGCAAGACTCATTTTTCATCTACTATTATTAACAAAGTTTTTAATTTTGTGGGATTGAAATAAATATATAACATGAAGGACTAAATATGAAATTGTTCAAACCTCAGGGTCAATGTAGACACCCGAACCATACTCTAGGGACTAAAAATATAATTTTCTCTAATAACTGACCGTAATTAAAGAATTTAGTTCGAAAATTAATTAATAATTGTTGAAGTGGTATTTTTTTGGATATTTAAGTTACAACTCTTTTATTTTATTCTTAATTTAAAAAAAAAAAAATCATATGCAATTACAACTTGTATTTTAATCCCACGCATTAAAAAAACCGAAAGACTCAATATATACACTTCACTCTTGTAGTTATATGTATTTAACTTATGTAATAAATATTACATAAGTGCATGTAACATATTTTTATGTAATTTATAACATGTATTAATATTACATAGTTACATGTAACTAATATTACACGTGCGTGAGTACATGCAGGATTAATACGCAAGTAAAAACTAATTTAAACGACTAAATCAAAATTTATATTTTAGATAAGACTAATAACAAATTACACCTGCTATTTAGGACTAATCACTAATTATCTCTATTTTTAAAAATAAAAAATTATATGTAGTAACTGAATAATCTTACAAATAATTCAAGGGATACTAATTAATTAACAAATTCTTTATACCAAAAAGTAAAAACCATCAATTGACATTAATTTAACTACCAAATGAAAAATCAATTGACATTAATTTTACATGAGATTTTTGGAGTTAATTGTTAAAAATAAAAAATTGGTTTCTTCTACATTTAAATTTTATTATTTTGAGTTTATATGGGAGACAATTTTTGATAAATATAAAGATCATATTCTAAAATTTTCATAATATCTCAGACACTTCTTATCATATTTTGTTGGTAAAAATAGTTTTTAATATTTTTTTGTTCACTTATTTTTTATTTTATTTTTACACTCTCTGTCTTTCTCTCTTGTTTTATATTTTATATTTTTTGCTTTGGGTAGATACGATTAACCTCTCCTATTATTTTGCACTATATCAGATATCTCTTTCGTCATTTTACAAATATCAGAGAGTTCTCATGTCTTTTTGCTCAAACACCACTTACCTTCCTTTGGATAAAATTGCTCTTAGGTTATTCTTTTTAAAAATTCATTAGTACTCTTATATTTTTTTTTAAATTATATTTTTACCCATAACTTTTTAAATAATTATATTTACCTCACCACCACCCAACTTCCACCGCCACCTCCTACCGCCGCCGCCACCCACCACCCTCTGCCACCTCCCGCCGCCACCACCCAACACCACCTCCTACCGCCCAACTCCCACCGCCACCTCCCACTACCCACCGCCACCATCACCAACCCCCACCACCACCGGAGAGAGAGAGAAGATGTTTAATGAAATGGTTATTTTTTTATTTTTTTAATGAAATGGTAAAAAAAAATTAATGGGGGTGGGTAGTGGCGGTGGGAGGTGGTGGGTGCGCGGCAGTGGGAGGTGGCACAAGGTGGTAGGTGGTGGCGGAGGGTGGTGATGGGTGGTGGGTGGTGGTGGCGGCTGCAACGAGTGGTGGGCGGCGGCGGGAGGTGGTGTTGGGTGGGTGGCGGCAGTGGGAGGTGGTGGGCGGCGACGATAGGAGGTGGTGGGTGCGGTGGTAAGAGATGGCGACGAATATATATAAATCAAAGGGTTATTTATGTATTTTAATTTTTTATTATTTAATTATTTTTTAAATAGTCAAGGTTAAAATTGGTATTATAACAAAAAAATTATTATTTTTTAATCAATAAGAGAGGTAAGTGGTGTTTGAGCAAAAAGACAAAAGATGTCTCTAATATTTATAAAATGACAGGGGAAGTATCTAGTATAGTGCGAAATGATATGGGAGATCAATGGCATGTACCATTTTTGCTTTTGTTCCTTATTTTTTAATTAATTTATTTATTTATCTTTAGTTTTTTTTTTTTCTCAATCATATTTCTTGATTTTTTAATTAGTTTTTGAATGTTATTTTCCAAATTTTCACTTCCGATTTTTTCTACAAATACCATACCAAAATATAAAAAATATAAAACAAAAGAAATTAAAAAAAATATAGAATAAAAGTTAAAAAAAAATAAAATAGAAAACAAGACAGCGATAGAGTAGAAAATCGAAAATGAAATAAATAACAAAAGAGTATTTTTGTTAACAAATTATCATGTAGAGTATCTTAGGTAATTAAACTAAAAAGATAAGGTCTATTTTAGGTATTATAAAAATAAAAGTGAGTGTTCTTGATATTTGTCAAAATGACAGGAGGTGTCTCAAGTTTAAACTCTGTTCAAACAAAATAAAAAAATGACCATCTAACAAATGTTGTGCTAGAAATGTGAAATACATTTTGAGAATTTCTAAGTATTTGCAATTCACGTGCTACAATAATTTTTCTAGAAGTTTAAAATTACCATAATTTTTTCATGTAAAAACTTGTAATGACTTTTATGGCTGAATTTTGGACTTTCGATAGTGAGTTTGAATTTTTGAAAAAAATTACTATAATGCATGGATTTCGTTGACTGTTCACCAAAAATCCATATATATATATATATATATATTGGGGGTTAATTTGATACTTTTTTTAGGGAAAATTTGTCAGACAGACACATATTAAGGTCCAAATTACAGACCAATATCAATTATTTTAGATTAAATCATCTAATCTCGTTGACTTAACTTTTTGAACTGTTTAGTGCCAAATTTAAAAATGCCAAAATTTTTATAATTAAAAGGCAAATTCTTTCAAAGGTTCCAAAAGTGAAAAATACCATTTTGTAGAGGACCATTCAAATGATATTTTTTGCATTTGAATGATTTTTAAAAAATAGTGGTTCTCACTTTTGGGACTTCTAAAAAAGAAGCCCCAATTAAAATAACCTTGCAAGATTTGTGAGATTCAAAAACTCCATTATTAGACGATTTTTCAAGATGAAGGAAAACCTCCCTTATTAAAATGAATGGAAAAAAAAATTCAAGATGAGAGAAAAATTATAATTATACCTTTGATGATGAAATATTTAATTAATTTTTCTAAACTACGAGGGTAAAATAATAAATTATATTAAAATAGCTATTTTTTTTATTTCTTTCAACAAACTAACAGTAAAAAAATATTTTTTTTTCACAATAAATAAAAATATTATTCTCTTATTTTTTATTTTATTTTTCTTCTTTACTTTTCTCCCCTCCAACCAAACATGAGAAAGAAGAAGAAGATGCATGGTCTTGAGTAGGTGGAATGGCAAAATCAAGCAAATGCACATTCTTGCCATCAACTCAAATTGCATCTTCCCAACATCTTTGTCACAAATAGAGAGGTGCACTAAAATAAATGCATTTGCTTCCAAATAAATGCATTGGCTGCTCATGTTTGTGTTGTTATGCCAAACATCTCATTCAAAATAAAATAAAATATATATATATATATATATACTTTGTGAAAAAATATTCTCAAAAAAAATAGAAAATCTTTATTTCAAATCAACTTTCTTCTTCAAATACTTCACCTGGACCACCTTGATTCTCGATTTGATGTTGTGTTTGTATTATCTTTGAAGTTCTATAATCTCGGGTGTTAGTGTTTGTTTATTGTTATGAATAGAGAAAATTATAAATTTTAAAGAGGTTGGTGTAATTTTTTTTAAGTGTAAAATTTGTCTAGACAAATATAAATAATTTATAAAAGAATATGTAACTTTATTAGATCATGTGATTGATAAGGTAAAAAGTAATTTTTGTTACGAAATTTCAACTTAAAAATGATGTGGCCGGATTGACCATTCACGTGTTAACTCCATGGCTCACGAAGGGGTGGTGATGCAACGACATACTAGTCGTTCGAGGGGCTGACTAGCGACCCCTGGAACATTGGGGACCTGACATTCGAGCGAGTCTTGAGAATATTCAACACGGACTCTGTTATATTAAAAAAATGTTATTTTGGACCCAATTATATGTGGGATCCAATGTTAAATTGGGACATGCGAATATACCAATATGTTATCCATGGTGAGAACATAAATATTGTATTTATTTGTAAAAAATTATTTAGAAGTGAACTATCACTTAAAGTATTCACATGAAGTTGTTGACTGTTGTGTTGCATAGGTTATCTCACGTTAATTAATAAAGAATACGAAGAGTCATTTATTAATACTCGAATTACTTTTTGGAGGTAAGCCCACACACACGCATCGTCGCCGCCCGTCCTCCTGCCAAGTCAGGCATGGTCTTAGGGAATGCTTGGCTTGACCTTACTATCTTTTTAAAGAAAAGTTAATCCAAAAATTTGATTAACAAATCCAAACAAAGTTTAATCCTTGTGACTGTTTAGATTCATAATTACAAAGAACTACAAAATCGAAGGTTTGTATAGATGTGTAACTGATGAGAGTTATAAAATATTAACTTCTTATTGTTAATTCAAGAGTTACAGAGTCTCTTTGTTATCTTCTGGATTTTTTTTCGCTCCCTATATAAGAGCAGACATTCTTTAACATATTGGCACAAATCATAAGGGATTTTCATTCACAAATTTTCTCTTAGACTTTGTTCTTGAGAGTGAGAATTTACGCACGTTTCTGTTCGTTAACCTCCAGGTTTCCAATGCTGGTACCTAAAGCTGTTGATGTTATATCTTAGGAAGCAAATGACAAATCAACCTGTAAGCGCGGTTGCAGCGAAAATATGCCTTAAGGAGATATTGTTAAACAATAGACTGAATTTGCCCATACTGGTATGTCAATCTGTTTTCTTTTTAATGCACTAGTTATTTCAATTACTTCTTAGTTCTTTCTGTTCATTTTTTTGTACTCGATTTCTTTACTGTAATTTCAATTCATGTTCTGCACTTTTATTATAATCTGCTAATCTAGAATATTTCTGCAACTTATTATTTTTTTATAATTAATTAATTTCTGAATCATTTTTTTTTAATAGACACACTAATTTTCCCCCCCACGTGGACTGGTCCCACCATGCAACATGCATAAAAGTCTCCTTAACGACAACACCTAACTGACCTCCTGTGATAGGATCTCGTAGGCAACAATATGCCTCCATAATCCGATCATATTCGCCATGCCTATAAATTGGAGAGAAGGTAAGCTACAAAGGTATACCTTTTTTTTTTTTACAATTTGTATAAGACTTTCATAATATTCTCTATGCAGTTATTTACTCTCATGCTCGAGATCATTCTCCAGGTAACACCCAACTGCAACAAAAAAATCTGCACGTAGCAATGAGTTATCCGATGAGTAATCTTCCATCTTCATTTACTAAGTGCCACCGGTTTTGGGTATCATCAAAAACCATATCATAATATGCAATACCATCACAGATGCAACACAATAACTACTTTGATTTCGCTGGCTCCTTGCTGACATGAGATAGGAGTCATCTCCCATGCTGCCATTGTTCTAAATTGTGACAATAGGAGTGTTATCCAACCATTCATAATGACATTTTTCACGAGCATACAAAACACGTCGAGATTGATTATAACTTCATCCGTCACCACATTTTTCAGATTACGGTTTGTCTTCACTTCGTTAATTCAGTTGATCGGACCACAGATTTTTCACTAATGTCCATCCACCCGGACACTTTGACACTACGGTTTCCAAACTCAAATTCACGTTTGATTTACCTCATTAAGTTTGAAGGAAGTGTTAATATATGTATATGAACCTTGACCCACTAGGTTAAACCTTAATCTCATTTGAAAAATCAAATCTTAATCCCACTATGAAAACCCTAGTCACTATCAATATATAGACCATTTATATATTTCTGTAACATTGTATATTTTTCACATATCAATACAATTTTCTCATATTTTCTCAATATTTCGCCTCTCAATTATTCCAACATGCAGAACAGTTATATTTTCATATACAAACTATTTTTATTTATTTTTAAATCTCAATGTGAAATTCAACTTCTTTTACCATGAAACTAGTAAATTTAGATAATCCTCTCAATCAATCTCATTTCATTAAAATTCATGAAGAAGGTTGAAACCTAATTAGTATTATATATTTAAGGTGAGCAATTTGTCAAAAGGCAACATGGATATTGATGATCAACACTCATTCGTCGTTATGCTTGGCATAATTGATAATCCCATTTTTAAAAAGTAGAAAGCTTCCAAAGTTGAAATTATTAGGTGTGATATGTGTAATTAAAGATGAACTTATGGGGCCTATTAGTCCTTTCCGTATGCCAGATTTTTGTTCAATTAGTGCATGCGCCCACCCTCATTAATTTCAGGAAATCAATTCATTATTTACTTTTAAAATTATTAAACCTTTTTAGATTAATTGCATTTTACCCCCTTATACTTTGATCTTATTTTATTTTGTACCCTATACTTTAAACACCTACACTTTACCTCCCTTCAACTTATATTTTTTTTTTTTTTTTTTTAAATTTGTTAAAAATTGGTGAAATTAAAAGTTTTACATGAAAGGAACAAAACTATCATTTTTTAATTATAATTTAATTTTGTGCTTATTGAAAAAAATAAAATAAAAATACAAAAAGAGAGAGAAATAAAAAAAAGAGAGAAAATATTAAATTTTTTTCTTTTATTACCTTTAAATAAATAAATAAGGATACTACGGTGGATGAGTAGGAAAATGAGAATGGATAAAATTAAGAATTGAAACTATTAGAGATATTTGAGGAATAACGCCCATCAAAGAGAAGATGAAAGAAAATTGTTTCCGGTGGTTTAGACATGTGCATAGAAGACCCATAGAAATATACCAGTGAAAAAATACGATTTATTTCAAGTGTCGCCTACTAGAGGAAGAGATAAGTCTAAGAAGACTTGGGACAAATCTATTAGAATTGATTTGATGACATTAAAAAAGAATTAAGGGATGACCCTTAATCGATCATTATGGCGTAAATGAATTCATATAGCCGACCCTATTTAAGTGGGATAAAGGGTTAGTTCTTCTTGTTGTTATTGTACCTTTAAATATTAAATTAAAATTAAAAATTACCGATAAACTAAGCTATTTTATATTTTTTTCTTTTTAATAAAATATCATTTTCTCCCTTTAGTCAAGAGTAGAGGGGGTGATGTGTAGGTTTTTTGAAGTAAAGGGGTTAAAATGAAACAAGACCAAAGTAAAGGGAGTAAAAGGCAATTAACCCAAACTTTTTGTTGGTAGTGGTGGTGGTTTTTTCCCTCTTTTTTTTACCCTTTTTTCCGGAAATTATTTAATTTTCCTAATTTTTAATTAAATTTTTAATTGTTAATTAGTTTGATTAATTAATAGTTCAGGTGTAGTTTAGTTGGGTAATATATGCAAAATGTGGTCCATGATTTACCAGCCCATCTCCAAACTACATAAACACATATTGTGGTCCATTCCATGACTACCTTTTTGACACATTTTCCTTTATGTATATATATATATATATATATATATATTGGTATACCCGAGTGTCCTCCTACCCACACAGAGTGAAAAATTAGCTCGTTCAAGGTGCGTGGCTGCCCCTCCCGACAAATGTTTTTCTTTATATTGATTAAACCTAATGAGAAATTTATTATATTATTTTTTAAACATTTTTAAATTTTAATATTTTAATTAATTCAAATAAATGAAATTTATCTTCTTGATATCAACAAGATATTGAATATATATTTGGTATGATAATTGAAGTTGTAGGTGTCGAAATCTGGTTAAGATTCGCAGTTGATTCGATCAGAAGATTTTGATTTGAGTTTTGTTAATATGGAGTCCATGTGATACTGATCAGTGAAAAGTCATCGATGAGTTGATTGAAATCCGAGCTACGATCTGCACAAAGCCCTGTTGGGTTGCGTCTAATGAAATCCCTCCAATACAAGAGTAAGAACTCGGGAGAAAAGAATTAAGAGTTGAAATGTTCAAGAGAAAAATTCATCACTTGGAGCATTAACTGTTATGCTATTTGTAGGCACTGTGATTGGATTAGCCCCCAAAAAATTAGGGATTCAATTATGAATCAGCGGCTTAATCTGACACATGATCTACTTAAACAGATGGACCTAGTCTCACGACCTAGCCACTTTGGTCCATCGACCCTCAAAGAGGATGAAAGGCCATTGTCCAACCCTTTCCCTCTAGAAACTCTCGAGGAAACCCTGAAGGTCTGTTTGAACAGCATAGTCTAGTCGTCTATTCGAGTAACCATACTGATTGTCCTAAGTGGTCGACACGTGTAGATCAATTTTCGATATCAGATGATTGTTTATGATACACGGGAGAACATAGAGTTTTCCCTCGTCAAAAATTAATTTTGAAGTTATTATTAAGTTAAATGTATATTAAAATATTTGGAGATGCCCTGTAGTGTAACCTAAAACAATAGCACATGCCTACATAAGGAATAATAAAAAGCCTAAGCTATATTTGCTTTAATTAAATTTAATTAATTCAACATTACAGATCCGGTGTCCCCCAAAAGTTGATACAACACAACTAAAACCACTAAAAAAAAGCACTTAAACTTAATTAAATTTTATAACATTTTTTTATAAAAGAGTTAGAGTTAATAATTTATAATTTAAATAATACCCGAGACACCATTTATTATCTCAATCAAATTATCTAAGTTACTTTTTATCAAATTTTATTGTTAAAAATTATATATATATATAATTATAATTTTTGTTTTTCTTATTTTTCTCTATTTTCTATTCTCTCTTCTCTCTTTCTTTTTTTCCTTTTATTCTGTATTTTTTATTATTTTATTTTTATTTTTATGTACTCAAAAATAAAAACCAAGGAAACAAAAAGCAAAAAATAAAAATAAGAACAAAAAATAGGAATTCAAAAATAAAAACTAAAATAAAAAAATCTAAATTTTAAAACTAAAATAAAATAAAAAAAAAATTCATTGTTTTTAAATTTATTGTTTTCTTTTTTGACCTTTTTCCTATTTGGTTTTTTTTTTTTTCTAGTTTTTTACTTTTCTATAATAATAGAATTTTTAATTTATTTATATATATATATATATATATATATATATATATATATATATATATATTTTATTTTTTATTTTTTTCTTTCACAATAAATAAAATATTAATATATTTTTAAAAAATAAAATTAATAAAAAGTTAAAAGAGGTCTCAACTTTAGAGCTATAGGCCCCAATGAAGTACAATTTGTTGTCAAAGGATTAGTCGACCATTTCCTTCTCTTTGTGGACGTTGATCTTACTTTTAAGAGCCCATTAAAATGCTGTTTAAGAAATTAATTATTTAATTTTCCACTTTAATTAAATATGATTAATTTAACAAATTAACGGCTTGGATTTGTTGAAGGGAATCTTGTTGGCGACAAAATTGTTTTGTCAATTTTGATTTGATAGTTTAATTTTTAATTAGAGTTAATTACACTTTGCTTGCTTCTGATTTGACACAATTACACTTTCCGCTCTTATAATATTTTTGTCAGTATTTATCTCTTTGTGGTTTAGACTTAAAAGAAATAATTAAATAATTAACGGAATTTTTTGAAATAACAAAATTTATCTGTATACCTGACCCGATCGGGGAAATAAAAAAAATGGTAAATGGATATTCTATCACCTGACTTGATCCAAGGTATAAATGCCAGGTAATTTGAATTTATGAGGTTTGACCGTTAATTTTAAGAGTTTTTTACACTTTGTATCTGAAATTTTGGAGAAATAACAATTTAGTCCATGTACTTTCAATTTGAACACATTAAACTCTAAAGAATCTCAATCGTGCCAAGTCAACCCAAATCGATAACTTCGTCATTTTTACAACAGAAATAAGTCACATGTCAAACACAAAATCACTCACGTGAATAAATTCCGTCATAGAAAATGACGAAAGGACTGACTTGACGCAATTTGAATACTTCAGGGTTCAATACGTTCAAATTTAAAGGCTGGGAACTCAAATTTCTAAAATTTCAGGAGTGAAAAGTGAATTTCTTTTCTTCTAATTTTAATAGAAAATGTAACCGTTAAATGAAAAGTAAATATTTATGAAAATATTATAGTACGGTAGAATATAATTATGTCGAAGTATAATTGGACAAGTGTCATTAACCCTTTTGATTATTAGTTAATATTAAAAAAAAAAAAAAAGAAAAAAAAAGAAGCAAAATGTTGAGCTAGTAAATCTTGTGTCTGGAGTAGGTTTAAAGGGGTCATAATTAAGTTTAGGTTGTTGCTAGCTGCATTCTTCTCACTGACATGCTACTCACCAGCCTACCATATGATTTACTAATCAAAAGGTTTTTTTTTTAATTATTAATTTTTTTTATTATTATTATTTTGTACTGAACTACACAAAAATCAATAAAATTTTTCATAAAAAATTTACCGTAAGGGACAAAAATTTTAAACTTCTGAAAAAATTATTGTATTAGTAGGATTGCATTGGCAAAAAGTTAAATTTTAGGGTTTTTTACACTTTGTACCCTTGAAGTTTGACTATTATCTCACTTTGGTCCTGTTAGTTTTCATTATCAGCCCACTTTAGTCCAAGTCATTAGACAATCACCTCCACTACACTTATTGTTTTTAAGGGACTTTATGCTATCTCTAACCATTTTTTAATTATTTTTTTTTAGAGAAAAGAGAAAACAAACAAACTAAGAACTATGTGAAACACGCGAACAAGTCTCATTTTTTAAATCGGCTATGAGAAGTCGTTTCAACCCCTTCGAGGGTTCCTCCAGAAAGTGCATCTCCGTTTCACTTTGCGTTTCTATCTTGGCGAGGTAGTTCGCACATCTATTGTTCAGCCTTTTAGTAGCTTGGATCAGGAAATCATTTGTGTCCATAATGTGTGCAAACTCTACGATCCATCCTGTGTAGACACGACCCCGTATCTCTAACCTTTCGTGTCTCTCTTTCTTGCCCAAACACTCAAGAATAAAATATATGAATTTTGTTTTGGTGAATAGTCCACGAACTTAAATTTTTTTTCTAAACAGTCTACGCGCTATAATATTTTTTTTTTCAGTAGTCCGAAGTTATTGTACTGCACAAAAATTATTTTAATTTTTCTATGTAAAAAATTGCAGTAACTTTTATGACGCCCAGTAATTTTGAACTTCTTAAAAAACGTTGTACATTAAAAAAATTTAGGATGTTATATATTCAAATTAAAATTACAAGCACCAAAGTGAGATAATAGTCAAATTTCATGTGTGCAAAGTATAAAAACCCTTTAATAGATTGTTTCTTTCTTAATTTTTGAGATTTCAATACAAAGAAGAAAAAATAATCTAGATTAGTATAGTACACAATTAGAACTTTGAAGCCCAACTTCGAATGAGATTAGTCATACACATTGTGTGGGTGTGGGAACACACGTGGAATTAAAATAAAAAATAAATATCTATCTATCTATATATATATATTGAAGCCCACAGCACATTGGACTTTCTTTTAATGAATTAGACCCAGTCACTATTTATGCCCATGTCCTTCACAATGGGCTCTTCAATAGAAACCAGCTTAATTTTTGGTAATGGAGTGCATGCACATCTATGATTACTCCTAATGGATATTGGACCACATCCACTACCAAGAATATTTAATCTAATTTTTATTTATTTATTTTTACGGTTAGGTGTGTTCAAGACTAACATACACATATTTCGACTAATAATTTTTCCAGATGATCTTAAAAGCGCATTTTATTATATCGACCTCATTCGTTCAAGATTAAATTCAAGGTTTAATTACTGAAACGGTTCCTAGATGAGTCTTAAGAGAGTCGAACTTTAGCTTTATTTCACTCCCCAAAGTTAAATTGACTTAAAATTACGAGTTTTGACATTTTGTACCCTGGAAGTTTGAGCAAAAACTCATTTTGGTCCCCGTAATTTAAATTTGAAGGCTTTAAAGTTTCATAACTATCCAACTATATTTCAACTCATTATCTCCATTATAATTTTGGATAAAAAACAGTCACATGCCATACACCTTATTATTTCTAATACTTTATAGGAAATCCCAACCTTATCCTTCCCTCTAATTTTCCTTCCCACAAAATACTCATAAATATACATATAACATAATATATATACATATATATATATAGATAGATAGATTTTTACTGTCAAAAATTTGTGATAGATAGATTTTTACTGTCAAAAATTTGTAAGGGTAAGAGTTTGAAAATGCCCATAAAGTTACCGTTAAAATAATTGGGTGAATAGTAATTGATTGTTTGCCATAAAAAATTGCAATACAAATATTAACTTGGACTAAAGTGAAATGATTACAAAACTTCAAGGCATTAAGTGTTTAAATTGTGACTACATGCACCAAAGTGAAATAATGGTAAACTTTAGGTGTGGAAAAGTGTAAAAAATCCCTTAAAATTATAAGTGACGTTTTAGTTCATATAACTCTACAAAACAAAACTTTCAACCCCCACCAAACTAATAGTGAAAGATATGAAAAATTGCCGGTCTGGCAAGAATAACTAGAAAACATGGGGGTAAAAAATGTAAGCAAAAAAAATCTTCGATTTTAGTTTTTTTAGTTTCACTCCTCATCCTCTTCTTCTCCATCTCTATTGGAAGCCTTTTTGGCGGCGGCCTTTTGGTTCCTCTACTTGACTCTTCCAGGCCGACCACCGCCAAATGGACTCGAGAGTGAAAAATCAATGTGCTTTTGAGAATCCACCTAACCATGAATGAGGGTACATTGATTACTAGTCTTCCAACCCTAGAATGTTGAATGCAACAAGTCAATAAGGATTGAACTAAGGGACCATTTGGTCGCACCAAATTCAGGTCTTTGGAATTAGAATCGAAAAGAACACGTAAATTTTCAATTTTTTTACATGAGTCTGAAGTTGAAACAAGTATGCAAAGGGAAAAAATTCATATAATAAAACAACTCAGTTTTTGTCTCAAGATACATGATGGATAAGATTTTTGATCCAACGGTTGATATCAAATAACATTAGAGCTAGCTGCCTTTTCATCTCTCTTCAATCTTTTATGCATCTCTCTCTTACACACACAGAGAGTCCATGCAAGCGCCACTAGCATCAATGCCTGTACTCGCTTTTGTCTCTCTCCACTCACACACTCTTGAATCTCTTATGCATCTCTTTCTCTCACAAACAGAGACTCCATACAATCACTACCAGCATCAACGTTCATGCTCGCTTCTGTCTCTCTCTACACTCTCACTCTCTTCAATCTCTTATGCATCGCTTTCTCTCTCATACACAAATTCCACGCAATTGCTACCAGCATCAATGCCCATGCTTGCTTCTTTCTCTCTACTCACGCATTGTTTTCAATCTCTTATGCATCTCTTTCTCACACACAAAGACTCTACACAATCGCTACCAGCATCAATGCCCATGCTCGCTTTGTCTCTTTCTACTCACGCACACTCTTCAATCTCTTATTGATCTCTTTGTCACACACAAACTCCATGCAAATTGGTACTAGCATCAATGCCTGTGTTTGTCTCTGTCTCTCTCTACTCACGCACTCTCTCTGTCTCTCTCTACTCACGCACTCTCTTCAATCTCTTATGCATCTCTTTCTCAAACACAAACTCCATGAAATCGCTACCAACCTCAATGCATGTGCTTGCTTCTATCTCTCTCTCTACTCACGCTCTCTTCAATCTTTTATGCATCTCTTTCTCACACACATAGTGACTCCACACAATCACTACCCTCATCAACACCCGTGCTTGCTTTTGTGTCTCCCTACTCATGCACACATCCATCTCTTAAAAACATATAGAAACTCAATGCCAAGCAGTCATAAGAGGCCATTTAATGATATGGGCAAGCTTAAACTCAGCTAAGTCTAGACAATGCCCTAAGGTAGTATTTGGCTACTCGGAACCAATATAAAATTCAAAAATTTGCAAAATCTACGTTCGATTATATAGTCTTCCATCTTTCCTTTTCGAAGTATTTTATTCTATTTATAGAAAATTTATTTTTTAACTTCTCATCAATTTGTTTTTTTATTCCTAACCAACATTTTAGTTAATTTTAAGGGGCATGCACCATTTAATCCCAAAATACAAAAGAAATTACTAATTATTCCCATCACTTTTTTTTGAACCAATAAATCCTTTTGTCTTTTTCTGACCAAAATACCTCTCACATTGATGTTGAATGTAACATCAAAATTATTAAAAAAAAAAATTATGCTATTTTTTTCTGACAAAAATACCCTTCATGTGGATGTTGAATGTAACATTCGGTGTTGAATGTAAAATCAATTTTTTTTTTTTTTAATGTTATTTTTTTCTGACCAAAATACCCCTCATGTGGATGTTGAATGTAACATTTAACACCTGTGAGTGTTGAATATAACATCAACTGTGTTTTTTTTTTTTTTTTTTTAATGTTATTTTTTTCTGACCAAAATGCCCCTCATGTGGATGTTGAATGCTCCTCATGTGGATGTTGAATGTAACATCAACTGTTGTTTTTTTTTTTCTTTTTTTTTTTAATGTTATTTTTTTCTGACCAAAATACCCCTCATGTGAATGTTAAATGTAACATTCAACACCTATGGATATTGAACGTAACATTCATTATTCTTTTATTTTTGTATGCAGAGTAAAATACATATGATATTACATTGAACAACTGTAGATGTTATATTCAACACCTGTAAATATTGAATATAACATCAATTGTTCTCTTGTTTTACGTGACGTTTAGTAACGATTTATCCTAAAATGAAGATTTTTTTTTTTTTTTTTGGGAACATATAAAAGTGATAAAAAGTCATAAAGTTTGGGATAAAGCTGTAATTTATGGAGGCGGAGACCGGCGACCGGCGGCGGCAGGCGGTTGACAGCGGTGGTACATCAATTTGACGACCTTCCTTCTCGATGTGAAACTCATGGGAGAGCATTTTGGTAAACTCAATCCTCACCATTTTTTAAAATAGGACTAATTAGTGTAAGGAAAGGTGTTGATGGGACTAATTGGTGCAAAAAAAACGTGTTGACAGGACTAATCGGTGCAAAAAAAAATTGATGGGAGTAAGTGGTAAATAGTTTCTTTTTTTGGGATTAACAGGTAATTTTTCCTAATTTTAACCGGAAAATCAAACACAAATTCAACACTAACTCAATATTGACTAGATAGATTCAATCAATTAATGATAACTGACTCGTAAAAAAAAAAAACTAGAATAAAAAAATAATAACAAATTTATTTCAAAGATAGTCTAATAATTTCATACGGCAAACAATATATGAAAAATAAAATTACCTGATATGTCGTTGCCTAATGAGAACACGTGCATGATGAATTGACTTAGCCATGCCAGTCTTGAACACTAGTGTTTGAAGCCGGTGTTCTAGAAAGTTCTCGACAGTCAAAGCCAAGACATAATCAAGCTTGTTTTGGCTCTCGATGAGGAGACCGTATCGGTTCATCCTGCGGAGAAGGGCCTCACCCTCAAATATACGACGAGGGTCTTTATCGTCGAGAGTGAGAAGCATTTTTGCTGCATTACGGATGCGGTTCAATGCGTATTGTAATATTTTTGCCCTTGGATGCAATGCCAGAGCTATTAAGACCCCGTTTGGTAACCATTTCTATTCCAGAAATTTCCATTCTATTTCCAGATTTTTGGGAATTCTGTTTGAGAATAGCGTTTGGTAATTTTTGTTTTCGTTTCCATTTTATTCTCATTTGAGAATTGTGCCAACTTTTTTCTTAAGAAATGAGAAACAAAAAAAAGTTGTTTCTCATTATTTCCATTCCATTCCCAAAACACATGGTCACTATTCACCTACCGGCCGACCACTGCCGTCGCCGCCGGCCACCGTCCGCCGTCGCCGCCGGTCATCTTCGGCGACCGTCGCTGGTCACCGGCCGGCCGGAAATTTCCCGGCCACTTCCATCCGTCGCCGGCGACCGCGCCTTTGTCTTCCGGCTAGCGTCGCCGGCTCCACCGCCGTCCGGTCATCCCCGGCGGGGGGCCACCGACGCCGGAGCACCGCCGGCCGGCCAGCGACGGCGCCACCGCCGTCAGGCCAAAAAAAAAAAAAAAAAAAAAAAAAAAAGGATTTAAGATAAAATCGTTATCAAACACAATTCTCTTCCCAAAATAAATAAAAAATTTATCGTTACCAAATGCGATTCTACTCTCAAAAAGAAAACAAAATTCCAATCTCATTCCTATCCCATTGCTGGAATGGAAACAGAAACTGTTACCAAACACCACTTAAGGGCATGGGGAATCAAGTCCTTTGGAAAAAAAATAGTATTTTCTAAAGAAAAAAAAAATCTTTTAAAATTTTACGTAAGTCCTCCTCTTAATTATAAAAATATCCAATAAATTCTGTTCAAAATTTTATTTTTTTTAAAAAATTGTATGATGAAATTGACCAAAATATATGTACACAAAAATTGTTTCAATATATCTAAAGCAAATATTGTATTGTACACGGCTAATGAGTTTGTGCTTATAAACTATTTCAAGATTCACCAAGTATTTCCAACACCACACATTGAACAAGATATAAAATGCAATTCGAATGTGACCTAAAATCAACTCAACCTCGTTGTTTCTTTAAATTATCCTATTTTATGAAATATCTTCTTTTTTCCTTATGAATTTATTTGTATATTTTTTGTTTATCTACAATCCAATCAAATTTACATATTTATTTGAGCAAAGAAAATTTTAGTTTAGTTAAATTTTTAAGTTCTGGTTTGATTATCAATTATCTTATTTTTATGAATTTATTTGTATATTTCTCTATTTACCTATGATCCAATCAAATTTACATAATGCTCATTTGAAGAAAGAAAATTTTAGTTTTGTTTAATTTTAAAATTGTACTTTATTCCAATTCAATGGAAAAATAACATCTGAACTGAACTAAAATGATTAACTAAGGCCCCGTTTGGTTATTGTTTATGTTTCCTGATTTCTGTTTCTGCTCCCAAAATTTTGGGGTTAATGTATAGTAACGCGTTTAATAAACACGTTTATGTTCCCAAAATTTTAGGAGTAATTCTTGAATTCTCCAAAAATACAAGAAACAGAAAAATGTTACTTTTATTAACTTCCACAAAACTATTCCCACTACCACCCCTGTTGGCCTAGTGATCTATCCAAGAGGGGAGGTGAATTGGGTAGTTATAAAAATTTAAAACAAATTATCAACTTATAACATTTGAAAATTCAAATAATTAATTTTATTCTAAATTAATTATTATCTTTATAATGCAGCGAATAAGTGTTCAAATCTAAGTGCACACCCAAACAACAAAAAATATAAAAAATAACAATGCAGTACACCATGATGTATCCTGGTTCACCAAGTTATTCTTAGCTAATCCAATCCTCCGAGCCCCACGGAGATTCGCACTCACTAAACACTAGATTCTTTTAATAGGTAGGAACCAAACCTTTACACAATAATTCTTTTATAAGTTCAGAATCAATCTTTACAATATCCTTTTCATAGGCTAAGAAAGAACCTCTATCTTTTTACCAGGCTAAAGACTAACTTAATTCTATTCAGGAGGAATCACCACCTAATCCTTTTTTCCAGGCGTAGGAATAACCTTATCGTTTTTCCAAGCTCAAAACTAACCTAATCCTTTCACATGCTAATAATCAAATTTAATTCTTTTATACCTTAGACTATGAATCAAATCTCACAATCACTCCAAGTATCATTTTCTAAGGTAAGGATGGAACCTTTACAATTCACTCAATTTCAATTCTAATCAGGAAGAATTACGCCTATCTCTTTTCACGGGAAAAAAATAACCTAATCTTTTTATACTATAGGAAAAGATCAAACATCAATCTCTTTACCAGAAGAGATTGAAACACAGTTACCCCTGATTAGATATTCCCAATAACATCTGATCTGCACACAACTCACCAATTACAAAATTGATAAATTTTTCTCACTCGGAGCTTCTACCATTTCAGATTAATTTAAATTCGATTAATGTTCCAATAAATACTAGTACTAGAAATAAAGTAAGAAATTCAAAATCTGATTCTAAAAGGAGTGGGTAGCACACAATTTAGCACGGAATCAGATTTTCTAAAAAAATCGTTTTAAAATATTTTCAAGCACTTTAACATTCAGAAAACAATTTCACAAAGATCAAAACTCCAAGCAATAAATAATAATGTCAAATATCAATTAAAAACAAAATCTTGGAACGATCTCACCAATATACCACCAAATGAATGAAAACTGAATCGCAATGGAACTTTAGATCGATGATCGCAAAAACTCTCAATAATTTTCTCAAGAACAATTCTCAAGAATAATCTCACAGTAATATCTCAGTATATTTTTAGAATAATGACTCTCAGAAAGCTCAGAAACTGAATAATTCTTAATAGAATGATTGATTGGGATATCTCACAAGTGAAAAACACAGGTCTATAAATACTGATTTGAAACAAGCTCTTTAACAGCTAGTCTCCACATGTCATGATATTTAATTGCTCATATAGACCAAATATATTGATATAACTTAATCCTGGTTTAATTCACTTAATTATAACTTTCAAATTATTCAATTAAGTCCCTCAAATATTTTTCAATCTCAAATCAATAGAATGGAAAGTATTAAAAAGACCAATTTGAGAAACAATTAAAATAAGTGTACCATATCTTTAGAAATATCAAAATAACAACCCTATATCTATAATATTATAAAATCCCTAGAATATTTCTAAGGTTTCAACCAAAAAATAGCTAGTAACGGCTATTTTTTTATTTATCAAATTCACGAAATCCTTCAATTTTGAAATAGCACCATCGGTTGACCGACCAAACCCCATCAGTCAACCGATCGATTTGGGTTGTAGCCCAAGCCAAAATTAATCGCCAGTCGGTCGACCGATTCTCTATGTATCGGTTGACCGATCGATTCAGGATACTACCAAAGCCATTTTTCAGTCATGGTCTGTCGACCAATCATCAATGATTTATCGACTAATCGATTCAGAGAGTTCAGGTATCGGTCATAGGTCGACTGATCCCCCATCGGTCAGTTGACCGATCGAATCTAGAGACATCTCCAATTTCCAGCCACTTCTCATAGGTTGACCGATCATTCCTGGAACACTTCCTCCTTAATTTTTTTTACTCCAATCTTCAACGTTTTCGACCCTTTAACCGATTTTTTTCTCGGTTAACTTAATTGACACTTTTAATCAATTTTAAACACTAATATTTCTTAGATCAATATTTCTTCTTCAATTTCATATTGGAACAGATATGTTAATTAATTAGGATCTTAATAAAAACACACATAAATATAAATTCATTTTGTGTCGTGTATGATTCTAATTAGGATACATTCAGAGTAAAAATTAACCTAAGTTGTTTTCACCTAAATTCTTCAAAATCTTCAGTTTCTTAATGTCCAACTCTTTGAAAGTCTTTTAGCATCCTTAACATCTTTAACAATTTCTTCATGATATCATCAATGAAACTTTTACACTGAAATACTAAAAAAACTCGTTAATTCCACAAAAAACATCAACACTTAATTGTCCATCAAAATCTTAGGATCAACAACCTGGACAACCAACATACATTTAAAGAAAAAAGAAAGAAAGAACAAATGTTGCAATCAAACGTGTTTCTTATATCTATTCTCATAAATTAAAAGAAACAGTTTCAAGACAATGGTCGTCACTAAACATGTTTCTACTTCAGGAATATACTCCAAAACGGAAACATAAATCTCATTGCAGATTATTGGAAGTAGAAATAGAAAATCAGAAACACTAAGAGCTAGTTTGGTAATCGTTTCGTGCTCATCCCATGTAGTGAGATGAGAATGGAATGAGATGAGATGAGAATTTTGTTTTTTTCTTGGGAATAGAAGGGCGTTTGGTAATGACTTTTTTTTTTTGGATCCGAGAACAGAATCACGTTTGGTAACAATTTTATCCTAAAAATTAAGAACAAATTCTGAACCACAAATTCAAGAACAAATCCAAGAATAACAATTACAAATTCAAGAACAACCCTTCCGATTTCGATTTCGAAATCAAAATCGAAATAGGCATCGAAAATCTATTTCTGTTTCGATTTCGAAATCGAAATCGAAACCCTTGCCATTGTAATGCAAGTAGACGATGAAGATGAGGACAGCAACGAACACGGTCGAAATCGAAACCAAAGAAGACGACGCGAATGAACCAACGCGAAGCAAACGAAGTAGACGAAGAGGATGCCATTGATGGATGAGGACGACGACGAACCAAGCGAACGAACGACGAAGGATGACGGAGGACGCGGAAGACGAATACGAACAACGTGATGGAGACCCATAGATCGATGATCTTCTTGGATGATGACCATGGAGGACGATCATGGAGGATGATGACCATGGAGGAGCGGCTGTTTTTTGGATTGTGAATGAGCTAGAAAATCTTGGGCACAATTTTATTTTTTTTTGTTTCTTAAGCCAATATAAAAAAGTGGGCACAATTCTAGGATGCGAATGGAGAGGGAATGGAAACAAAAAAGTTGGATGAATTACCAAAAGGTATGCTCAAAACTTAATCCCAAAAATGTGGGAATGGAATAAAAATGGTTGGGATGAGAGTGGTTACCAAACACTGCCTTAAGGATTGAGGCTCAGATATAAAATGATCTCTTAATTATTATATATATATATTTTTTAAAACGTCATGCATGATTTGAGAGAGAAAAAATAGATGAAGTCTTACTTCATCAAAAAACATTAGAAAAAAATAAAAAATAATTAAATTTATCTTTCTTTTTTCTTTTTTTAGTATTTTTAATGTAAAATAAACTCTGCTATTAAAATTAAAATTAATTATTTATTTATTTAAAATTAAAAAATACTTTAAAAAAGCTTTTCCAAAGTGTGCCTGATGACTTTAATAAATAAATATTTATATTTTGTTTTTAGTTAGCCACAGAAAAAAGAGACTTCTATTGAACTTCAGAAATTCCTTCTACGCATTTCTTCCATCAATTTGATTTCGCAAACGTCAACTTGTTCATCATCTTCGCTTATCAATTCAATCCATTGCCATACTTTTCTGTAAATTTTGATCCACTTCTTAAATTTTTTGACAAATTTCATGCTATTGTGAAATTTTAAGCCCTAATCTTCAAAATCGTCATTTACTCTTCGAGATCATTATCTTTGAGACGAATCGTGGTTGTGGTTTGGTTTTAGGAGGTGAAATTTGCGGTGGGATTAGTGGAAAGTTTGAATTTCAGGTGCGATGAGCGGTCAGAAGAAGAGGAATTTTCAGATAGAGGCGTTCAAGCATCGGATCGTGGTGGATCCTAAATATGCAGAGAAGACATGGAAAATTTTGGAGCATGCAATTCACGAGATATACAATCACAACGCTAGCGGCCTCAGTTTCGAAGAGCTTTACAGGTATTTACTTCTTTAACTTCGTAATCAGAGTTTATCGTTTATTTCTTCATCATCGCTGGGAATCAAACTTTGACAGCGAATTAAAGCTGTTTTGATTTGTTTTGAGAACTTGCCTAGTTGTTTGATACGTTGCAGTCTCAAATTGAACAATATTTTAATTTGTTAGGATAAGAGATTTTGAATGGTGAATTGATGCTTGCTTGAGTTCTATCTGGTAAATTGTGAGGCATGAAACCAGGGGCTATGTAGTGTTATGATCCAAAGTTTCTTAAAAAAGCATGCAAAAGTATAGGAAGCGCATTGACTGTGTCTGTAAAAACTACACTTGGGAATAAGCAATCACTAAAATTTATATATGTTTGTGTATATATGTATACATATATATGTATATTCTTGTCTTGTATACAAATTATATATATATATATATATATATATATATATATATATATAATTTGTATATGTATACGGGAGTGAATGTGTCCAATTTGCTGAAACAGAGCCCTCTTTGAATGTGTTGAAGCTTGCTTGTTTCTCAAATATGTATGTTTTATTGAGAACCGGGTATGGGCATATAGGCCCCGTTTGTTTATTCAAACGCCACCATAGTATTCCAGCTTTGCTTATACATGATGCATAAACTAGGCTTAATGTGCCTTTACTTGTTGTTTCCTCAAAACATATAAATTGTTTGCCTTATGCATTGGTCTCCCGACAAGCTTAAATTATTGATATATATATATATATATAATTCACACACATGTATAACTGAAAAATTCGTCTTTAGGCAATTGATAAAGAAGTGCAAGGTCAAGTTCACGAACTTCATGACTCATGATAAAAAGTTTTATTTAGAGGGTTCGAGTTATTTTTGTGTCATTTTTTTTATTTACCAATCAAGAACTCATCTAGATTAGCTTCATTGATGTATTTATTCCAATGTCCTAGTCTTTCGGTGATATCTTTAGAACATAGAACTTCATACAAAAAAATTGGGTGGCAAGAAAGCTTGATCGGCGATGATTTTGATATGTATCTCTTGTTTGTTATCATACTTTGTAGAAATTAAGGTTTTCTTCTCTTGCTAAGCGAAAATTCTTTGGTAGTAAGGTTGTACCAGATTTTCAGAACAACCTCCATTGGATCATCGCCATTACAAAACAAATCCCAATCGTTAAAAATTAAACTACTTCCATATTGAAAATTTTGAATGGAAAATGTACTAAAAATTTTGCTACTATCTGATATCGTAATTCAGGAATGCCTACAACATGGTTCTCCACAAATACGGTGAGAGACTCTACTCCGGGCTGGTGTCAACCATGACGTCACACCTAAAAGAGATAGCCAAATCGATCGAGGATGCCCAGGGAGGTCTATTTCTCGAAGAGCTAAATAGGAAATGGGCGGAGCACAACAAGGCACTCCAAATGATCCGAGACATATTAATGTACATGGACAGGACATTCATCCCGATTACACATAAAACGCCCGTTCACGAGCTCGGTCTGAATCTCTGGAGGGATAATATCGTCCGATCAGGAAAAATTCAGACAAGGCTGCGAGACATGCTTCTTCAGCTCGTGGAGAGCGAACGGTGTGGGGAGGTCATAAACAGGGGTTTGATGAGGAACATAATCAAGATGTTAATGGATTTAGGCCCTTCTGTTTACCAAGACGATTTTGAGAGGCCTTTTCTTGAGGAATCGGCTGATTTTTACCGGGTCGAGGCGATGCAATCGGTCGAGTGCTGCAATTGCGGAGAGTATCTGAAAAAAGCTGAAAAGCGTATACACGAAGAGATGGAGCGAGTCGTTCACTATTTGGATTTGAAAACCGAAACCAAGATCACGAATGTGGTGGAGAGAGAGATGATCGAACGACACATGACGAGATTGATCCACATGGAAAATTCGGGGTTGGTCAACATGCTTACATACGAAAAACACGATGATTTGAACATGATGTACGGTTTGTTTCAACGGGTGCCCAACGGGCTCTCTCTGCTTAGAGATGTCTTGACTCTCCACGTTCGTGAAACGGGTAAACAGCTTGTTTCCGACCCGGAGAAATCGAAAGAGCCAGTCGATTTTGTGCAACGGCTACTTGACAAGAAGGAAAAATATGATAAGATCATGAGCGACGCATTTGCCAATGACAAGACGTTCCAAAACGCGTTGAATTCGTCGTTCGAGTACTTCATCAATTTGAATCCCCGATCACCGGAATTCATTTCGTTGTTTGTTGATGACCGGCTCCGAAAAGGGTTCAAGGGCGTTAGCGAGGACGAGGTGGAGGCCGTTCTCGACAAAGTGATGATGCTCTTCCGATACCTTCAGGAGAAAGACGTGTTCGAGAAGTACTACAAGCAACACCTCGCGAAACGGCTTCTCTCTGGCAAAACCGCTTCGGATGATGCCGAGCGGAGCGTGATCGTGAAGCTGAAAACCGAGTGCGGGTACCAGTTCACGTCGAAACTCGAGAGTATGTTCACCGACATGAGGACTTCTCAAGATACAATGAAGGGGTTTTACGCAACGTCTGAGGTAGGCGACGGAGGGCCCACGCTTTCGGTCCAGGTTTTGACTACCGGGTCATGGCCGACGCAGTCGACCGTTTCCGCTTGTAACCTTCCACTCGAAATCCTTGGTTTGTGCGATAAGTTCCGAACGTTCTATCTCGGGACTCATTCTGGCCGGAGATTGACATGGCAAACGAACATGGGAAACGCTGAAATCAAGGCATGTTTCGGGAAAGGCCAGAAGCACGAACTCAACGTTTCAACATATCAGATGTGTATACTCATGTTGTTCAACAACGCTGACAGGCTGAGTTATAAGGAGATCGAAGAAGGGACAGGGATAAACCCGTCCGATTTGAAGAGATGTCTGCAGTCGTTGGCCTGCGTGAAGGGCAAAAACGTGCTTCGAAAAGAGCCAATGGGGCGCGATGTTGGCGAGGACGATGCATTTTGGTTTAACGATAGGTTTGTTAGCAAGTTGTATAGGGTGAAGATAGGTATGGTAGCGGCGGTGAAGGAGTCGGAGCCGGAAAAGCTGGAGACGCGGCAGAGGGTGGAGGAGGATCGGAAGCCACAGATTGAGGCGGCAATTGTGAGGGTGATGAAGTCGAGGCGGGTGTTGGATCATAATAATATTGTGGCAGAGGTGACGAAGCAGCTGCAGTCGAGGTTTATGCCGAACCCGGTGGTTATAAAGAAAAGGATTGAGTCGTTGATGGAGAGGGAGTTTTTGGAGAGAGATGGAAGGGATAGGAAATTGTATCGTTACCTGGCTTGAAGATGGTGATTGTTGCTCCCAACAGCATGTGATGATTTTTTTCTTTTTTTTTTGGTGTGGTGGGGTGGGGTGGGTGGGTGGTGGGGGGTGGTGGGCAATGGGTGTTTGAACGTATATAAGTTTGGCATGCTGGTTAGTTGTGCAGCCTTCAGATGGGTTTTACTGAACGTTTCCTCTCCCTCTTCCTCTCCCTTCCTGGGTGTGGGTTTTAGTGATATAGTAAACCCTAGTTTTAGGGTTTTATTTAATGAAGTGTTTTTTTATAAGAAATAATAGATTTTTTTTGCGCTTTGCACTCCTGAAGTTTCTGAGAAATTCTACTCTTCTCTCGTCCGTCCAATTTGAACACATTAAGTTGTGAAGTATCAAAATTGTGTCTAAGTCATTTTTTTTGTCTTTTTTTTTTTTTTTTTTTTTATGACAACAATTTCACTCATGTGGGTGATTACGTGTATTAACACATAGGTGATTTTCGTAAAAAAAATAATGGAATTATTGACTTGATATGATTTGGATACTTTTAATGGGTTCAAAATGAAAACACATCAATGAAAGTGAGATTTTTTCCATAAGCACAAAAACCTCCAACTAATATAACCAAATAGTATTTAGGAAAATTTATTATTTAATCCTCAACATATATACAAATCATAAAAAAAAATTGCCACTACTATAATAAAGTTTTCCTAGAGATGCTTTAGAAATAGTTTACTGTTCTTTGACAATTTTTTCCCACAATTTATATAAAATATTATTCTGTAAAATATAGTAAGACGTGAATATTCATATTTTTATTTTATTTTTTAAGTTTTTTAATACTTGTTAATGGCTGATTGTGCTGCTGTGAATATTTACAATTTTTATATAGACAAATCACGTTTTTTGTGATATTCACATTTATTCTATTTTACATTCTTTGGTTATATTCACAAAAACTAAGGAAAAGAATATTCACACTATTATTTAAAATAGTTGTGAATATTCAGGCGGGAAAATGTAAAAAAAATTAAATAAATAAATAAAAACAAAAAGAAATCCGTATGAATATCCACCAAATCACAATGAACATTCACAAAAAAAGAAATATAAAACATTGAAAAACACTAAGATCAACAAAAAATAAATAGGTGTAAACATTTTATCAAATCATATGAACATTCACCAAAACACAACCCTGTATGAACGGTCACAACACCAAACGATCAAATAAGAACAATTACAATCAATAAACAAACTCCACCAAAATCAACAAGAACAACATATCAAAACAAATCTGAAACAAACTCCACCACCATTACCTTGAATTTCCACCACTATCAGAACGCAACAGCGAAGTGGTGAAACCCAATGAACATTCATCAACCCATAATGAACATTTATCAAACCATAAAGATTAAAAAATTAACGTGATTAAACCACTAGACGAAAGGCGAACCGCAACGAATGTTCCAGACGAACGACGATGATTTCAATGTGGTGATCGTTTCAGATCTAAAACATTTCAGATAAAAAAATTCCAGATTTGTAATTTTCCAAATCTAAGAGAGAGAGGGTGACGGTCAGCGATTCCATGATGGCGATGATTTGTGGCTGAGAGAGAAAGGGCGATGATTTGAGAACATTAAAACTCAATTAATGTTCCGATAATTACAAATAATAGAAATTAAGTGAGGATTTTAATATTTGATTATAATATGTGTGGTTAGTACAAAATTAAACACGTAATCAGATAATCACAAAAAATGTTTTAAAAAGAATTTTTATACTCTTTAAAGTTCAAAAACGATTTTACTAAGATCTTATCAACCAAGCAAAGATAGTAATATGAGTTCACAATAAAGAACAATAGTTTAGAAATATCTCATCAGAAAAACACCGAAAGATTGAAATCAGAATAGTTAGATAGAACAAATTCAGTGACGCTAACTTAATAATTGCTTTAACTTAAGATTGCACACAATTGATCTCATATATCATTACCAATTATTCCTGGTATATTTCACTCAAATATGAATTTTAAAACATTCAATTTAATCCACAAATTATTTCTCAATCTCAAATCGTATAGATAGGAAGTATTAAATGAACTAAATTGAGAAACACTTTAATTTTATGTACCATATCTATAGGGATATTAAAATAAGTGTATCATATCTTTAATATATCTAAATTTCCAAAATATCTCACTTATATATCCCAAAAACGGCTAGTTAACAGCTAATTTTTGAACAGATCCTCAAAATCCTCGAAACTATAACTACACAGTAGGTTGACCGACCTCCATACCATCGGTCGACCGATGGATATAGGATGCTTGCCAAGCCTTGTTCAAACACCGGTTGATTGATTGATCCCTTATGGGTCGATTGACAGATCGATTCAAGATGCTCTTCTAGGCCTAATATCGACCCTAGTTAGTTGTTCGATCGATACAAAGACTTTCACTTTGGTTCATTGGTTGACCGATCTCCCCTGGTCGGTTAACCGATTGATTTAGAGACTCGTCATTTTTGCAGCCTACGCCTATCGGCTGACCGATCATCTTGTGGTCGGTTAACCGATCAACGCTGGAACACCAACTTGTCAAATTATTTCAACTCCAAACTTCGACGTTTTAATCCCTTTAACCAATTTCTTTTCTCAGTTAACTCAATTAACACTTATATTCAATTTTAAACACTAATCTTACTTAGGTAAATTTTTATTTTTCAATTTCACATTGGAGCAAATAATTGAACACTAATTAGGACCTTAATCTCATCAAATTAAATACACATAAATATAAATCATTTAATTTATGTTGTGTATGATCTTAATCCGGATACATTAAGAGTAAAAGAAATTTGAGTTGTTTTTACTTAATTTTTTCAAAATCTTCAATACTCTTCATCTCTTTAATGTTCGTCTCTGCATCCTTCATAATTACTTAATGATTTGATCTTGAATGCAATCCTTAATTTTCTATCAAAACTTCGGGATCAACACCTTGGGTATAAGTGCATCTTCAAAAAAAAATATGAAAGCAAATAAATCAATTGATAAGTATAAGGCAAGACTTGTAGCTAAAGGTTACAAGTAAAGATAAGGTGTTGATTACTTTGACACGTACTCACTGGTTACTAGAATAACATTCATTAGAATGTTGATAGCCATAACAACTATACATAATCTTGAAATACATCAAATGGATGTTAAGACAACTTTCTTAAATGTTGAACTAGATGAAGAAATCTACGTGGAACAACATGAAGGGTTTGTTGTTTCTGGCAAAGAGAACAAAGTTGTACACTTGTTAAGTCTTTATATGGACTTAAACAAGCACCAAAATAGTGGCATGAGAAATTTGACAAAAGTTATGATGTCAAATGGATTTAAGATCAATGAATGTGACAAATATGTCTACATTAAACATAATGAATTCAAATATGTCATTGTATGCATTTATATAGATGACATGCTAATTATTGGTAGCAACAATGACATCATTAAGTCTACCAAAAAGATATTAACCAGTAAGTTCGATATGAAAAAATTAGGTTTTGTTGATGTATTTCTAGGAATTAAAATTTCTAAATCTACTGAAGAATTATAATTGTTTCAATCTCATTATATTGAGAAGATACTTGAGAAATTCAACAAGTATGATACTAGTCTAGCTAAAACACCTCTTGATGTGAATTGTCATATGACTAAGAATACTAGTGAAAGTATCTCTCAGTTAAAGTATGGTCAAATAATAGTCAGTCTAATGTACTTAGTGAATTGGGCTAGACTTAATATTGCCTACATGGTGAGCAGATTGAGCAGATATACTAGCAACCCAGGACACAGACACTGGAATACGATAGTTAAGGTATTTAGATATTTAAGGTATACCATTAATTATGGATTGCATTAAACCAATATCCAGCTGTACTTGACGGTTACAGTGATGCTAATTGGATAACGGATTGTAAAGATACTAAATCCACAAATGGATACATCCTTACACTTGGAGGAGGAGTTGTCTTATTGGAATCCTCTAAATAGACGTGTATTACAAGGTCTACAATGGAATCTGAGTTTATTTCTTTAGACAAAACAAGTGAAGTAGCATAATGGCTTCGTCAATTTTTAAAAGATATTCCAATATGGACGAAACTTGTGTCAGCTAATTGTATACATTGTGATGGCTAATTTGCAATTGATAGGGCACAGACTAGTACGTGTAATGGTAAGTCTTGACACATACGACGTAGACATAATACAATTAGATAGTTACTTTCAAATGGAGTTATCACAATTAACTACGTAAAGTCAAAAGATAATGTTGCGGATCTACTAACCAAAGGGTTAACTAGAGAAAAAATATATATTGTTCATCGAGGGGAATGGGTTTAAAGCATACAACAACATAGTCACCTTAATGGAAACCCAACCTAGCTCACTGGAGATCCCAAGATCTAAGTTCAAAGGGACAAACTAATTATGTGTAGTCGGACCTATAAATTCTTACACTATTTAACTCCTTATTGTAGTCGCACAAAATTACCGTACCTAATTGAAACAATTAAACACAATTCGGAAATAAGAATAAAGCATGAACAACTCAATCCCTTAGATGTTCATAAAAAGTAACGATCATTTTCTCAATTCATTACAAGTCAGTAAGGCTCATCACAGTTGCCTTTTCAAATCCCAGGCGTTTAATTTTAGACAAAAAGAAAAATGAATCAAAATGCACAAACATGAATAGAAATCTGCGAAATATATGTAGTTGCTCTGGCGTTCTCCAACGACGATTGAACCGGAGGATAAAGTTAAGAAAGAACAACACACTTAATTTCGTTTCAAGGGAACGAGTCTATAGAAAATTCATATATTCCGACGACCAGTTAACAAAACTTCTTCAATACAAGCTATGTGCAAGAATTCATTCAGATATAATATTCTCATCAATGCAAAGTATATGGTATTTGTATTTATCAAAACAAGCTATTCGTATCTGGCAGATGCATCTATATTATATATCTCCAATTTTTATCGATCTATACTATATATCTAATGTACCAACACAAAGAGCACATTACCGTATTCTTTTTGGGGATAGATTACCACCCGTCCCTATCGGCACCCCTTGACCTTAGCGCGGCATTAAGGCAAGAAATGGGTCTGACGATGCGGTCGAAGCACATGTAGATCTCGTAAAGGAAGTCGTGCATGCTGTTATGATATTTATACTTAACATAAATATCATAGTTTGGATCGAAGAATGCGTCCATTGCCATTTCAAATTCAATGGCCAGGTAAGCATGGTCGTTTTGGGGAGTAACGCCAAAAGACAACATGACGTCATCCAGATTGATTTGGCTTACTAGGGCGCTGAAGTGGAAGTAGTCTACCACAGACATCCATGAGCATGTCCCGTGCTTAATCCATTGGTAAAACCAAAAATTTGAATTGCATATATCTATCCGAATAGACGGCCAAACGTGATTCAGGACAATTGTCATAGTCGCAATCTTCACATCCCAAAGAAAAAAGAAGAACAGTAAGTTAAATCTCAAAATCACAAAATCATTAACTAAAAGGTTGAGATTACTAATTACCTCATGCTAAACAATAGAAGTTGGCAACTGATGAAGGCAATAGATAATGGAGTTGTCTTGTGCATCCGCCGGCCAAAGGCCTTGAGTTGTGAACACTGCATTCTGATTTTGGTGACATGGATGATAAAAACATAATGTCGGGGACCAAGTTTTCACCAGCTGTAGGTGGTTAACAATTTGAGACCTTACCATCACCAGTCGAGAGAGCAAGAGGAAGAAAAGAATAAGAGAGGTCATCATCTTGGACTGAAGTCAAGGGCGACTGCATTTCATTTACCATGAACATCAATTTTCAGAGCAAGACCTATTTTTGGAGTAATTTATATATTTGCGCTAATATATAGGTACATATAATCATAAATACCAGATTATATTATTTTTTGTTATTGTTCTTGACAATGATATCACATCTCCTTTAAAACTCTATACTTGGTGTTTTTTGATTACAAGAGTAGAATCCCAAGTTATAGATATATAGTGCATAGATTTTTTCATCCTTTAGAAAATTCTCTACCACATAATTAGAATTTGTTGTCATAAAAAAATTGTCAAGGTTGTTGACCGTATTGCTGAAAGTTATTTCAAGGACAAATGGACTGCACATATTTTTACTGTTGATAATGAAATGAGTGACAAAGGTTGGGAACTCGTAAATTCTGTATTATTTACTTATCCCTTTGCATGATAAACTTATTCTGATCTTCTGTTTGATAGGGAGTTGTAGAGATGGACATCCTTTAAATACTGATATACCCCTTGTTGCTTGGGGAGAAGGCATTGGGCACCCCATGCCAATAACCAGTGAAGACCATCCTGATATGCCAACTCCCAAGGAATGAGGACTCGGTGGCACAAATAGGGTGGATTGTAATCAAGCCGATATTGCACCATTAAGGGTTGTACACGTTTATTTTCTTCTTTAGTTGTCTATTGCAAGTCACTTGATGTCTTTTTGTAATGTTTATTGAATTTGTTCTGATACACTTATCAAAAAAAGTGTTTATTGCAAACCTAACCGTTAAATTTTCAAACCCAAACTCGGCATTAGAGAGGCCGTCCCTATAAATTCTTACACTCTTTAACTCCTCATTGTAGTCGCACAAAATTATTATACCTAATTGAAGTCCTTATTTAAGAGAAGAAAAATCATTTTAAACAGTTTGTTTAGTGTTCAGACCTTCTATTCAATTAGTTTAATTTTTGGTCCTTGACAGTTAAGAAAGAATTATAAATAGACAAATATACCATTTGTATATCTAATGAACAACCCTAATACAACTGATTCATTCAACCATTTCCGTTAACATTCAGTCTCTCTTAGTTTATCCTCTCTCTCTCTCTATATATATATACCCTAATCTCAGATACGACAGTGAACAGGAGGAACGTTGAGCTTGTCTTTCTCTCGTTTCTCTTATCTTTCTATCATTTTTGTCTCTACCTAAATGATTTGTCACATCCCCGACAAACAAATCCTTTTTCTCAGTGTCCTAGTGGAACTTCGTGAATATGGTCGGACGATCATCCTTCAGGCCATTTCCCCCGCGTCCGTTTCCCTATGTTCAAAACCCTAACTTCGTCACCGATGTTCAAGCGACATTTGTAGTCGTCCCCGTGAATTTTTCTGTTTTTTCTCTCTCTCTCCATTTAGATCTGGGTTTCCAGATCTGAAATTAGATTTGGAGTTTCCAGATCTGGGTTTTCGTCCATGAATTTACTCTCTCTCCCCTTGTCTTCTCTTCCATCCTCTTCAATCTTTATCTTTCTTAGTTCTTCTCTCTCTCTCTCACTGATCTACAGTTCGATTTTCTTCATTGATCTACGGTAATCTTCGTTAACCTCCTTCTCTAGCGCCTCTCGATTCCAGAATCTAATCGACTCCGAAAAGCGCAAGCTGCAGTCCCTGAATTGCATCTCAACTCGTCCTCACCATTCGAATTCGACGTTGACAACAATAACAACGAGAAAGGTTTTATCCTCAGTCAAGAATTCTTTTGGTAAGTTCAGATTTCACTTGAAGCTTCATTATATTTGCCACGACTAGATTCATAATGGATTTGGTCTATTTAGGGCTCCAAACTGCAAATTCTGAGATTTCACAAATTCTGGATTTATAACGTCCAGCTTGGATCTGTTGACAATCACCGGCAATCTGGCCATGCCGTATTACAAGAATTTCATAGTGAATGCTTCCATGGTTTCGAACCCGCTCATCATTCAGATTGGTTCGATGAATAAAGATATGGGTTTGAAAAATGTTATTCTAAACAGGTTAGAGGTTCTGAAGATGAATAATTCGGTGGGTAGTCTCGATGGCGAGTTTGGTGTTGATGGAACTAGTTGCAGCAAGGTGGTGACGATGGGTTTTGCGAAGATTCAAAAGACATTTGTGGTGTAACAAGCAACGGAAATGGTAGAAACATGTGTTGCAATACAAATATGTTAACGCTAACACATACAAACAGATGAAAAAAGATGCGTTAACATGAACACACACAAAAAAAAACATAAAAATGCATTAACGTTAACGTGAAATTCAAATTGTAATTTTGTAATATAGGCAAAGTATATTACTTGAATATTTCCATTAACGTTAACATTCTGTTACATAATTTTGTCTTATTGCATAGGATAAAATGACAGAATCGTAAATATGAGCGAACAGTTAGGAGTAATATTAGAAAAAAAAAATTCTAAAGATTCTATGTGGACAAAAATCTTATTTATTTGAATTGGAGGCCTATTCTATAGATTCATCATCTTTGAAGGACCAAAAAAATAATTACCATTTTTTTAATTCATTTTTTTTTTTATGTTTTTCTTTTTTTCTTTTTTCCTCTTCCTTCTTTGTTCAGCTTGTCGTTGTTCTCCAACCTTGCAACCTCCGTCTCTCATTAATTTGAAACTCCTCAACATCGCTCAAATCTTTCTCTCAAAGTTATACATTCCTTCTCGACAAGCTCTCTCCTTCAAAACTTCACTTCACAAAATTTTTCTTATTAGACAATTGTGCAAAATAAATGAAGTAAACCCGGTTCGAACTAGCCAATGCATTGTTGGGTAAGTCCAGCTCATGTGAAGATGAATCTAACTCAAAGTATGATTGGACTTTAATTAAGAAAGAAGAAAATGAAGAGTTAATGTATTTTTTAAAAAAAAAAAAAAAAAAAAATTCCTAGCAGATTGGATAAAAAAAAAGTGATAATAATGTCACACGGTTGAGGGGGTGAACAAAAGAAGAAAGTCAAATTAGGGCTTTGTCCATATATTTATGCTGCAGTACAAGCAACAAGAAAAAAAGACAGTGACCATATACAAGAAACACGTCAGTAGCTTTTCTTGGGTGCAAGCAATTGATTCCATGCGATAGTGTAGTGAGAGAAGGAAGAGAAGAGAGAGTGTGCGGCATTTTGACTTGACAATTAGAAGGCCGATTGGACTGAAATTTTAGATGTTTATTCTCGACATCAAATACTTTATTTCTATCGGTCTTGATATTTAGTAATCTTTTTTCAATTGGTGATTCGTTATTCCTCTCTAAACCTTAATTATTGTTTCTTGTTGTATCCATCGGTTTCGGTGATATTTAAGTGGTGATCCAAGAGTTTGTCTTTTGAAGGTGTGAACTATTGTAATCCTATTATTTTGTGATAGTGAAAGTTGAAATCGGACTTCGGTCCCGTGGTTTTTTCCCCGCCTTGAAGTTTTCCACGTAAAAATCATATCTGCCGTTTTATTTGTTATTTGCTTTTATCTTGATTAATATCTGTGAGTATTAAAATCAAAAATTTCATTTTAATCACATAAAGAGAAAAAAATAAAATCTAACTAATTGGTAAATTTTCCCAATTGGTATTTACCCCAAATTTGAAATTTGTTTTTTAAGGGTTCTTGGTAAACCGCCTATAAATTTAAATTTTAACCCATATAGTTACTTGCTATAATAATATTTTTAAAAGTTTAAAATTACTCTAATATATAAAAGTCACTGTAAATTTTTATATAAAAACTTACAGTAATTTTTATGGTGTACAGTTATTTTGGACTTCTAACAAAATTATTGGACTTCTCATAAATATTATTATTGTATCGACTAAGTGAATTGAATGAATAATGAATTACAAAACTCTTTTTTGATACAGATATTTGTCCCAAACTCGAAGCCTTAGAGCAACTCCAACCTACTAAATATTTTAAGAGCCAGATAGTATAACTAAAATTTTGGCTAACTGAACTTAAAACATTAATTTCCAACCCAAGAGTTATTACCATAGTCATTTTACATATTAACTATCTCAAGAGTCATTTTTACCTAAAGTGAAAAGGTTAACTAAAACCTAGTGAGAATTTTTAACTATTAATTTGCCTATTCAATATCAATGTTATCTATTCCAACCCATTAGGTAAATGTTTGTTTAGTTAAAATTAAAATTAAAATTAAAATATTAATAATTAATTCATTTAGCTAGTATAGTCGGGGGTACAATTTCTAGTTTTTATTAGACAAATATTATTCATGAATTAAAATGATATTTTAATGGCTTTATACCATTTACCTCCTCTATCTTTTTGCTATTAACTAGATAACTAGTCTGACATTTTACAAGTATCGATCAACCTTTTATCATTTTTATTCAAAATCCATTCAGTTCCCTTATAGGTAAAAAGTTATTGTAATGACAATTATACCGTTAACCATTTACAAATAATTAAAAATTAAAATACATAAATAACCCTTTAAATTTATTATTTTCATTCTTTATTTTTTTTATATTACCATCACTATTTAAAAAAAATACTTTTTTTAACCCCTTTTTAACAAAAAAAAAAAAACAAGAAAGGATTTGATTTTTTGTGATAATTCTTCCTCCCTGTTGATCTCAAAATTTTGATGAATAATTAAGTATTGATATTTTGGTGGAACTAGTGTTTAATTGAAGTGTTTCAGAGAATTAAAGTTTCAATAACGAAGACGTCAAATTAAATGGATGCTAAATGAAGATGTCAAAATGATGAAAAAGAATTAAGAGTATAAAGAAATTAGAAAAAATAACCCAGGTGAAACTTAACTCTTAATATCCCATTTAGGAACACACACATGACACAAAATATATTTTATCTTTTATGTGTGTTTTGATTAAGTTAAATAATTTGCTCCTATGTGAAATAAAAAGAAATAATTTTAAATGACTAAAATGGAATATAAGAATTTAGTGGAGTTAATCAAGAGAATAAAATGGTTAAAGGGGTGAAATCATAAAAGAAAATGAGTTAAAAACATATTTAGAGAAGAGATCCAGTGACAGCAATCGACTGGTGAGTCGACCAGTGAAAAAAGACTGAACTCTCTGAATCAAGGGATAGACTGATAGGTCGACCGGTGAAAGAAGGAAGAACTCTCTGAATCTACAAGTCGACCGGGCAGTCGACCTATGCACGCAACAACGATAACTTGGCTACAACCTGAATTGGGCAGTTGACTGGGCAGTCGACCGAACGCACTATTTCAGGATACTGTTTGATCCAATATTATATCCAAAAGTAGCCATTTTTTGTTGGGATTTGAGAGAGATTTAGGGAATATTATCTATATTTAAGATATGATTCATATACTAATTAAATTCCATTAATATGGTTAATTAAATATTAATGTTTTTCAATTTAGTACTTGAAATAGATTATATTCTTATTAATTAAAATTGAGAAATACTTTTGGGATTTAATTGAGAGATTTGAAAGATATTTTTAAGTGGAATTGAACCTAAATGAAGCTCTTATGATATAAGGGGCCTATAAGAGCTTTTATTTGTTATGACACATGTAAATTAGCCGTTAGAAAGTTGATTACATATTCCTTTAAATAGACCTGCGAATTTTTATTTAGAACAAATCATTCTAAGAGATAGAATCCATCTATTATCAATAGTGATCAGAATTTATCGATTGAGTGAGTTTTTTTAAGAGATATCTTATTAAGAATTGAGTGAGCTTTTCTAAGAGAATCATTTGCTGATCATTGCTGCTACCGATTTGAAGTTACATTGCAATACTATTTTCTTTCGGTAGATTCTGGGTGAGATCTTTCCATATTACTTATTGTTTGTTTATTATTTTATATTTGGAAATCGATCTTAGAAATTGTTTCTAATTTTTGAAGAAAATATTTTTTACAAACAATTTCTTAAATCTGATTACGTACTCTAATTTGTTACCCATATCTTGTTGAAATCAGATTTTTGTATCTCACGTATTTCTATCACTAGTTGGGATATTAATTGAGTTATTGTTTATCTGGGGTGGTAGAAGTTCCGAGTGAGATTTACTTCTTATCAATTTTTGTATTGGTGAGTTGTGAGGGGTTAAATACCATTGGGGGTACTTAATCAAGGATAGTCAGGTTTCAGTTTCTTTTTGTAAAGAGATTGAGGTAGTGATTCTTCCTGAATAAGAATTGCGTTGTGAGTGATTTGTAAATGTTCCATCCTTACCTGTAAAAATGATAGTTAGAGTGTTTTGAAAGATTTTGATTCTTGTGCCTTAGTGTTAAAAAGAATTAGGTTATTCTTTAGTCTGTAAAAAGTAGAGGTTCTTCCTTAGCCTAAGAAAATGATATTGTAAAGGTTGATTCTGAGTTTATAAAAGAATCGATGTGCGGGTTTGGTTCCTACCTTTAAAAAAATCTTGGTTTTAGTGGGTGCGACCTCCGTGGAGCTCGGAAGACTGGATTAACCAAGAGTAACTTAGTGAACCAGTATAAATCTTTTGTGTACTACATTACTACCTTGTTATTTTTGCTGTTTGGGTGTGCACATAGATTGATCATATTATTCCGCTGTGTTATAAAAATAATAATTAATTTAGGCTTAAAATTAATTATTTGATTTATTCAAGTTTTATTCTCATAAATTTTTAATTACCCAATTCACCCCCCTCTTGGGTATTCTACTGGGCCAACACTCCCCTCTCCCTTCCTCCCTCACCACCTTTTTTTTTTCCTCCTCTCTCTATTTGAACATTGAAATTAGGGACAATTACCAAGAAATTCTCATATAAGAACAAAACTATCAAATATGGATTTTTTAAATACATGTTACAAAATAGTTTTTGTATATTTTATGACGATTTTATCCTTCGTGTTATATTCCACCTTCATCGCCGTTCAAATTCTACTAAACCGTCGTACCCATTCCATCTCACCAAAACAACCATGCAACATACCCAACATAAGCTTTACTCCACCAGGTGCATAGACCAAGTCATTTTTTCTTTCTCTCTCTCTCTCACACACACACACACACACATTTATTTAGGGCAACGAGTTCGGGACCGCCGGCCAACGTGTTATATTCCAATTTTTTCATTCAAATTGATAATTCTTTCTCTACATTCACATGCTCGATTTTTCCCAATACAAACCAAATCAATCCATTCTGGAAGAACTGCTTGTACTCAGTGGAGGCCTGCTGGGAAAGCCATATGTCAACGATGAGGATGGGGATTGAAAGGACGAACGTGATTACGTTGAGGATCCCCACATGATTCACCGCACTATGTGCATGCTTAAACCTGTGTAGTATAGTTTGTTCTTCACTTTCTGATTGGTTCATTGAAATAGTTTCTCGAGGGTTTAGATTTATTGGATTTTCGAGCATCTCCCAATTCTTTCATTACTTCTATTCTTACCAACAATCCCACTACGAATCTTCAAATCAGTACTTCCAAAATTCTCACTGCAAATCGCTCAAAATTAGAGTGGGATTTGCAATGCATTCTAGGAAATTGCTCGAAATTGCTTTCAAATTCCTATAAGATGGTGCAAAATACACTTTTCCATGTTTCGACAAAAACCCTATTACTTTGTCCTTTTCACATCTGACTATATAAGGGTTTGATCGGAAAAGTGGAAAACGGGTATGGGCAGAAGAATATAAGAATCTATGAGAATCAAAATCTAACAACAGAAGTCGAAGAATCAAAGAGGTGAAACAGAGCCCTAGATCAGAAAAGAAACAAAAAAACACTAATCACAAAATTTCAAACTCAACAAACCGAAGTGAAAGCCAACCGGGTCTTCATTAGAAGCGTTGTCATGGACACTGGCAGTCGAGTCATGCTGGAGGCGTAAAGGAACTTGTCGACGCCCGTGAGTACTCGGAGGATGACCGCGAAAGCTAGCAAGCGAGGCTTCATGTAGAAGACACATGGTACCTGGTGAGCTTTTTCTAACTATCTCTAGTTGATTTGCATCCCCCTCTCTTTGTCTTTCTCTCTCCCCAGCATGGTGCCAAATCTGTGCCGGTGAGCACATATCCGGCACCATGCCAGGGGAAGAGGGAGAGGAGAAAGAAGAAGATTGGCGACTGGGTATTCTTTATCTATGCTCCTTGTCTGGAACTGTGTAATCGACGACGAAAAATCTTAAAAGAAGTAAGGCTCCCGCGAAAGTCCATTTACAAATTCCAGAGCTTGAAAGAAGACTATATTTAAAAAACAAAAAAAAAAAAAAAAAAGAGGGAAAAAAGCTAAAAAAAAAAAAAAAGTAACTGTAAAAAAATAATTTAAAAAATAGAGGGGGTGGTAGTGAATTTTTATAAAAATAAAAAAAAAAAAATATTTATTTTAACAAGAGAATGACATTCATGTATTTTTACAAAAAAAAAAAAGTTGGTCAAATAGATTGACCGGTATTCGTAAAACGATAGAGAAAATATCTGATTAACGACAAAATAACATAGGAAGTATAAACACATATTTTAAAAAGACAAGACAAGTAAATGATATAATCACATATTTTAGGGATAATAACTTTTTTGATCCCTTCCTCATAAATGCTGTCAGTGTTTGATTGGCCTCTCGTATTTGGAAATAGACAAATTTGGTAATTGATATTTCGTTTTCGTTTTAAATTGACCCCTCCATTAAGTTTTTTGTTAGATACTGTTAAATTACATTTATACCGTTTAAATTTTTTAATTGAGATCATTTTGTTTTCTATCTAAAATTTAAGGATAAAATGTGTATTTTAAATTCTATTCATATCTCCTTCCTAAACCCAAAGATGTAAGGAAGTGTTTGGTTGTATAAAATTAAAATCTAACCTAGAAACGTAGAATACAAGCAAAGATCAAAACATAAAATTGTACTGCTACAAATCGAAAGAAGATCTTCCATAAAATTAAGCTTCACATGTTCTTAAGATGTCGAAAACAAACAGCACCGCCGGCAAAATCATTGGTAATGATAGAAGATGGTTCGCCATTGGTGCGACGTTGGTGATGATTGGATCGACGATGATAGAAGATGGAGGGATGTTGGTGAATAAAATCTTTCAAGTAGAAATGTGAAGAATTGGGAAGGAGATGGTGTGTAAAAATAAAAAATATACTTTGGTCCCTAAATTTAGAATAATTTACAAATAGATCCTATTAAATTAATGAGAATAAAAAAAAATTACCCTTATTTTTTAACATAACATGACCAAAATATTCTTATTTTCACGTTGATCGTTAACGTTAATCTATGAAAATGGCCAATCTATATAATAAATTAGCTCATTTACATTCACAGCCGTCCGATGTCTCTAAATATTCGTAGCCGTTGGATGTCTTTTGATATATACAACATCTAAATATATTATAATCTATTTATATATTATATATAATCTACTATAATCTATTAATATATATAATCTATAATAGATTAATAGTTGCTGAAATGTATATATATTATAATCTATTTATATATTATATGTAATCTACTATAATCTATTAATATATATAATCTATAATAGATTAATAGATGCTGAAATGTTTCAGCGATTCTATTATCTATAATATCTAATATAAGAGAAAAGAAAATCTATTATCTATTAATATTATATATATATATATATATATATATTTATATAATAAATCAGCTCATTTACATTCACAGCCGTCTGATGTCTCTAAACATTCGTAACCGTTGGATGTCTTTTGATATATACAACATCTATATATATTATAATCTATTTATATATTATATATAATCTACTATAATCTATTAATATATATAATCTATAATAGATTAATAGATGCTGAAATGTTTCAGCGATTCTATTATCTATAATATCTAATATAAGAGAAAAGAAAATCTATTATCTATTAATATTATATATATATATATATATATATATATATATATATATATATATATATATATTAGATTATATAATCTGAGACCTCCCATCCCGTCGCCACCCTACACTGTGAGAAAAAACAGAGCCTAATACCTAATCTGAGACCTCCCATCCCGTCGCCACCCTACACTGTGAGACCATCAATTTATCAAAAAAAAAAAAAAAAGAGAAAAAACAAAGCCTAATACCTTACCGTCAAAAGCAGAGAGAGAGAGACCCTTACCTTCTTACCTTACCGTCAATTTGGAGAGCCGCAGAGCCTACGCAGAGAGACCCTTACCGTCAAGCAGTCGCCGTCGCCTCCCTACTCTGATAGACCGGTAGCTATCGTTCGCCGCTTCTCCGCTTCTCCGTGCCCTAATCGGATTTCTGTTTGCCGTGCCCTAATGGAATCGCCCCTCGCATCTATAAAACCCTCGAAAGGTAGCATTTGGTTTTGATTTCGGTTTCTGTTTCAGTCAAGCTTGGACGGTGAAGGTATCCGTAATCCGAGTGCTCTTCTTCATGTTCTCAACGGTTTTGGTTTCGGTTTCTGTTTCAGTGTTCTGTTTCTGTTTCATTCCTATGGTTTCGGTTTCTGTTTCTGTTTCATTCCTATGTTTAAAATTTCTGTTTAAATCACGATTTTTGTTTCTGT
This sequence comes from Eucommia ulmoides, assembly GCA_016647705.1. Lineage (NCBI taxonomy): Eukaryota > Viridiplantae > Streptophyta > Magnoliopsida > Garryales > Eucommiaceae > Eucommia > Eucommia ulmoides. The sequence goes on along the minus strand of CM028325.1, from coordinate 40,991,435 downwards.
TTCAGTGTTCTGTTTCTGTTTCAAAAACAAGGTTTCGGTTTCTGTTTCTGTTTCTGTTTCAGTGTTCGGTTTCTGTTTCAGTGTTCTGTTTCGGTTTCATTTCTATTCCTATGTTTAAAATTTTTGTTCTTAAGGTGGCGTTTAACTTACAGGGTAACTTACAAGGTGGCATTTATTGATATGGGTTTCGCTTACAGGGTTGCGTAGATGCAGCAAGAGTTGCAGACTGAGGTCACTGAAAACGGTTTCTGTTTTGGTCAAGCAAGGGTTTCTGTTTCAGTCAAGCTTGGACGGTGAAGGTATCCCTAATCCGAGTGCTCTTCTTCATGTTCTGTGGTTTTTTTTTTTCGGTTTACATGATTTTTTTCTCAACGGTTTCGGTTTCTGTTTCTGTTTCAGTGTTCTGTTTCTGTTTTATTCCTATGGTTTCGGTTTCTGTTTCTGTTTCATTCCTATGTTTAAAATTTATGTTCTTAAGGTGGCGTTATGTTTAAAATTTATGTTCTTAAGGTGGCGTTTAATTCAACAAGTACTGTTAAACATGTAAATCACGATTTTTGTTTCTGTTTCAGTGTTCTGTTAAGGTGGCGTTATGTTTAAAATTTCTGTTCTTAAACATGTAAATTGCCACCGGAACCCCCTGCATACCCCAAAAAAAAACGGCACCCAAATTAGACTTCAATTCACAGAGATAAATAATGAGAAATTCGGATAACAATGGCCTGACCAAAAAGAGAAGAGGAAAAGGTTTAAAGCCAGATTTATAGAGGTCTCTCATTACAAATTTAGGTGGAGTTGTATAAGTTGAACGCAGAGTCCATAATAATCTCGATTTGTGATATCGTTAATTAAATATATGTATATTTGATAATAGCACACACATTTCTTCCCTTAAAAAAATGCAGCAGACTAACAAACAATGAAATGAAGATTCAAAAGCTTACCTGAAGATTGACCTCCTGTGGGCTTAGTAACAGGCTCTTTCGTTCCAGGTTTAACCTGATAAATTGTATGAGAATAAACAATAGTATAGTACTCTGGGTTGAAAAATGATCAGGTATGATATTGGATTGAAGATAAAAATGAATTAGCAGACATTCAGTACTCAATGGACAACAAGAATGCAATATTAACAATAACAAGTATAATATGAGTTTTGCAAACTCTCTAATGATGCAAAAAACAAAGGAAGATCTGCATGGTAAAAAAATATTAGGAATGTCTTACTTGGCTTCCAGAGCTCAAAGCTTCCTCATGTTCTGTGGTTTGTTTTTTCGGTTTACATGATTTCTTTCTCAACGGTTTTGGTTTCGGTTTCTGTTTCTGTTTCAGTGTTCTGTGGTTTTTTTTTTTCGGTTTACATGATTTGTATACATGCATTAGGAACATATGTACAGTAAGATTTGTCCGGATTAAATCACGATTATTGGCGATTTTAAGGGCACATTTCCTATATCGGCGATTTAGTTTTGTGGTTTCTGTTTACATGATTTTTCGGTTTACATGAATATTTTTTTTCATGTAACAGAAAACAGAAACAAAATGATTCTCTGTTCATGTTCTGTGGGTTTTTTTTTTGGTTTACATGATTTTTTTCTCACCGGTTTTGGTTTCGGTTTCTTTTTCTGTTTCTGTTTCATTCCTATGGTTTTGGTTTCTGTTTCTGTTTCTGTTTCATTCCCATGTTTAAAATTTCTGTTCTTAAGGTGGCGTTATGTTTAAACATGTAAATCACGATTTTTGTTTCTGTTTCAGTGTTCTATTTCTGTTTCATTCCTATGGTTTTGGTTTCTGTTTCTGTTTCAGTGTTCTGTTTCTGTTTCATTCCTATGATTTCAGTTTCTGTTTCTGTTTCATTCCTATGTTTAAAATTTCTGTTCTTAAGGTGGCGTTTAATTCAACAAGTACTGTTAAATCACGATTATTGGCGATTTCAAGGGCACACTTCCTATATCGGCGATTTAGTTTTGTGGTTTCTGTTTCGGTTTCTGTTTACATGATTTTTCAGTTTACATGAATTTTTTTTTCATGTAACAGAAAACAGAAACAGAAACAGAAACAGAATGATTCTCTGTTCCCTGATTCTTAGTTTTGAATTGCGCCTTTTGCAACGTGGTTTCTGTTTTCTGTTCATTTTTTTTTTCATTTGAAATTCTAAATACGGTGAAGGTAGCCCTAATTCGAGTGATTGTTCATGCTCTGTTCATGTTCTGTGGTTTTGGTTTCGATTTCTGTTTCAGTTACAGTTTCTAATTGTTCATGTTCTGTTCATTTTTTTTTTCATTTGAATTGGGGGCCTATAACAGAAACAGAAATAGGGATTAGGGCTTAGAAGGTTTTGGTTTTGGTTTCGGTTTCTTCCCTGATTCTTAGTTTTCAATTGCGCCTTTTGCAATACAGGTTATCAGTACAGCGAGGACGTGCAATTGTATTCTGATTGTCCTGGATGTAATAAAGCCTATAACTCGCTTGATAGAGAGAGAGCTCGAGGGATTTGGAATAAGGTTTTTGTTCAATGTTTATGTTCATTGTTTATGTTCTGTTTAACGTTTGTTCTTGAAAACTTGAAATGGTTTTGTTCCCAGAAACACTAAAACAGAAACACTAAAACATGGTTTCGGTTTCTGTTTCAGTCTAATAATTACAGCTTTCGGTTTACATGATTTTTTTTTTTCATTTGAAATTCTCAATCGTTCTTCATTGTATAGATTAGTTTAGGTTTGTGTTCATTGTTTATGTTCTGTTTAACGTTTGTTCTTGAAAACTTGAAATGGTTTTGTTCCCAGAAACACTAAAACAGAAACACTAAATCAGAACAGAAACAGTTAACACTAACCAAATGTTTCTGTTTTTTGTTTCGGTTTCTGTTTCTGTTCTGTTTATGAATTTTTTTCCTGTTTAACGTTTGTTCTTGAAAACTTGAAATGGAAATTTATTATATTTTTTCACTTTCCTATATGGTTTTGTTCCCAGAAAACTTGAAATGGAAATCTAGGAACAGTTCTTTACTGTTCCCAGTGTTTTGCTTTTTTCTTCCCGCTCCTCGCAAGGTAGCATTTGGTTTCGGTTTCTGTTTTTGTTTCTGTTTCTGTTTATGAATTGTTTTTGTTTCTGTTTCTGTTTCCTGTTTTTTGTTTCTATTCATGTTTGATAATGACCATTGTTTCTTTTCATTTATAAGAACAAAAACAAAAAACCTGTTTGGTTGCGGCATTTGTTCTTTTTTTTTTTCCTTTAAATGTATGGTGGTCGGTGGGTGGTGGTGGCCAACGGGATGACGGTGGTCAGCGGGTGGTGATGGTGGTGGTGAAAATTGAAAAATAAAAAATAAAAAACAGAAACAGAAACAGAAATAACAGAAACAAAGTTTTTTGGGAGCAGAAACAGTTAACACTAACCAAATGGGATGAATGAATAGTAAATTGAAAAAATTAGGGTTATGGCAAAAAAAATCCTAAAATGCAATTGTAGTAAATTTTATGACGTACAGTGATTTTGGACATTTGACAATATTATTGAACTTCTAAAAAAAATTTGTACTGAGTGAGGTTCGATGAATAAGTGAATTGCAAAATTTAGGAAGGATTATAACAGAAAACCCTATAATTTATCAAAATTGTTGTAAGTTTTACAATATACAGTAACTTTGAACACTCGACAGACTTATTGGACTCGCAAAAAATTATTGAACTGTGGGTTGAATGAATATATATATATATATATATACACATCCAATTCTCATACTCCTATAACACAAATGGGGCCTATAACATTCAATTCGCAAAGTGCGTTAGAACAGAAAAGCTTAAAAGAAATAGGGAACACTATCGAAACATATTATTTTTTGGTTCCTGAAATTTGTTCTATTTTTTTTTTTTCCTGTTTAGCATTTGTTAAGTGTTTTAGTTTAGTTTCTTCTTAGAACATAAACACTCTATGAAGAGAATTAGTAAACTGTGTTAATTGTGTTCTTAATTTATGTTTCAATTTAGTGTTTCTGTTCATGTTCTATTTGCTTAGGTTTTTTCTTACAACAGAAACGCTTAAAAAGAAATAGGGAACACTATCGAGACATATTATTTTTGGGTTCCTGAAATTTATTCTATTTTTTTTCTGTTTAACGTTTGTTAAGTGTTTTAGTTTAGTGTTTGCCTTATGTGTTATTTATATCCTTCAATCTCAGGCAATATGGTACGACCCGCTATCGTATTGAGAACGAGTACCAGATTAAAGTTGCATAAGGAAAAACAATTCTTTTACGAGAAACTTTATTTACAAAGTTGTCCCGTTAGAGAATATGGAATGAATAAAATAGCAAGTGCTAGAATTTTGCAGAATTATAGGTACAAAATTAGTGAGAGAGACATAATGAACCAAATTGTTGATGGTTTACCATCAAATTGGGATGTGGCGACAAAGAATATATTTGAAAATCATCGGCCTCTTACTGCCTTTGAATTTGTATAATTTTTAGAAGAGGCTGAACGAGATGTACATCCATTATGGAGAGAATTTGAAAGAGGAAAAATGAATGAAAAAGAGAGTGTTAGAATGCATGTACTTAGAAAAGAACGCCTGTACTACCACCTAAAACGTAAGGGGTTTCAACCAAACTGGGCAGTGTTGGTGTATGTAATAGTGCGTACTCTACCGAAATCTTGGCCTAGAGTTAGAGTTCATAGAGCCTTAAAGAAAGAACTCCTAGACCTAAGAGCCTTAGGAACTTTGTTGGAGAGCATCGAGGACGACCAGATTGGCTTAAAGACACTGGAGGAATACGAGGTTCAACTACAAATTGGAAACCAAAGTAATGAAGTTATGCCGTAAACTGTTTTTTAAGGTATAAATAATTTTTAATATAATTTGTATTCTTGATATACATTTTGTATATTTTATATCTAATATATTTTTTTCTTTCTTTTCCTTTTGTAGGGTTACCGCGTCAAGTCTATTTTTTCTCTTCGGTTGTTGAAAATATATTTTGAATGTATTTTGTATTCATGATATACATTTTGTATTTTGTAATGTGATTGATTATTTTACTTTGTTATATTCAACAAAAATTGTCTTAATGTGATGGATTTAATATTATATATGTTTTTGTCTTTATTGTTCTCTTGCTTTTGTTAATTATTAATTAATATGTAAATCTTACAATTTATTTTTTAAGCTCATAATATAATTTTAGTTTATCATTTATTTTGCATTGAATTTTTATTTTTATTTTTTCAAGGAAAAAAATTAGGCAATGGATGACAAGTCAAATAAAAATTCTACTTCAAATAGTAGAGGGAAAGAGAAAAGTGAAAAGGGGAACATCAGTAGCAATGTGGTATATATCTAATTAGTAAGGTTAATTATTTTTTAGTTTTAATTATCACTGTTTTATCATTTAGTACCAATTTTAGTTCGTACTTTGTCACACTGTCCTCCACTGTTCCTTTTCATTTATTCGATCTAGAAAATTGAAGATTCAACCTCATATTCTCTCTAGGTATTCAATGATAACGTCATATCAAAATCTGCTATATCCCAACGAATGCAAAGAGAACGAGAGAGGTTTAGTCGTCCGATTCTAGAATGTCAAGAAGGTGGAAAATCCCGCACAGGTAACATTGCCAGAACATCTAGCACAAACGATATGTCAAGACGTTCTGTGGCTCAACTAGAACGAAGAGAACGGGAGAGAGCTGATCGGGAGATATGTGATGGCCCTATGGAAGGAGGTTAGTCGTTTGTGTCCACAACACCTAACAGTCGCTCAACGGGGGTTGAGCAAACAATTATACCTTCTGAATATATAGCATCTAACAAGAACGATGTATCGAAACAGGCTCTAGCTCAACGAGAACGAAGAGAACGGGAAAGAGTTGACTGGGAGCGGTGTGATCGCTTCAATAAAGATAATCGTGAATGCTTGGAAGGAGGTCAGCCATTTTTGGGAGAATCATCAGAGCCTACGCCGAAGCGAAGAATGGTTACAACAGTTTCTGTGTCATCATCAAGCACAAGTCGATATACCCCTATAATTCTCAGTGATCAAGTTTCTTCTCCAGTAATGGAAAACGAAAGGGATTATACTTTTGAGGCTAATTTGACGTCCCCACCAAATCTTACTGAAATGTTTGTATCCACAATACCCAACAGTCATTCAACGTTGGACGTTGAGCAAACAATTACACTTCCTAAATGTATAGCACCCAACAACAACGGCATATCGAAACGTGTTCTAGCTCAACGAGCACGAAGAGAACGAGAGAGATCCGTTCAACAACATATTCAGAATAGTCAACATTTAGAAATGAATAGAAGACTACTTGAAGAATCATCTCAGCCTCTACTACAACAGAGAATGATTGTACAATCATGTGGGCCATCAGTGATTACGAGTCCATGTACCCCTGGAATTGTGGACCTCCTTAGGGATCGCACTACTCCATCGTCCATGGCTAATCAAATGAATTTTATTGTTGAACCAAATTTGCCTTTTTCATGTAATCTTACTGAAACATTTGTTACCGTAACTCCGAATGAATGCTCAACGCTTGAAGTTGAGGAACCAATTGTATTGCCTGGTATAAGGTATTATACTAATCCATTATTCATGTTATTAAGTATTAAATGTTTAAAAGTGTTTGATGTGTAAAATTTAATATTTGCCAACTATAGGTCAGCTTCAACAAATCAACACCTTACCCAGAATCAAGATACTGAACATGCAGGAAATTCATCTGTTGACGATGGGATGGTTACAAATTTGATTCCTCATTCTCTTGGTATAATTGACGATACATGCCCTTCTGCGTGCAGTAACCAAGAAGCTTTTGTTTTCACGAACCTTAATGAAAGCTCGACCGTAGCAGTTGAAGAAACAAATCTACCTTCTGGGAGTAGATGGTGAGTTTCTTTTTTATCTTATTCATCTAATTAAATACGGCATTCACAAATATGTTGTTAGAATCTACATAATAATTTTGTTATTTATCAAATGTAGGCCGCCAAATACTACCAATGATGAGTTTTACGATAATCAAGATATTGACGAATTCAACAATCCAACTGCCGACCGTAATGTTCATACAAGTGAAAATCGACACTCGCTTGGTAGAATGAATGTCATGTGCCCTCATTGTTCTGCGTTACACTGGATGGATGAGAGATTAGCAAGATCATCCGAACGACGTCCTCTCTTCGGTACATGTTGCTTACAAGGGAAAGTTAGGCTTCCATTACTTCTCACACCTTCTCCGCAAATTAAAGCGTTATATGATGGTAATGATGATAGATCAAAATCATTCCGACGTTATGCTAGAGAGTACAATGCAAGCAATGCTTTTATAAGTCTCGGTGCCAACTTGGATACAAGGTTGCTTTCCGGAAGAGGCCCAACAACATTTACTATACATGGAGAGTTGCGTCATCGGACAGGAGCATTAATCCCAGAACCGGGATAAGATGCCATTTATTCTCAGTTGTACATCTACGATCCTGATTTCGCTTTTGGCGTGAGAAGCCGTAGAAATCCTCATTTGAGAACAGATGTTTTGCAAACTATTCAAGATACATTGTTGCAACATAATGTATTCGTAGATAAATTTCGTCAAGCGTTTGCGATTTTAAATCAATTGGATTTGGAACAACAAACGTTGCCTGCTTTTCTTCACTACACAACATCTACCGATCGTCGGCGATATAATTTGCCGACAACTGATGACGTGGCCGTCATATTACCGGGGGATGGAATCGAAACTAGCGCGATGAGAGATATTGTTATACATTTAAGGGGGAGAAATGAACTAATGAAAATCAATGAATGTCATCCTGCTTATCTACCATTGCATTACGTTTTGTTGTTCCATTTTGGTGAGCTTGGATGGGAGCCTGAATTTAGACAGTAGGATGTGAGTCACGGTCGACACACAAACGCTCGACTAACTCAAATGCAATTTTATGGCTACCGTATTTTTGAAAGGCCGACAGAGTATTCGACAATTTTAAGGGGAGGAAAATTATTTCAAGAGTTCTTGGTAGATGCTTGGGCTGCGACCGAGCAAAATAGGTTGAATTACTTTAGGCAACATCAACCAAATCTCCGTAGTGAACTCTATCAAAGTCTTACTGATGTGGCATTAGATGGGATGGAACCTAATCAAATAGGTCAACGAATGATTTTACCATCATCTTTTATTGGTAGTCCAAGACATATGTTTGAAATCTTCCAAGATTCAATGGCCATAACCCGGTACCACCATCACCCTGATGTGTTTCTTACCATGACTGCAAATCCAACTTGAACAGAAATCACTGAAGCTTTATTGCCTTATCAACAACCAACTGACCGTCCAGACTTAATTGCTCGCGTTTTCGAGTTAAAAAGAATTGGTCTAATGAAAGAGATTGAAAGCACTCGAGTATTTGGAAAAAAAGTTGCCCATGTTTTTACAATTGAGTACCAGAAAAGAGGTCTGCCGCACATGCACTTATTGATATTTCTTGATAATCAAGATAAAATTCGAACGTGCGAATTTCCAGATCCAAATGAAGAGCCAGAACTTTTTGAGACAATAAAAAAATGCATGGTTCACGGACCATGTGGTGCTCGAAATTATCAAGCCCCGTGCATGGAGAACGGCAGATGCACTAAGAGGTATCCACGAGATTTTGCGGAGTATACAACGATGGATTCAGATGGATATCCCATTTACCGTCGTCGTGATAATGGCAAAGTTTATACCGTGAGGGGGCAACAAGTTGATAATAGAGACGTCGTCCCATACAATCCGTACCTTTCCAAGATGTTCGACTGTCATATTAATGTTAAAGTATGCGTTGGGATTAGGTGCGTCAAATATATCCACAAGTATATTTATAAAGGAGGTGATATGACGACATTGATTTTGGGAATGATGGATGAGATCAAGCAATATCTTGATGCAAGATACATTGGACCCTCTGAGGTAGCCTGGCGATTGTTGAGTTTTCCTTTGCACGATGAGAATCCAACAGTTGTTCGATTGGCGCTCCATTTGCCTGGAATGCATCAGGTTGTCTTCAATCCTACTGAAACAATAGAGTCTATCATTTCTCGAGCTCAGTCACAGAAGGCGACTCTAACAGAATTTTTTTCATATTGTGATGCACATGCTTCTGCACATGTGTATACTTATCAAGAGTTTCCCCAGCATTTTGTTTGGAATAAAACAGAAAATTTTTGGAAGCCACGACAGAGGGGATTTGCCATCGGCAGAATGTATTTTGTGCCTCCCAATTCGGGTGAACGATTTTATCTGCGTCTACTATTGACTGTAGTCAAAGGGCCGCAATCGTTTAGGTGTCTACGCATTGTAAACAATGTTGAACATGCGACGTTCAAAGCCGCATGTGTAGCAAGAGGGCTATTGGAAGATGATAGTGAATGGATACAATGTCTTCAAGAGGCGTCTATTATGAGTATTGGATATCAACTGAGAAGATTATTTTGCGTCATTCTTACACAATGCTCCCCTTTAAATCCGTGTGAATTGTGGGATCAATTTTGGATGCATATATGTGATGATCTCTCACATAAAGTTCGCACGTTGTTTTCGATACCCGTCCCAAGCGAGGCACAGATTAAAGACTACGGTTTGTACCTTTTGAATCAATTACTTCAAGAATCGGGCAAGAGCTTAGTAGATTTTCCTTCAATTCCACAACCTGTCCAGAATTGGAATATGGTAGTTGGAAATAGATTGATATGGGAACATCGTCAAATGCAAAGTGAAGCACAACAAAGGAATGTGTAGTGTAATATTGATCGTCTCAATGAAGACCAACGTGCTGCATACGAATCAATCACTTTATCAGTGTTCGGAAATTTAGGAAAAATATTTTTTTTGAATGGTGGTGCTGGTACGGGAAAAACGTTTCTATATAATACCATAACAACAAAATGTCGTAGTAACAATCATATTGTCATTACTGTGGCATCGTCCGGTATTGCATCGCTACTACTTGAAGGAGGTCGAACTGCACATTCCACATTTCGCATCCCTTTAGATATTCTTGATAATTCAATTTGTCATTTCAGTAAACAATCGTTGCATGCCGAATTGTTTAGAGAGACAAAGTTAATCATTTGGGATGAAGTTCCGATGCAACATAAGTACTGCGTTGAGTCTGTGGATCGCACGTACGAGATATTTGCAGTAATCCAAATCCATTCGGGGGTATCACGGTCGTTCTTGGAGGAGACTTTCGGCAAATTCTACCTGTTATACCTAAAGGTGTCCGTCAACAAATTGTGGCAGCATCGTTGAGACGTTCGTACCTTTGGAATGATATACATGTCTTAACTTTGAATTTAAACATGCGCCTAAATAGTAGGAACATTGAAAATGCAGAGTTTTCGAGATATTTACTTCAGATAATATTTCATTTAAATATATTTTAGCATTTTGTAATAGATTACTTATATATGCTTTGATACTAAATTATTCATTTACATTTATTTTTTCTTTAAATAGTTTGGCAGTGATCCGCATGAAATCGCACAGTTGCCGTCAACCATACACAAGTGTCGTAATGTGGTTGAACTAATATCTTCAGTTTATTCACATCTAGGTATACCCAGTGTTGTTACCCCTACATTTCTAACTGAACGTTCTATTCTTTCTGCAAGAAATGACGATGTTAGTGCTATTAATTCAGCTGCTTTAAATATTTTTTCCGGAGAAATGATCACATATCTAGCCGCAGATAAAATGTCTGAAGATGATGGAGCCGATCGTCAAATTACAAATCGTTATCCTAACGAGTACTTGAATTCCTTAGATCCTCCAGGATTACCTCCGTTCAAATTAGATTTGAAAATTGGATGTCCAGTTATGTTGTTGAGAAATATCGCACCAAGTGATGGACTTTGTAATGGCACATGATTAATGGTTGTCAGGTGTTCTTTACGTGTAATAGAAGCTCAAATATTGACAGGGGATAAAGCAGGAAATTTGGCGTTCATTCCGAGAATATCCTTGACGCCATCGTCTTCTGAATTTCCTTTTCAAATGACAAGGCGCCAGTTTCCAATTCGTTTGGCGTATGCTATGACAATAAATAAATCACAAGGACAATCAGTGAAATTTGTTGGAGTTGATTTGACTACACCGGTTTTTAGTCACGGTCAACTATATGTGGTCTTATCAAGGTGTACATCATTTGATCGATTAAGTGAACTTCTTCCCGAATATGAATCTCTATCCACGACAAATATTGTTTATCCTGAAGTATTATTGTGACTGTAATTGTTTCTGTTGATGCAACATTTTAAAGTTGAATAATAAAATAAATTGATATAATTGTTCAAATAGATGATGTATGTTTTATACCCGTGCTTTCAGGAACGGGTTATACGCTAGTTTAAAACAAAAATAAAATATTAGATACTAAATGTATCAATTTTTAAATACAAAGAATTAATTGAGTACTGGCTATATCTGTGAGTGAAAAAATAAAAAATAAAAAAATTTCATTATCCCCATATTTTAAAAACAAAAGACGATAAAATAAAGATGTTGGGAAATGCCCCGAGTCAAGAGAGTACACCGGCCCTCTCAATTCTATCTTCTCTCTCACACTTTCTGCAGCACCAGTTTTCACAGCGACACACACTTCGCGTTTCTCTCTTTCGGAGGAGAAAATGCAAGCGCTGCTAGTACTAGCTTGCGGTTCTTCTTCAATTCCTCCTCTCCATTCTCGTCCAATCGGAATCTCTTCCTCTCCGTCGTCACGAAACTACTTGCGTCGCCGCGAGCTCTGCTTCGACGGCATTTCCTCCGTCTGTTCGGACGATTCTCCTGCCAAGTCCGTTCTCCCTCATCCGACTTCCACTCAGAGGTACACATTCAGCCTGACGAAGTTAAATTTACTTCTGGATGTGATCATTTGCAATCTCGAACAAATATCCATTTGAATGTGTATGGATGTTGTTCGGAGAAATAGATGCTCAACAGTATGATATTGACTTCTAGTTTTCTCTCTTACCTTTCTCTTTCTTAGTTTTTGCTTCTCTGTTTGATAATTGCAATGTAGCGTTAAATACATGAAGTAGAGAACAGATTCAGGAACTGTATGTTTGAATTCGTAACAGTGATAGTGTGTATAGTCGAGATTTGACGGCGTTGTGCATTTGTAAATCAAAATCCATGGCCAATGGCTGGAGCTGTTGTTCGGTTCAGTCATGAGATTCTAAAATTATTCATTATATTTGAACTTCTAATTTGAATGTAAATTTTAAAATCAACTGTAAACATTAAACTTATTGAAATAAAGAAGATGGGACAGGTAAAACAAATCTGAGATGTTATTTATCTTAATTTTCAGTACAAATTTAAGAGAAACAAGCCTTTGCTATTTATACAGATTCTTGTCAGATATGAAATGCAAATTGCATTTCACTTCTAGCAGAAAAACTTTCTGTTAGGCTGAGGTAGAATTCTAAAAGAGACCGAGTTGGTTAGGAATTTGTTAGGCTTGAGTTGGTGTGACTGTTATCAAAACGTACTACTGCGATTTCAAAATTAGTTTATTCATTTTGTTCCACAGTTTTTTTATGTGTGTTTTTATTGTTCACAGGGCTGGTCAAGATTGTAGAGAAGGTTTGGGGGATGTAGTGCAAACAAAATTTCCTTTCCCAACACGGCGGATGCTGTTTGCAAGCTTATTCATGTACTTGTGTTATCATCCTTCAAGGTACCTATCAGGTCCGCAGCTACCAGCTTCATTTCCTAGTCTATCTGAGTTCCACTTAGGCTCCAATTGTATAATTGTATAGTTTGGTTCTAAATGATATAGTCAGTTAGGGTTTGTTTGATAACACTTAAAATTAATTGTTAAAAATTTATTATGAATTAGAAAATATTGTTTGATATACCATGTAGGTTACTGCTCGTATCTTGGTTTAAGCATTTTGGGTCACATAGACTCGGTCCAAGAGTTATACACTTATAAGTGATGAATATATTAAGTACGTTTTTAATAGTTTTAACCTAAAAAAAAATGTGTACAAATTTTTGTGTCTTAAATAATCTTTACAACTTTATATTTCTAAAACATTATCCTCTACAACTTTTTCTTTCTATTTTTTTTCTTCTCAATTTAGCATTTTCTCTCTTTCAATTGTTTGTATATAATTTTTTTTCCAAAATTTTTTAGTAACGATGTTTAATTGTGGTTGTTATAAATAGATGTTTGATGATTTTAAGCGGTAAGTGCTAAAAAAATAAGTGACTTACACCCTACTCAAAAATTTGAACCATTTTTAAGCAACAATTATATTTTAATTGATTATTTCATTTTGTTATCAAACACACTTAATGTGATAAATATTCAATGCATTCAGTTTTAACTTCTTAATTGTGCTATCAAACGGGCCTTAGTCGGTAATAGCTCACCCAGTGACGCGGAGTATGCACACAGACGGAAATTTATGATCTAAGTTGCATGTGCACATCAAAATACAAATGTATGTTTGCACTTTTCAGGAGTAACTCTTTAATAATATTATCCAATATTTTGCTAATGACACTAGGTTTCAAGTACAATGAATAACCTTATTTCAATTTTTGACGCCTTTAAGGGCTCCGTTTGGTTGTCCCTTAGTTCACAAACTGTGTACAATATTCCAATTAGTCAATTTATGGATTCTTATAGTTTAGTGTTTGGTTGCAAGAACTAAAATCACTTAAATGAACTATTTAACCATTTTAGTTCTAGTTCAGATACTATTTTATCATGAAATTTGAGTAATACACAGCTTAAGAATTCAAGTAAACTAAAACAATTAAATGTTCTTTGTTCAACCAAGCAATATGTAAAATTGATCAAATCACACGTAAACGGAGAAATATACAAATCAATTCATGAAAAATAAAATAATTTAGACAACCAAACGGTCCCTAAGTAAATTATTTTGTCATAGAAGTGATTGCGTGCCTTGGTGGCACCTTACGTAAATCGTCTCATCTAAAATGTGAGGAAGAGAGAAAATATTTCTCACGTCACCTGTGTTGGAATCCCACATCAAATTTGTGAGACTTCCCAAAATAGTTTATATATGAAAGGAGTTACTCCACTTAACAACATATGGTTTTTAGTTGAAACCACCTAACATGGTATCGGAGGTTTGGGAAGTCTGGCTTGTTTGTCTCCGATTGTTTGAATGTTTGTCTCGTTTCTTCTGTTGTTTGATCGCATCACGTACAAAGCGGGTATGCATGCGAGGATAGGTGTTGGAATCCCACTTCGAATTTGTGAGGCTTCCTAAAGTAGTTTATATATAAAAGGAGTTACTTAATACCATATGGTTTTAAGTTGGAACCTCCTAACAACTTGATGCTCGCTTTATCACTTAGCCCTTAGATGATTAAATGTCGACTTTGATAACATTTCCTCTATGTAATTTGGAATGCAGCCCATGCTTTAGGAGATCCTTCTGTGACAATTGAACAAGTAACACCCTCAGTTTTTCCTTCCGGAAAGCTTTTCCCTTCTGAGGTTTATTTTCTTCTATTTTTTTTTTTAAATGCTTGATGTTGCTATGACACTGCTCTATTTCGAATATTTTTGACAGGCCGATTGGTATATGTCTGTTTGACAGGAGAGAATCGTACAACTATTTGAGAAGAACACTTACTCCGTGGTGAACATATTTGATGTCACATTACGGCCTCAACTTAATATTACCGGTGTGGTTGAGGTAATTTTTTCACTTGCGTATAAACTTATAAAGTTTACATAAGAAAATCAATAGAGCAGTAAATCTTTTTCACTTATATCTAAAGTAACATGATAGAGGGTGAGTCTTGGGTACAATGGTAAAGTTGTTTCATTGTGACCTGGAGGTCCCTGGTACAAATTTTGGAAACAGTCTCTCTTCATACATGGGTAAGGTTGCGTACATTTGACTCTCCCCAGACAATACAATGGCGAGAGCTTTCGTGCATTGGGTTACCTTTATGATGTCTTAACTTGGGTTATATAATGGAAGTATTTCTTACTTCTTATTAGCTTGTCTTACCAAATAAATGCATTTCAGATTCCTGAAGGAAATGGTTCTGGTGTTGTCTGGGATGAACAAGGGCACATTTTGACAAATTACCACGGTAAGATCTCACAGTTTTTCTAAAGATAGCATGATAATTGCTTTTTACTCATATTTTGGTCTTGTTTCATTTTAACCTCTCTATTTTAAAAACCTACACATCCCCTCTTTCCATTCTTGATTTGAGGGAGGAACTCACATTTTATTCAAAAAAAGTATAGGATTTTTTGCTATGGGTCCCAAATTTTGGAACTAACTATTCATTCAACCCACTTGGTACAATAATTTTTTGAGAAGTCCAATAATTTTGTCAAAAGTCAAAACTCATTGCATGACATAAAAGTTACTGTAATTTTTTTACACGAATCCCAAAATTACTGTAGCGCGCAAATTACATGATAAAAAATTTGAAGTTTGTGGATTGTTCACTGTGCACCCCAAAAATATAAAATGATTGACCTTATTTTTTTAATTTAAATTTAATATTTATAAATAATAAAGAGAAAAAAAAAAACTAACATTTTCTCCCTCGCTCTCTCTCTCTCTCTCTCTCTCTACTTCTATTTTTTTTTTTAAAATAAAGGTCAAATAAAATAAAATGTTAAAATAACTGGTAGTTTGGTTTATTTCATGTAAGATTTAGATGAAAAATTTAATTTCACTTGTTTTTTAGCATATTCTGTTTTGGTTAAACAAAAAAAATTGTGTACCAATTTATTATAAGGAGAAGGGGATAAAGTATAGGTTATTAAAGTACGAAAGACAAAATGAAACGAGATCAAAGTAAAAGCGGGTGAAATGAAACAAGATAAAAAGGCAACCAAACTAACCGAAAGATAAAATAATTTCAAGTCTAATTAGTACCATCCATGGTTCTGAGATTAGTGTTTTCTCTTGGTTTTACTCAGTTATTGGTAATTCCCTTTCAAAAAATCCAAGCCGTGGTCAAGTTGTTGCACGAGTTAATATCCTTGCTTCTGACGGGTGAGCGCCACAGTAGTTTTTAACATTTGTTCGTGTGTGTATGTGTATAACTGTATATATATACTTTTCCTGATAGTTAGCTTCGCATGCTTTAACATATTATTGTGTTTCACCCAGTTCCTAACTGTTAAAAAAAAATCTTTCGGAAGGGTGCAAAAGAATTTTGAAGGAAAGTTAATCGGTGCAGACCGTGCAAAGGATCTGGCTGTCTTGAAGGTAAATTTATCTCAGAAAGCTTTCTATTCCTTTCTATCTTGTTTGGTAATTTTAAAGAGGAGAGAAGAGAACAGAAAAGAGGATAAATGGACAGGCGGATTATCTTTAGAAAGTGATAACCAAGTTTCCTCTCCATACCGGGAAGATTTGGAGAGAGGAGAGAAAAGTTGTTAATGACCACAAAACCGTAACCTTCTTCATTGTTTATTTATAAAATAGGATCTTATAGTAATTTGACTATACTAATACACTTTCACTTTTCTCTTAAAGCCCGTTTGGTTTCTAAATTATCCTATTTTATGCATTATCTTATTGTTGATGTTGAATCCTATATTGCTTGTGTTACCTGATCCTGAGCTATATATAAAGTCTAAGGCAATCCTCCTCTTACAAGGTGTCTTTTGAGGTTGAGTTAGGTACATTGGGTTCCTACATGGTATCAAAGACATGATTCTTGTTTGATGTTGGATGTGTTGAATCAATGATTTGTCAAAAAGTTCACTCTGCATGTGAGGGGGCGTGTTGAATCCCACATTGAAGTTAGGCCGTTCCCTCAATATTCATTTGCAATGGTTTGTCAAAAGTCCACCCTGCGCATGAGGGGACGTGTTGAATCCCACATCGCTTGTCTTACCTGATCCTGAGGTATATATAAAGTTTAGGACGAACTTCATCTTAGAAGGCTTCTTTTGAGAGTGAGTTAGGCTCATTGAATTGCTTCATGGTATCAGAGCCAGACCTTTTGTATGATATTGAACGTGTTGAATTCTACATCAATGTTGAGCTTCCCAATTTCTGTCCTTGTGGTTTGTCAAAGTCCACCTTGTTTGTGAAGGGGCATGTTGAATCCCACATTGTTGTTCGGCCCCACGATATTCGTTCGCAATAATTTGTCAAAATCCACCCTGTGTGGGAGGGGGCATGTTGAATCCCACATCCTGGGCATTGCCTGATCCCGAACTATATATAAAGTCTAAGACAATTCTCCTCTTACGAGATATCTTTTGAGTGAGTGAGACCAATTGGGTTCCTACAATTGATAAATTGATTTGTATATTTTTCTATTTACCTATAATTTAATAAAAATTACATATTTTCAGTTTGAACAAAAAACATATCATTGTTTTATCCTGACATAAGAAGTCCAACAGGAGCAATACTTGAAATCACAATCCATAAACGAACACCGATACTGAGATCGGCTAGAACAAGATGAGAGCCAAAAGGAATTACGGAAAAACTTAGGAAAATCGATATGAAGGCTATGGATGGTCTGATACTAAACAAAAGAGTATTTGCTATAGCTGGGAAAAGATTTTCTTTGAAAATTAATTTTGTACCATCTACTAGAGCTTGAAGAATTCTTAGTTTAGTTAAATTTTGAAGTTATATTTCACTCTAATTACACCTAGAAAATAACATCTAAACTAGACTGAAATAGTTAGTTAATTTAAGTGTTTTTAATTTTTTGGACCAATCAATAAACTATAACATTTCATAAATTGGTAATTGAAAATAGTACAATTGGCAAATTGAAGCACAACCAAACGGGCCCTTAATGCAAGTTTACTGTTTTCTAAAGCTCTTCTCATATACATTTTTAAATGGCAGGTGGAAGCGCCTGTAGATCTATTGAAGCCAATGAAGGTGGGGCAGTCAAATTACTTGAGAGTTGGCCAACAGTGTTTAGCCATTGGAAATCCATTCGGGTTTGATCACACACTCACTGTTGGGGTCATCAGTGGATTGAACCGAGACATATTTAGTCAAGCAGGAGTCACCATCGGTGGGGGTATTCAAACAGATGCAGCCATCAACCCTGGAAACAGGTACTTCTCATATACAATATATATATATATATATTTATTTATGGGAAAATTGCTTTTTTGGTCCTTTAACATCGGGGTGGGTATTTAATTGCCCAT
This sequence comes from Eucommia ulmoides, assembly GCA_016647705.1. NCBI lineage: Eukaryota > Viridiplantae > Streptophyta > Magnoliopsida > Garryales > Eucommiaceae > Eucommia > Eucommia ulmoides. Next base: position 40,973,234 of record CM028325.1, on the reverse strand, counting down.
GTGATTTTGTAGTTAACGCATTTGGTCTTTTAGCTTACAATTTGGTTTCAATCTGGTTCAATTGAAAAATCTATTAGAAAAATTGGATTGATTGTCATTTGTGTAGAGGCCTTGTTCGTAAACTTGTTCCCCCGTTTTCTATTTTTCACCTTCCACGCCATTCTTCGATTTTATCAATTATAAGACCATGTTTGTTGACTAAATCTGCATGTATAGGAGTGAGAATGCAAATAATGGATAGTGATCATATTTGTAACTGTGGGAAGATATTGGTTTTGAAAATGATGTATGTGCCCTCAACTAACATAGCACGTGACCGATTCTGTCTAATTTCCCAAGTATTGTTTGTAATTGGACTAGATTGAAACCAGATTATAAGTTGAGAGACCAAATGTGTTAACTACTCAATGGTCAATTAACACACCCACCCCAAACTTGAAGGGCTAAAAGTTCAATTTTCCCTATATATTTATGTTATGGATTATAACCTACTTAACAAAATAAAATATTAATGTATCTCCCCTGCCCCTGGTCCAATTATGTATTAAGCAGATCTTTTAACAAAAAAATCCTGAGAGAATTGAGGCAACGTGTGGCACTTTTTTAACTACTTTTTAAAATTTTAAAAATGTACTTTCACTTGAGATTTAAGAGCAAAAGAAAAAATCAAAATTGTGTCTCATAGTGTAGTGATAATATCTTAGTAGTATCCGTTTAAATGATCTCTTCATCTAGAAGAAGTCATAGATGACGGGAAAAAAGTGGGTGAAGAGTTCTTAGTTCCTCGATCTCTGTTAATCTCTCATAATTTATAAAACAAAGAAATTAAAAACAACTATTTTTTGCTTTTTGAAGAAAGTACTAAAATCACTTGTTTACTTTTTATTTTTTAAATTGCAAAACAAACGCTACTTACAAAATTAAGTGTTTTTTTTTTTTTTGCTTAAAAGCAAAAAAGGTACTTAAAAAAAGTGTGATCAAATGGTACCCGAATTATCTGATTTGATTTCTATTCTCATTGATATTATTCTTCTTGAGATTTATCGTCTGTTTGAGTGAGGTATTTGAAGAAAATATTTTATTTTGAGAAGAATTTGTAATTTTTTCTCAAGAAATTTTGTGAAGAAAAATTTAAAAATCCCTTCTCGAAATGAAATACCTTTACCAAACACAGCCTTAGAGATTTTTCCATCTATGGGAAAGATGTTAACTGTTGCATCACTTAATGCCCACTTTTCTTGTAATGTTGGCAGTGGAGGTCCATTAATGGATTCAAAAGGAAACTTGGTTGGGATTAACACCGCAATATTTACTCAGACAGGTAGGTAGTAGACTCCATTATTATCGCATTCTTTGTGCTTGAATAGTATGGTAGACCTTTAGGTGGCGTTCGATGAGTGTTTTTATTTTTCTGTTTCTACTTCCAATAAACTAGGATGAGAATTTTGTTTCCGTTTTGAAGTATTTCGGGAATAAAAACATGTTTAACGACCGTTGTCCTGAAATTGTTTCTTTTAATTTTTGAGTATAGAAACAAGAAACACGTTGGGTTGCAACATTTGTTTTTTTTTAAATGTATGGTGGCCGCCGGCTGGTGGTGGCAGGCAGAGTGGTAGTCGGAATTGGAATTAACATTTTTTTTGTTTCTCATATAGTCATATTCTTAAGAAATTCAGGAATTACTCCCAAATTATTTTAAAAAATTTGGGATCAGAAACGTGTTTACTAAATGTATTTCTATACATTAATCCCAAAATTTTGGGAGCGAGAACAAAAACCAGGAAACGGAAACAGTAACCAAACGCTAAGGTGGCGTTTGGTAACCGTTTCTGTTTCAATTCCAGCAGTGGGATGGGAATGGGATGGGATGGGATGGGAATTTTGTTTTCTTTTTGGGAGTAGAATTGCGTTTGGTAACGATAATTTTTTTTTTGTTTTGGGAAGGGAATTGTGTTTGGTAACGATTTTATCCTAAAATCTTTTTTTTTTTTTTTTTTTTTTTTTTTTTCTCTTTTCAGTTTTGGCCGGCCGGCGGTGGCGGTGCTCCGGCGGCGCCGTCGCCGGCCGGCGGCGGTTCTCCGGCGTCGGAGACGGCGGTGCCCCCGGCGATGACCGGACGGCGGTGGCGCCGTCGCCGGCGACTGCCGGAAGTGGCCGGAAAAATTCCGGCCGGACGGTGACCGGCGACGGTCGCCGGACGGTGACCGCCGGCGGCGGCGGACGGTGACCGGCGACGGTCGCCGGAGATGACCGGCGGCGGCGGCGGCGGACGGTGGCCGGCGGCGGTCGGCGGCGGCGGTCGGCGGCGGCGGACGGTGGTCGGCCGGTAGGTGAATAGTGATCATTGATTTTGGGAATGGAATGGGAATAATGAGAAACAACTTTTTTTTGTTTCTCATTTCTTAAGAAAAAAGTGGGCACAATTCTCAAATGGGAATGAAATGGAAACGGAAACAAAAATTACCAAACGCTATTCCCAAACAGAATTCCCAAAAATCTGGGAATGGAATGGGATGGAAATGGTTACCAAACGGGGCCTAAGTTTCTGTTTGTTTATGTTTCAGGAACATCGGCAGGTGTAGGGTTTGCCATACCATCCTCAACAGTGGTAAAGATAGTGCCTCAACTCATCCAAAATGGAAAAGTATGTATGCTCTCTATCGATGCTCTCTTGATTTTCAAAATTCTTGCAATCGAGAAAACCCCTTTTCTTCTTCCCTTTTCTGAAGGTCGAGTTTTTGAAAACAGTTTCCAAAAATTTTTAATATAGTTTTTGAAACTTGTTTGTTTAGGGTTGAAAAAATTATGAAAAAGGGAATATTTAGCGTTTGATTTTTGTGTCACATCGATTATTTGATTGTGCCCAAGTCATTATATAAGTCAAAGGAACCCTAAGGTGTTTCTGGTTGGTAAGGGGAGATGTCCTCTTTCCTTGTCAACCAGAATTCGATTATCTTGCAGAACATTATAGGAATTAAATATTGAATTTAATCCTGAATGCACTAGATCGATATGGTAGAGTGCGCCCTTAAAATTGCTCGGGAAGGTATTTAGTCAAGGTGCGCGTAAACTGCACAGACACACCTTACCATAAAAATTTTAAAAAAATAAAAATATAAATCAAATGAGTTACTCCACTTAAAACTATATGATTTTAACTTGGAATCTCCTAAATGATATCAAAGTTAAAGTTACGGGAATTCGCCTCTCTACCCAAGTTAAATCATTCGTGCAAGCCGTGTGTTGAACATTTCTCTTCAATCTCTCGTAGTCAAATCATTTGTGTAAACCGGGAATTACATTTATAGGCGGGTGTTAGATTTTTATCTCACATCAATCATCTGAAGTGCCCAGATCATTATATAAGTCAAATGAATTACTTCACTTAGAATCATATGGTTTTAAGTTAAAATCTCCTAAAATTATAGAGAAATAGAAAACAAAAATATGTAGAAAAAAGTTAAAATTAAATTTATAAAATAATAAAGTTATAGTATTAAAAGTTGATAATGTACCCAAGAGGTATTAGTTCGGTCGACAATGAGCGGTGCTCCTTTTCCCTGCCAACCAGGGTCCAAGACTTAAATCTTGAATTTAATCATGAATGCACTAGACCGATGTGGGAAGTGCGCCCTTAAGATCGTCCTAGGAGATGATTAGTTGAGGTGTACGTAAGCTGGCTCGGACACACCTTGCCATAACCTCCCTCCCCCAAAAACATATTAGACTTGTGTTTTTAAAAGAGAAATAATAGTATTTTGAGTTTTTGAAAACCGAACAGGCGCTTAAATTATTTTGTTATCCATGATAGGTTGTTCGAGCTGGTTTAAACATCGATATAGCTCCAGATTTGGTTGCGAATCAACTTAATGTTAGAAAGGGAGCTTTAGTTCTTCAGGTATAAACTCTTCACACCCCAATGATGGTTTTCATGTACCTGTGGAATTCAACATATTGTATAATGTTTCTGGGTTTTATTTGACAATCCTGTTTTAGGTTCCTGGAAATAGTGTTGCAGCCAAGGCTGGCCTCATGCCCACTACGAGGGGATTTGCTGGTAACATAGTACTTGGAGATATAATCGTGGCGGTGGACAACAAACCTGTGAGTTATTTATTGCCTCTTATTATACCAAATGTTCCAAGACGGAAACAAAATTCGCATTCTATTTTATTGATAGTAGAAACAAAAAAACAAAAATGTTAATCATACGCCACCTAAGTAATTTGAATTCCTAATGATTCAACGTTATAATATTTGAAAACTTATTGCAAATACTATTTCCAATGATGGATTTAAGGTCATGTTTGATAATCGCTTAAATTTTAAGTGCTGAATATGTTAAATATTCAATTTTTTAGTACTTTTAATTTCGAAAAAAATTATTTTTGTGCAAATTTTTATTCTTAAAATAATTTTTACAAATTTATTTTCTAAAATTATTCCATCTTTACAACTTTTTCTCAATTTAATATTTGCTCCATTTATAATTTTTTGTATGTAATTTGTTTTTTTGAGATTTTACAGTATTTCTATAAAATGGTGGTTGTGATAATTAGATATTCTATGACAGTAAGGGCATGTTTGATAAAAAAAAATAAGTGCTTAATATTGATTATATTAAGTACTTAATTAATTAAGTTTGTTTGATAAATATAATTAGTATCACTTAATTAATTAAGTTAACTTAAAAATTAAGTCAAAATGTGAGTAAAAAATTAAGTCAAAGTCCATTCACTTATTTTATTTTGCTTAATGCACTCCATTATTTTTCACTTAAAAAAAATTATGTTTTGACTATTTTACCCTTAATTCCCTAAGAGGATTTAATTAGAATTAGAATTAATGAGAATTGAATTAATTTTAGATTATTTTATAGTTTTAATTTTATTTTATATTTAAATTATTGTTATAATTTAATTTAAGCAATCAAATTACATAAAAAATACATAATATTTACATATTTTTGGGTTAATTTCTACTTTTAATTTTAATACAATTTTTTTTTTTTAAAAAAATAGCACCCTGATTTTATTGTTTTGTTCTCAATTTTTTTTTTCTTCACATTATCTTGATTCAAAAGTAGTTATGTAAATTAAACAATTTTCAGTATACAAATTTTGTACTTATCAAACAAATAAAAAAAATTTAGCACTTAAATTTTCAACACAATTTTATCAAACAACCTTCATAAATTTTCAGCATTTAAAATTTCAGCACTTAAATTTTCAGCACTTAAAAATTAAGTCGTTATCAAACAAGCCCTAAGTGTGAATCACAAATTACTTAAAATTTTGAACAATCTTTTAAGTAATATTTATTTTTTAAGTGATTGCCAAATTTTGTTATTAAACGCACTTAATTTGATAAGCAATTAATGCATTCAGTTTTAAGTACTTAATTGCGTTATCAAACGGGATCTAAGACAAAAGTAGGCATTGTGCATATGGAATTTTTTGTTTTTTATTTTGTTTTTGAATTTTTGGTGTTTTGATTTCTTTTCACGCAGATTTTTGCCGTTGGTTTTGTAATTTGTTGTTTTGATAATTTTACGCAAACTTTACTGTTAATTTGTTGTGTGATTGTTTTTCATTTTGTTCAATTTTCGCCTATTTTTGCTGTTTTGTTTGTTGTTCATTTTGTTATTTGATTTTTTTAAGTTGGCCGCAATTTTGTTTTTGTTGATTTTGTTCAGTTTTTGCAATTTTTTTGAGTTTGTTATTGATTCTCTATAATTTTTATTTTTGATTTTACATTTTTTGCATTTTTTATTGTTCCCCAACTTCTTTGAAGATTTATTATTATTAAACATTTTATAATATAAAAAGTTAATTTAACATAAAAAGTTTTTTACTTAAAAGAAAATAAAACATTTAAAGTGTCTATAATATCTTAATATATTATTCATATAAGTAGGGATGACAATTGAAACTGAATCGGTAGGTAACTGAATCAAACCAAACAAAATAGTTCAGTTTTGAAGCCAATTAAATAGTTTTGGTTTTGGAATTTAAAATCGAAACAATTTTGATTTTGGGATAGTAACTGTGAAACCGAACCGCGTAATCGTTATTTTATATCTATTTTTATTACATATATTATCTTCACTTTTTTATTTGTTTATATTATGATCCTTAATATATATATATGTGTGTGTTATATAAAATTATTTATCGTTTTATTTTTTTTTAGTATGTGTGAATTTTATGTATTGTATTTTAATTATTGTTGGAATGTTTATTGTAACAATTAATAATTTTGTAATTTGTTTTTTGAAATTTATGTTTTCCATTTTAGTTATGTTTTGGTAACGGTTGCGGTTTCGATTTTGGTTTTATATAAAATGAAAAAATCTTAACAGATTTGCAGTTTTGATTTTCCATAAAATTAAACAGTTTAGTTTTAAAATCATTTTCTAAAAACCAACGGTTTACGATTTTAGATTCGGTATATATCTATCGGTTTTAGTTTTGGTTTCTTGTAAAAACCGGTCAACAACCAAGCCATATTCATCCCTGCATATAAGTGATCTTTTAATTCATAAATAATTTGAAGCGCGTAGAGAAAATGTTGATAGATAGGTTTGTATCCTTCAAACTCTTCAAATATAGAAGTATAAAAAATAAAAATTACTTTCTTTCTTCTTCTTTTTTTCAAGTTATTTTACTTTATAAATTTTAAATATAGATAAGCATTATTTTTACAAACAGTTTTTTTTTTTTTTTTTTTTTTTTTTTTGTGATTGTATGGTTGGCAGGTTAAGAATAAAGCAGAGTTAAATAAAGTATTGGATGAGTATAGTGTGGGAGAGAAAGTCCTGCTAAAGATTCAGAGGGGCACTCAGAACTTGGACCTCCCTGTAAGCTTAGAGGAAACTAATTCATGATGATTATTCTGCACCTTCTTCATTAATTTTCACATAGTATTTTTTTTTTTTTTTTTTTTTTTTTTTGGGGGTGGGGGGGTAAGGTCAGTAGAAAATGATATATTGTGTTCCTCAATGGACAATCTTAACTTTGGATTTTTTCGAATCCTATCTTGATATGTAATAAATATTGATTATTATCCTGTTTTAAGATGGATTAAATGTTTAAATTACATTTTCTGTAGGTTATGTTATATTTTGAATTTGAGTTCTTTGTATTTAAATAATTATTAATTAATTTCGACTATATATTGTGTGATGACGATCATCTATATGGAAGACTTTGTTTTGTAATTCCAAGTTTTGCTCCCCCAATCTAGTTGATGTATTCTAATTTTTTTGGGTTTGGTACCGATCAATTGATGTACAACATCAATGAAAACGATTGATTTAATGGATTATTAGGTAACGAAATAACTAACTATGTATGGTAGCCTCCAACTCCAATATAAGGTTGTTAAATCATCATTTAAGTTCAAAAATACCTCCAAATGAAATCAAAAGGTAGTTAAATTCATCATATCGGATTATAATTATTAGCATTATATTCCACAATTATTAGTATTATAAATCGAAGTGGTCCGATCATAAATTTTGTAGCACCGAACTGTCTTTTTTATTCTACAATTACTTAATACTTTTATTAATTTATCTTACATCGAATGTGGAAAGGACAAGTGATTAAGTCATGAGTGAGAATTTTTTGCTTCATAAACTAGTTTTTGGGGTTGAGAGAGGTTCAAGACGACCCTACACTGATATCAGAACTCAAGTTATAATTCTAGCCTAATAACCATGAAAAGAGAGATTGGTCGAGGGTTAACTAACTAAAAACTCTATGCGTGAGGGAGTGATTGTTGGATTTATCCCACATCCAATATGGAAGGGATTGGTGGTCAGATTATAAGCGTAAAAAAAAACAAAAATAAAAAATAAAAAAATCACACATGCTAACTTTTGAACTGATAAATGTCCAAAACCAATCTACAATTACGGAGAAAGTTCTCTCAAGCCTTGAAGACAAAAGAGTGGTTTTCTTAATGTGAATAAGTGTGAAATCATTTTATTTGGTTTGTTAAACGCCCTTTCACATTAACATCAATTCATGGGTTCCTCTTAATTGGTTTAATGTATATAATGTTAATCACAGAACTATTTAATGTTTTAAAAAGGGGTTGGCGTATGAACGAACCTGAGAAAATGTGGAGGCCATAACATTTTGAGAAAAACAAAAATTTCTCCTTCCCTTTCATATTGATTTCATCATCATCCCTGATAGAAAACAAAAAACATAAGACAAAATAAGACAAAACAAAATTAGAATAAAGAATTTTCCAAATGAAGATTGCCGAGGTGGTGTTTGGTCGCACAAAATTGGAATTGCAATTGTATGGAATTAGAATTGTAATTTTATGATATTAGAATTCTATAGGTGTCCTGTTTTCTTGTCAATTAGGGTTTGACTCTCTTGAGAAATACTTTAGGAATTTAATCTTGAATTTAATCCTGAATGCATCATGCCGATGTGAGAGAGTGTAACCTTAAAATCGTCCGGAGAGATAATTAGTCGAGGTGTGCGTAAGTTAGTCTGGACACACCTTATCATGAAACCCAAAAAAAAATAAAAGTTGTATTGCTTAGTAACATGTTAGAATTCAATTGTAAATTCATGGCATTAAAATTTTATTGTTTGATAGTACCTTGAAATTCAATTGTGATTTCATAATAATTCTAATTTTATTATTTGGATTATCAAATCATGTGTTCTTAATATCATTTTAATTAACATTATTATGAAATGTAACCAAATTTGATAGGAAAAAAAAATACATTTCACGCGTGTTTGTTTTGCTACACAAAAATAATTTTTTTTTTCCGCATGTATATAAAAATTTGAATTTTTTCATCCATATAAGCATCTATTTTCATTGAGTAAAAAATTATTTATTTTACAAAAATATTTTGAACACAATTCTTAAAGAATTTAATTTGTAATTCTTTATTTGCGTTATTAAATTCAAATTAAAAAATTGAACTTCATGAAAATTTAAATAAAAACCAAATTCAATATCCAATTAATAATTTAAATAAAAGAATTGGAATTGAGCCTACCAATTTCAATTCCATGGCTTAATTCGATTACACCTAATATACCCTGATTTTATTTAACAATTAAAAGGAAGAAACAAGGGGAATGCTTAGATCATACTTATCTAAGGGATCATTTGTCTACCAAGATCCCATCAATCTCCTTCACTCTCTTTCCTTTTAAATATGTCTTATTTCCTAATTTTTAATGCTTTTGACCTTTATCCAATCACTCATCAAGATATGAAATTTAGGTTTGGGTCACCTTCCGAAATGGGGCCTAAATTTAACCAAATCACCAATATTTACTAGTTCAGTAATTGAGATGAGTCGAGGCAAGTAATAGATGTAAACAAGCCAATCTCGAGCTCGAAGTCAAGCTCATAATGCCATGTTTGAGCTCGAATTCAATCTCGATCTCATCTCAAAACAAAAACGAACTTGAACAAACCTCGAGTTCGAAAACAAATTAAATTATTATTTAAAGAAATTATATATTAGATGTCTAATTTGTTCGTGATTAATATTTTACGTCTAATTTGTTCATAAATAGTGTTTGACTCTGCTCAACAAAAAAGTGAGCTCGAGTTTGGTTTAGCTCTGATAGGAGGTTTCAATTTAAAAACATATGATATCAAGTGGAGTAATTTCTTTCATATATACACTACTTTGGGAAACCTCACAAATGCAACGTGGGCTTCTAACATCTGCCCTCATGTGTAACCCTGCCTTTGCAAATGATGCGATCAAACAACAAAAGAAAAGACAAACATTCAAACAATCGAGGCCAAACAAACGAGACTTCCTAAACTTAGTTATGATACTGTGTTAGGAGGTTTCAACTTAATGTCACATGGTATCAAGTGGAGTAATTTCTTTCATACAATATTATTCATGAACTGTTTGCAAACAGCTCGATTCGATTAACATGTTTATTTTTATTTTTTTCTCATTCCTGTTAGAAAATTAGTTATTAATAATTTCAGTTTTCGGTTCGTTTTTCCTTTTCTCCTTTGCTTCCATATCATAAACACCATATAATTAAGGAATCTTAAACTTGACAATCAAAATGATATCACCTTATACCAATATTCTAGCACTAGACTACAAATTCTCATTTCTACATCAAGGATTTGCATTCTGTCTTAAATCAAAACCACATTAAAAAAAAAAAAAAAAAAAAGTTAATTTTTTATTTATTTATATATTTATTTTTCAATGGAGAAAAGTCCAAAATTTCGGTTGATTTCGAATTAAGAATGACAAAAAAACACAATGATTGAAGGATTTTATTTATTTATTTATTATTTTTTTTTTTTTTTTGAGTTGATGTTAGAAGATGGAGCTCTCTATTGGCGTTATATGGATCTGACCAACAGATATAGATATATGAATATTAACTTAAACAAGTAAGCTAAAATTGGGATTGCTGGAAGGTCCAATTCAAAGAGATTACCCTGCAAATCGACTAATGAATTAACTCGATAACGTTGTTCATATATATATATAGGTCTTGGTCTACGAAATTAAATATTAATTTTACTAAGAAAATCAAATCCTAATTCTACTATGAAAATTCTAGCAATCACTCTATATATGGACTTTTTGTTATCTTTGTAAATTGTACTTTTTTCATATATCAATATAATCATCTCATGTTTTCTTATTATTTCATTTCTCAATTATTCTAACAAAGAGGATGAATATAACAATAGGTTACTGACACTTTGCCCCTTTATGGTTTGACCCAGTTGCACTTTATATCTCTATGTTATTTTCGACAATATTTACTCTTCTATGGTTCAGACGTAAGTGCAACGGTTAATTTTTTTTTTTAAAATTAATTATCAAACTCAAAACTAAAAATTAGTAAATCATTTAATATTAATTGATATTTATATCCCGACGATGATAAATTTATCATTTTTCTACTTTTTTACTTATTTTATTGTTAATCTAACTCATATATATTCAATACAACTTAATGCATATATGTTTTTCTTGTGGGTATATGTCATTGACCTCCCCTATTATTTTATATTATACCAAATATTTCCTCTGTCATTTTGCAAATATCAGAGACCTCCACTGTCTTTTTACTCAAATATCACTTACCTCTATTTGGACAAAATTGCTCTTAGGTTATTTTTAAAAAAAAATCATTAGCACCTCTATATTTTTAAACTTATTTTTTTTACCCTTAACTTTTTAAATAATTTTATTTACCTCTCACCATCACCCAACTCCCACCGGCATCGCCACTGCCACAGCCCAACTCCCACCACCCACCACCACCGCCACCTCCTACCACCGCCACCACCAACCTCCATCACCACCATAGAGAGAAAGAAAAGGGTTAATGAAAGAGTTATTTTTATTTTTTTTTATGAAATGGTTTAAAAAAAAATAAATTAATGGGGGTGGGTAGCGGCGGTGGGAGGTGGTGGGTGGCAGCGGTGGGAGGTGGTGGAGGGTGGTAGGTGGCAGCGGCGGTTGGAGGTGGCAGCAAGTGGTGGTGGTGGGTGGGTGGTGGTGGTGGGAGGTGGCGGGCGGCGGCGGCGGGAGATGGCGGCGGGTGGTGGGTGGTGGCGACGGTAGGAGGTGGTGGTGGCAGTGGGTGCAGTGGTAGGAGGTGGCGATAAATATATATAAATTAAAGGGTTATTTATGTATTTTAATTTTTTATTATTTAATTATTTTTTAAATAGTCAAGGGTAAAATTAATACTGTAATAAAAAATTTATTATTTTTTAATTAATAAGGGAGATAAGTGGTGTTTGAGTAAAAAAATAGGAAAAATCTCTAATATTTACAAAATAATAAAGGAGACATCTAATATAATACAAAATGACAAGAGATATCAATGGGCATATACCCCAATTCTTATTATATTCTTATTATAGTATGATAATGAGTTATGGCATATGTTATTTACAAGATAAATCTTTCATTTTTTTATTTTTTTTTATCAATATATGGACAATAGACAAGTAATAAATTATCTTTTAGATTATTAATTTGTTTTTGTTTTTTTGTGTCGCCTCTGCCAAATAAAATCTTGGCTCGTTCTAATCAAGTTTTAGACAAAACAACCTTCTTAGGGGTAATTTTGCCAAATTTTATAGATTAATTAGTATATATCATGTGCCTAAACATATAAATTTAAATTCAATAATTTTAAATATATTAAGTATGAATCTACCAAAAAAAAATATATATATATTAAGTATGAAAAGACATTATGATTAAAAAAGTTCCAACCATACAATGGTCAAAAGCGTCCCAAATATAAATATATTCTGATGTATTATATAGACTAATAATCACTTCTAGATAAAGTTATGTTTTAATATCATTTTAATAAATAAAAAATTATACGTAATTTCTTTAATTATAAATTTACGATACAATTAATTATGTTAAACTATCTAATCTATATTGTAAATAATGTGGGGGTTCCATAAAAAAATTAAGATCATGAAGACAGAGATAGATTTTCGAAATATATAATCCAATGGATAAAAATATTTCCAGTTAAATGGTTGAGATTTACTCAAATTTCTCGTAATAGCTCCCAATCACTAATCTATATAATTATAGATTAATTTATTATTTAGTTTCTCAATAAAATTTAGGGTGTTTTGGTGACAAGTCTTTTATTTTACCTAAATTTTAATAACATCCCATGTGCAATTACAACTTGTGTTTTAATCCTACGTATTAAAAAAAAGGGAAAGGCTCAATACAAACGCCTACACTCGCGCAGTTACATGTAACTAGTTTGTGTGTAAAATACTTGTTAGATGTAACAAATATTACACAAATATATGTAATTTGTAACATGTAATTAATATTACACAAATATATATGTAATGAATATGAAACTAATTTTTGTATAAAATATTTGTTAGATATAACAATTATTACACAAATATATGTAATCTATAATATGCAATTAATATTACATGTAACTAATATTACACACATTTATATAATATAATTAATATTCACTATAATATGAATTTAATCACTAAGTTATGCGTGAAATGCGTGACATATGGGTGACTAATACGCTAAGAAAAATCTAATTTAAATTATTAAATCAAAACTTATGTTATAAATGAGACTAACAACATATTACTTCCACTATTTAGAACTAATCGTAAATTATTCCTAAAATTTATATTAATATCTATGTTAAAAATTATTTTAAATATAAAATTTGTCTTGATTTATAATATAAAATTTATACTAAATCCTAAAAATTATATATTGCAAGTAAAAATTAGGTTGGTAGGAAGACTTACCACAATTTGAAGCATAGCCATGGACATTGAGTTCCGCTAGCCTGAAAAAAAAAAGAAAAAAAAATAGAAAATGGGGTTAGGTGTGTTTGGGATTAAATATAATGAGAAAGAGTCTTGATATTAGTCCCCCACAGTTACTCAAATTTACAGCAACCGTAGCATGGTTGTGCGAAGTAAATTAATTATAACACAGAGAAAGAGGTAAGATTGCTTGGGTTGAAAGAATCTGGACTCATGGGGTTATGAAGCCTAGGTCATGCAGCAGACAAATTAGGGTTCCAAACGAGGGACTTAATATGGGGAATTTCGTTCATGTTTTAGGCTCCCTAATTTGGTCATTTGACCAGAAGATTTTCCATGGGTTTATTTGCACTTGTGGTTTATTGCTTTCCATTCATTGAGCAAAATCATGCCAATCTCAATTTTCCTATCACTTTTGTTATTTTTGTTATTTTGTCCAAAATCACAAATACAAAATATTGGTCAATCAATCATTATTTTGGTCAACAACATTTAAGTCATCTGAGTAAAAAATTATTGAAATTTTAATTGTAATCATAATTTTATTCTTAATTATTAAAATAATTAAAAATTAAAATAAACAAATATCTTCTTTCTTTTTTTTTTTTACGTTTTTTCCTACCTTTTTACATTAACACCCTTATATTAAAAAATAAAATATTTTTTACTCCTAAAGCTATTTATAATTAGTTTTTACCCTCACCCACTGGCAGCCCCATCTCTCTCTCTCTCTCTCTCTCTCTCTCTCTCTCTCGTGGACGCCAAATCCAACGCCACAAGATTTATGCACAAATCCGACGTCGTGCGCCAAATTTGCATCCGGCAACGCAAAGAGGGGGAGAGAGAAGAAAGAAGAAGGAGAGGAGGAGGAAGAAGAAGAGAGGGGGTGTCCGGGATGGGGGTAAAAATAATTTTGAGAAAATTTAAAAGTAAAAAGTATTTTTTAAAATGGGGATGCTAGTGAATTTTAAAAAAAAAAAATGATAAAAATATATTTATTTTTTTAAAAAAAGAGGGGCGTTTATATCAATACAAAAGAAAATGATCAAGAAAACTGGTATTTAGCAAGTGATAAAAAAGGTTCGTGTTTTCAAGCAAAATGATAGGAGAGGCAAGAGTAAAAAACCCTTAACCAAAATGTCAAGATAATTTCATAGTATTCAAGAGAATCAAGACTAACTTCATGGTCACAATTTATTGTTTAGCAATTGAGTACTAAATAAAATTGGGGTGAACTTTGACAAACCACTACGAAACAGATATCAAGGGCCTCAACATTGACATGTGATTCAACACGGCTAGCATCAGACAAAAGACTTGTCTCTAATACCATGTACAAATTCAATGAGTCTAACTCACTCTTAAAAGAAGAAGATCACCTTAGCGTTTATATATACTTAATGATTAGGTAACACAAGCGATGTGAGATTCAAGACAATTGTGATCAAAACCTGGTCAATACGGGCTAAAAGTGGAAAAAGATCGCTATCAAACTACATGAGCCAAGATTTGGTTTCATTATACGTATACCTTTTGTGTCGACCATGAATACACACATACTACAACTACAACGACAAAAAGGAAAAATGCAAAGGTTGCATGCAAATCCAAGTTTTTCGTCACTAACATGTTCTCCCACTGGGATCACTCTAAATTCTATATATTATTTCTTATGACACCAGCAACAATGGGGTAGTCAAAGAGTCAAAGGCCTAGTTGTTCAACTGCCCCACTCTTTACTGTTTGGTGAACTGCATATATTTTAAGTTTACTGCCTTCGATGCATGCCGAAGCCACTAAAGCCACAGGTTAAAACTGTTTGCCTACCCTTTCTTAGTTCAATATAGTGAGCTAAGGCAACTCTAATGGTGTAGTTAGCAAAGGGATAAATATACTCTCTTTTTTTCTAATTTTTAAAAACCCATTTGACCGAAGTGTGAATTTAGAAAAAGGGTTAATTACATTTCGTCTCTATAATTTGACCGAAATGCATTTTACACTCCTGTGATATTATCATTATCACTTATCTCCTTGTTGTCAAGACTAAAGTGTAACAATTAAATATTCAATAGAATCACATAAAAAGACAGATTTACCTATAAACCCGATCCGATCCAAATTGTCCCGACTAGGGAGAACAAAAAAAGAAAAAAAAAGGGGCAAATGCATTTCATTCGCCCAACCCGGCCTAGGTATAAATATAAACTAGGGTTAATTTCATTTTACACCCATGTGGTTAGATCAAAGTTCACTTTGCACTCCGGCACCACTTACACCCTATGTGCTTAAGGTTTAAGTACAACAACTTTCGGATTTTCGACAATAACTTTGAACTTATTGAAAATCACTGAAATGTATGCACGGAATAAAAGATTTTTTTTTTTTATTTCGTGCACTATTGACCAAAAAGTCCTAATGTTTAAAGCTAGTGGATGATTTTTTTTTTTTTTAGTTTTTTTTATTAAATTGTAACGCGTATCTAGACCAGTTTACGTGCATCTCGACTAATAACATCTCCATGAGATCTTAAGAGCATACTCTTTCAAATCGACTCGATGCATTCAGGATTAAATTTAAGATTTAAATAATGGAGTATTCTTCAGGAAAGTTAAATCCTATTGTAGAAATTTTTAATGGACCTAACTCACTCTCAAAAGACGCCTTGTAAGAGGAGGATTGCCCTTGGCTTTATATATAGCCCAGGATTAGGTAACACAAGCGATGTGGGATTCAACACGCCCCCTCACGCGCAGGGTGGACTTTGACAAACCACTGCGAACGGATATCGGAGGGGCCATCGTTGATGTGGGATTTAACACGCCCAACATCAAACAAATGCTTGGCTCTGATACCATGTAGAAATTTTTAATGAGCCTAACTCACTCTCAAAAGACACCTTGTATGAGGAGGATTGCCTTTGACTTTATATATAGCTCAGGATTAGGTAACACAAGCGATGTGGGATTCAACACCTATTGACAAGAAAAATGACGTATTTCTTACTTTCAGGAAAGTTAAATTCTATTGATAAGGAAAAGAATGCCTTCTTGGCCCTTGCGGGTGGGTGAAATTAAATAAACTGCTTAAAAACCTCCAAAGCAGCAGACCAGAAAGGCAGCAATTATTTAGGGAAGTTTTTAATTTATTATATTTTAAGGGAAAGGGGTCCCCTTCTCCTTTAATGGGTCAAATGGTTATTTAACACTTGAGGAATCTCTATGAATTCAAATACCAAAAACTGACTCATCACGTGTTCATATCTGGCAGAGAGAATGAGGAAGAATAGAAGGTGATATACGAATGGAATAGAAACTTATTTTGAGATCCAATGATAAAAAATTATATATTTATTTCAAAGGGTAGGGGGGTGCAGTTCCATAGGATTTCTAGATTGAATATAAATATTGAGCTATTAATTTTTGGGTTAATTGCTTTTTATCCCTTATATTTTCCCATAATTTTATTTTAATCCCTACACATCACTCTTTTTTATTCTCAACTAAGGGATAAAATTATGTCGCATTAATTTTTTTTTTTAAATTTAAATGTATTAAACCTAAAAAACTAAGGCGGTGTCTGGTTAATGTTTTTGTATTTTTGTTTCTACTTCCAATAAAATAAAATAAGATAGGATGAGAATTATATTTCAGTTCTGAAGTATTCCGAAAATAAGATTCATATTTGGTAACGACCGTTATCTTGAAATTGTTTATTTTAGTTTATGGGAACAGAAACAAGAAACACGTTTGGTTGCAACATTTGTTTTTTTTTTTTTTTTTTAAATATACGGTGGCCGACGGGATACTAGTGAGAATAGTTTTGTGGGAGTGAATAGGATTCAATATTTTTTTTTGTTTCTCCAATTCTTAAGGAATTCAGGAAATAAACTCAAATTACTCCAAAAAATTGAATTTGGGAACAGAAACGCGTTTAAATTAATCCCAAAATTTTGAAAGCGAGAACAGGAATCAGGGAACATAAATAGTAACCAAATGGGGCCTAACAGGGAACATAATTTTATCTACTTCATGTGAAAGTTAGATGAAAAAAAAAATCTAATTTATTATAAGTAAAAAGGGGGTAATATATAGGCTTTTAAAATAAAGGGGAAAAAAAGACAATTAACTCTTATTTTTTGTTATTGGGAGATGGTTA
Organism: Eucommia ulmoides; assembly: GCA_016647705.1. NCBI lineage: Eukaryota > Viridiplantae > Streptophyta > Magnoliopsida > Garryales > Eucommiaceae > Eucommia > Eucommia ulmoides. The sequence goes on along the minus strand of CM028325.1, from coordinate 40,955,738 downwards.
TCTGCACAGTTAGGTAAAAAACAAATTCAAATAAAAAACGATTATTTTAAGAGGGTGTAAATTAATGTCCATTAGAAGATTGATTTGTCATCTTGCCTTTGATTGCTAGAAAATATAAGGACAAGGGAGGGGTTTGTGTGTGTGTGTATGTGAAAACATATCCCCATACAAGACCTGATTCTCCAAGTCTTTTTTTTGGAGATCATATATTTCCATAATTAATTAAACCAAAACCCAAGTGGGGGTTTCTTTAGGAGTCCATCCCCTTTGACTTGGGTTTTAAAGTGATCTTACCTCTCTTGTTTACAAAGCACCACAAAGGACGGCTGAAGCTTAGCAAAAGTGTTTCCTCTCTCTCTGTCTCGCTTCTGAAGATTGTTTTGGTTTTAGAGAGAGAGTCTAGAGAGAGAGTGTTTTGGTTTTAGAGAGAGAGAGGGATGGAAGGGAAGAATGATGGGGGGGATAAGGTTGATGAGGTGATGCTGCCTGGTTTTAGGTTTCATCCTACAGACGAGGAGCTTGTTGGGTTTTACCTGAGGAGAAAAATTCAGCAGCGGAATCTTCCTATTGAACTCATCAAGCAGGTGGATATATATAAATATGATCCATGGGACCTTCCATGTAAGTTTTTGATTAATCTCTCTCACCTTATTTTTATTTTTATTTTTAATTTTGGAGCGTCTTGCACTCTGAACCCTTGGAGTTTCATAGGAATCCTACTTTAACCTATCCTTTCAATCTAAAAATATCAACCTTAAAATATTCAAATCGTATCAAATTAGTCATTTTGTCATTTTTTTTTATGATGAAATTCACCTATGTGTCTTATTCTTAACACGATTTGAATATTTTAAGTTTAATGAGTTTAAATTGAAAGTAGAAGAGTTAAAGTGAAATTTCTCCAAAATATTAAGGATGCAAAGTGCAAAAATCTCGTAATTTTAGTCTATATTTGGTTGGAAGCACGGAAAGGTTAAGGGAAAAAATTGGAAGGATAGGATTATTTTTCAGTCTTATCTGCTTTTAAAATCATGTAAAAAGTGGAGAACTTATGATTTTATATTTGGTTAGAAAAATTATTCACTTATATAGTTTATTGTTTTATCCATATATAATACCAAAAAAAAATGATTTTACTATTAAGGATATCATTGTAACTTTAATGTCTTTTAAAAACGGAGAAAAAATTGTTTAAAGTATATTTGGTTGAAAAAATAAAAAAGTAGGAGGAAATAAAAAATCAGAGAATGATATTTTTATTCATTAAAAATAAAAAGTTATTTTATCCAGTGTCATTTAGGTAGATATATGTAAAAGAATTAAAATATAAAATTTTATGTTCGGTTAAAAAAAAAATGAGAAGAAAAAAAATTAATCACTAAATTTATTATTTTACTCTCATTAATTATAAAAATAAATTAAATATTTTTTTATTAAAGGTATAACTATAATTTTAATATTTTTGAAACTCTTTTTCGCTTTCTTTCATTTTTCTTTCTATTTTTTATCTTTCCATTTTCCCTCGTGCCAATCAAATTTTCTTTTTTTAATTATTCTATCTTATTTTGTTCCTTTATTTTTTTATAGGATTAATTACACTTTATCCCTTGCAATTTGGCCAATTTTCACTTATCTCCCTATAATTTGAAAATCGTCACTTACCTCTCTGTGGTCAAATATTTGGTGCACATACCCCCTACATCAGGGGGTAAGTGGTTTGAAAATCTGACCACAGGGGAGGTAAATGGCGATTTTCAAATTATAAGGGAGTAAAATGAAAATTAGCCAAACTATAGGGGAGTAAAGTGTAATTAACCCTTTTTTTCCACATCATTTTTTTCTCTAACAGAAGCTATTTTTCCCTCTAAAATCTATGCCAGCTTTGGCATGTACAGGGGAGAAAGAGTGGTACTTCTACTGCCCGAGGGACCGGAAATATAGGAACAGCGCACGGCCGAACAGGGTGACCGGAGCCGGGTTTTGGAAGGCCACCGGTACGGATAGGCCAATATACTCCTCAGATGGGGCCAAGTGCATTGGTTTAAAGAAATCCCTAGTGTTCTACAGGGGAAGAGCAGCCAAAGGGTTAAAAACTGACTGGATGATGCATGAATTCAGACTACCTTCAATATCTGACCCAACAGCACCCAAGAAGCTATTTGATAAAAGCTTCGCTGCTAACGTAATTCCACCACCTAATTTCTTTGACGCTTTATACACCTGAAGTTTCATCATTATTTCACTTTTGGTGTACCTCGTAGTTGCAATTTGAATACATAATACTCTAAAGTTTATCTCACATCAGATGTGAAAGAGACTAGTGGCTGGGTTTTAAGTGTGGAGGAAAATCTCATCTCGTGAGCTAACTTTTGGGGTTGAGAGTGGTCAAAAACCATTCTATACTGGTATCAGAGCTCATGTTACAACAACTCTGACCTAATAACCACAAAGAGAGAGACTAGTCGAGAGTTAACCGACCAAAGACCCGATGTGTGAAGGAAATATTTTGTTAGGTTTATTTCACATTGGATGTTGGATGGGGCCAGTGGTCAAGTTAAGTGCAAGGAAAAATCTCACCTTATGAGCTAACTTTTAGGGTGTGAGAGACGCAAGACCACCCTACAATTCCATAACCATCCCACTACTTCAATCCAAATCAATAAATCCATTACAAATTTGGAGGGAAAAAAAATCAACTGTTATGCACCCAACTCATTATATGTATATTTTTGAGTATTTAATATTGCTCACAAAACCTATTTAAAACAGTTAGGTGCATCACAGGTGATTGCGTTCTATCTAAAATTGTAATGGAAATAATGACTTGGACTATAGTAGAATGATTAAGAGACTTTAAGGTGTTATATAGCGACAAAAGTGAGATTTTGGTCCACCTTCAGGGGTACAAAGTGTCAAAACCTCATCTTTTCAATTTAATCTTTTTCCTTTCTTGAAAAATAACAATTTTTTTTTCATTTCTGGGTCCCACCACAGGATTCATGGGCAATTTGCAGGATATTCAAAAAGACCAACTCAATGGCACAGAGAGCTCTATCTCACTCCTGGATATCTCCACTGCCTGAAGCCACAACAGCACCTGGTATGTTCAGTTCAGACAACATATCTTGTACAACCGAAACCGGGCTACCAACACCACATTTCTGTTGTAACACCGACGTACAACCGGCTTCCACCGCTAGTTTTTCGGCCCTAGGAATTCCCTCTTACAGGACGACAAACACCGGACAACCCAAGCTACCTAATTTCCCCGTTCAAAACAGCGAACTCCCCACTAACTTCATGTTTTCACCGCCCGACCTCTCGTCGGGACAACCTAAATCATCGTCGTCGGACATGGCATCGATGTTTTTCAACTTGTCGCCTACTTTGATTGGCGATGTCGGTAAGAACACAGAGACAATCAGCTTTGAAGGACAACAACAACAGCAGCAGTTCAACAGATTTTTGATTAATGGAGATGAAGAAGAGGAAAACAGAAAGAGTCATGGCTTGGTTCAGGTTAACAACCAATGGGGAGGGCTGAGGTCGATTGGGTTTCCTTTTAGTCTAAGTGATGGATGGAAGCATGATTTACCATGGGATTCTCCACCTTGTCCTAGTGAGATGTCCACTACTTATTCTCCTGACAAATGTTATAGTTGATTGAATTGATAAGTAGGGGAAAGCAGGGCTTTTTTACTTGTAGCTTTTGGTTTGATGAAGCCAGAGTGCAAATTGGGAAAATGGCTATCACTGTGTTTAACGGTTCTGATGTACAGCTTTCTTATAGTTCAAAGGCGATCATGTTTGATAACTCAATTAAGTGTTGAAAATGTAACAGATTAAGTATTTTTTTTTATAACAATATTGTTTAATAGTTACAATTAAGATTATTTAATCAATTAAGTCCTTAAAATTTATTTAAATTTTTTAGACAAACTGGGTGTTAATGTATTATATGGATTTGGGCCACGTGACCCATTAGGGCAAAATCCTAGCCCTCACTTTCCCTATAAATATGTGTATATCGTTGTATTATACTAGTATCATTTTTCATAATATCAATTCATGATTTCTCACCCACTTCTCAATTATTTTAACATGGTATCAAAAACAAATCTTTCCTGGACTTGTTCTCAATAAAATTTTTGCAATCCTAATGTTTCCGCCGCTGCCGCCGCAGCTCATTTTATCCCGAGACTTTCGTCACTCCTGCAGACTTCATCCCTACTCCGATATAAACAAACACCACACCACCGACTTCGTCTTAAAAAGACGAAAATAACGCCATCAAAATCACCGCCATCAGAGGATTCACGCGCTCACACGCGCCACCAACAGCCTACGGTAACCACTAACCGCACCGTCTCGGATTTTTGGCCTTATCGCCTTAACCAGGGCTCCAAATTCACTCCACAATATACTAACGGAACCGTCTTGATGAGATGCTTCCAACGGCTCAAATCTCATTACCATACAAAGCCGCACGCGCCCCCACGCACGGCCTGAAGAATCTGCCCAAAACCCGCGCCAGATCCACGCGCGGTTGTTCCGTCGTGCATTGCCACATCAGCCCTAGCTGCCACGTCAACGTCAGCTCAGCGCTACATCACTGCCACATCAGCACCTAGACATTTTGTTGCCACGTGTCCTCCACATCATCGTTGACCGGCCGCCACGTCAGCACCCTGCTGTCTCCTCAGGCCCTGCCACGTCATCGGTACATTCTTTGTCCCGGTTCAGGCCTTTGTTAACCAATTTTCTGCAAACTTGGACCGGTTCCTAGGGTTTTTCAACATTCTGATTCTGTTTCTGACCTCCGTTTTGTGATTTGAGACTCACAGAATATATTTTCTTTTATATTCGTGTGATTTTTACTCCGGTTCACCCGTTTTTCGCCCGGTTCTTAGAGATTTTATATCGGTTCATGAATAATTTTGGCATTCTAAATCCATCAGTGACAACAGCTTCTCCAGGTTCAACAGCGATGCCTATGGGTTCTTCGCTCATTTTCAATGCCAAAGAGGGTTCAGACCCTACCTCATTTACTGTCACCATGTCTGTTGCAAATTTGGCATCATTCATGCTTCATATCTTTTTCAAAATTAGTACGGGTACAAATCTTTCCCCTGCTCTCTCACTTACTACGGGTAATTCTTCTTGGTTCTTTAATTCTGCCTGTTGTAATCACATGACATCTGATCCCAATATTTTTTCCACCAAACTATCCGCGATGAATATCCTCAGTATTTATATTGCTGATGGTTCTCAAATGCCTGTTACACATACCGGTCAGGTTTCTATTTATCATCTTTCTATTCCTGACACGTATTTGATTCCAAACCCCACCTTAAATCTCTTATCTGTTGGGCAATTTTATGAATTGGGATTTGAAATCATATTTTCTAATAGTGGTTGTCGTGTGCAGGATCCTCGGACAAGAGAAACTCTTGGAACTGGTCGTAAGGTTGAACGCCTATTTGAACTTACCAGTTTACTTCTTCCATCTCCAACTCCACCATCACCACAACCAAATATCCCTTTATCGACCTGTGCAACCTCACCACTACCACCAGTATCTTCTTCCCTATCCTTATCTCCACAACCACCAGTGTCTCTCTCACCATCCCAACTTTGACATGCTCGATTAGGCCACACTTCATCTAGCCAACTCAAATCGCTTTACTCTAGTAGTCAGTTAGGTTCAGTTCAACATGAGTACTTCAAATGTATGCACTGCCAACTTGCCAAACAACCAACCCTACCTTTCAAAGAGAGTCAGTCTATTTCCCTTGCACCCTTTGATCTAATTTCATTCTAATATTTGGGTGCCTTCTCCTCATGCCTCGATGGGTGGCCTTCGTTACTTTGTTATCTCTGTGGACGACTACTCTCGATATACATAATTGTTTCTTATGAAATATCGATCCGAACTATTCCAAATATATTTTGAGTTTTCTTCTATGGTTCAAACCCAATTTTCTAGAAATATCAAAGTCTTTAACTCAGATAATGCAATGGAATACAAGGATCGTGCTTTTCTTAAACTGCTTCGCAAAAATGGCACGCTCCCCCATCACTCGTGTCCTAGTACATCCTAACAAAATGGACGAACCGAACGCAAACATAGACATATTCTTGACACAGTTCGTACTCTCCTCATTTTTTCATTATGTTTTGAGCGTTTTTGGGGTGAGGCTACCTTCACAGCTGTTTACACAATAAACCGTGTCCCTTCTGCTACAATCCAAAATCAGTCTCTATTTGAATGCCTTTTCAGTAAAACTCCAGATTACTCTGAACTCAGAGTCTTTGGTTGCGCCTGTTTTGTTCTTCTCAAACCACATGAACACAACAAACTGGAACCAAGGGCTCGTTTGTGTTGTTTTCTTGGATATGGCATCGAATATAAAGGGTATCGGTGCTGGGATCCTATTTCTAAAACCCTTCGTATCTCGCGACATGTCATTTTTTAGGAACATTAAATATTTTCTTCCTTACAGTCATTTGACATGTCAATCCTCACTAACTCCAGATTTTTTATTGATCCATCCATTGAGTTATTTCCAGATGATACAGTTTCAGTTACTGTTGAGTTCACTCCAATACCACCAGTTGAGCCTAGCCCTACATCTTATGCTGAGTCCATCTCAGAACCACCAGCTGAACCCATTCCAGAACCACTAACTGATCTCACTCTTCCAACTCCAGCGACCATGCCTGAGACTTCTCCTGTAGTCGATGATCCTGTACCGCCTTCCGTTGACACCCACGCCCCAGATCACCCTCGCCGCTCTACCAGGGTAACTCATCCTCCACATTACCTTTCTGATTTTCATTGTTTTTCCACTATACTTCATCTGCATGAGTCTCAATCCTATAAGGAGACTAGTACTAATCCTCTTTGGCAGAAAGCAATGGACAAAGAATTTCAAACCCTCGCCAAAACTCATACCTGGGATATTGTAGATCTGCCCCCTAGAAAAACTCATATTGGGTGCAAATAGGTTTAAGATCAAGACGCTTTTTGATGGCTCTGTTGAACGATATAAAGCCCGACTTGTTATCAAAGGATTTGCTCAGGAATATGGTATTGACTATAAAGAGACATTTGCTCTAGTGACGTGGCTAACATCTGTCCGTACACTTCTTGCCGTTGTCGCCATTCGAAAATAGACTATTTTTCAAATAAATGTCAAAAATACATTTATCAATGGCGATCTTCTTGAGGAAGTATATATGCATATCTCTCATGGTCTGGCTGCTCCTCGAAATAAAGTTTGTTGTCTTCGTCGTGCTCTATATAGTTTAAAACAAGCTCCACATGCTTGGTTTACAAAATTCAGTACTACTATTCATCAGTTTGGGTTCACACCTAGTACTCATGATTCGGCACTGTTTATTCGTCATACTGTCAATGGTATTATCCTTATTTTACTGTACGTGGACGATATGGTTATTACTTGAAATGATCTACACGGCATTTCTGAACTCAAAAAATTTCTAAGTGGCCAATTCGAGATGAAAGACCTTGGCGTGCTCACCTATTTTCTTGGCCTTAAAGTTTCATCGGGTTCTGATGGATATTTTCTCTCTCAGGCCAAATATACCTCGGATCTCCTTTCCAAAGCTAGGATCACTGACTCAACCACTGTCACTACTCCTCTAGAGCCGAATGTCAAACTTACCCCACTTGATGGTTCACCTCTTCAGGATGCCACTCTATATCACCAATTGGTTGAAAGTCTTGTATACCTCACTGTCACTCGCCCTGACATTACCTATGTCGTTCATCAGGTCAGCCAGTTCTTGTCCACTCCTCTGACCACTCATTACTCGGTTGTTCTTCGCATTTTTTGGTATGTGAAAGGTACTTTATTTCATGGGCTTCACTTCTTAGCTCAGTCTACTCTCGTCTTACAAACTTATTCTGATGCCGATTGGGCCAGAGACCCCACCAATAGACGTTCCACTACTGGTTACTGTTTCTTTTTGGGTAATTCTCTCATTTCCTGGCGTAGTAAGAAACAAACTGTAGTTGCGCGTTCCAGTACTAAAGTTGAATATCGTGTCATGGCTGATGCAACTCAAGAACTTCTCTGGCTTCGATGGCTCCTCGCTGACATGAACGTCTCTTCTCCTGCTGTCACTACCTTACACTGTGACAACAGGAGTGCTATTCAGATCGCTCACAATGATGTATTCCATGAGAGTACAAAACACATCGAGACTGATTGCCACTTCATCCGTCATCACATTCTTCAGAACACAATTCGTCTACAATCCGTCAGTTCAGCCGGTCAGACAACAGACATTTTCACTAAGGCTCATCCACCCGAACGCTTTCACTCTTTAGTTTCCAAACTCAAGTTTACCTCTCACTTACCACCTTGAGTTTGAGGGGGGATATTAATGTATTATATGGGCTTGGCCCATGTGACCCATTAGGGCAAAACTCTAGCCCCCACTTCCCCTATAAATATGTGTATATCGTTGTATTATACTAGTATCACTTTTCATGATATCAATTCATGATTTCTCATCCACTTCTCAATTATTTTAACACTGGGTTACTTAAGTGGCATTTGGTTAATGCTTCTGTTTTTTCTGTTTCTACTTCCAAAAAACTAAGATGGGATAGGTTGGGAATTTTGTTTCCGTTATGGGGTATTCCAGAAATAGAAACATATTTGGTAACGACCGTTATCTTGAAATTGTTTTTTAAATTTATGAAAATAGAAACAAGAAATATGTTTGGTTGCAACAGTTGTCGCTTTTTTTCTTCTTTTAAATGTATGGTGGTCAATGTGGTGGTGGTGGTGGCAGACAGGGTGGTAATGGGAATTGTTTTGTGGGACTGAATAGGAATCAACATTTTTTTTGTTTCTCATATTCTTGAGAAATTTAGAAAATAGTATCAGATTATTCCCAAAAATTTTGAGAACGAAGACGTGTTTACCAAACGCGTTTTGTACATCAACCTCAAAATTTTGGGAGCGGGAATAGATATCAGGGAACAAAAATAGTAACCAAAGGGGACCTTACATGTCCAACTGAACATGCTTAGCCAAAATAAAAAATTCAACACTTAAAATATTCAACACTTAACATTTAAGTATTATTAAGCAGCACTTAAAATATTCAACACTTAACATTTAAGTATTATCAAACAGGCCCTTAGGCTGTGTTTGGTTGGGTAAAAAAAAATGGATGAAAAAATGGAGAAAATAAGATGAAAAATGAATAAAAACTTAATTGGTATAAAATTGGAGAGAAAAAAATAGGAAAAAAGTTGGACAATTCCCAAATCATTTTTTTTATCTCCACTAATTTTAGTAGAAATTGATAGAAAATGAGGATAAAAAACACTAAAGTTACAATTATACTCTTAATGATAGAATTTTTAATTTTTTTTTTTAATATATGAGGATAACATAGTAAATTAAATAAGTGAATAATTTTCTTTTCTCTCGTTTTTTTTCCTAACTAAATGACAAGGGTAAAAGTCATACTAAAATTGTATATTAAGATGTAGTGGGAATAACCCATATTGTATACAAAGTGGTGAATAAGTAATTATTAATTCGCACAGAGAAACTATGGTCATAATGGTATAATATTTGAACTGGTCAATGAATAAAATTAGATTCGGTTTGATTCAAATAAAAATTTGATTCTCCCAAAATCAAGGGTAATTAGGCATGAATTTTACTTTTATATATATATACGTATATATGTACGTGTATATATATATATATATATATATATATATATATATATATATATATATATATATATATATATATATATATATATATATATGCATGTTATTAACAATAGAGTTCAATTCCTGATTAACTCATTCTCACGAGCGATGGTATTTGTCCGATACCACACCGGTATCCCAAATATTTTCCTAATTTTTGCAAGTGGTGATACGTGGAAGTATTGTCGATTTTCCAGCAATATCACCAAACATGAAATTTTATGATATCCTTTTAGATTCATCCAACCAAACAACACTAGGGAAACTTGACTTTCTTTCTCTTGATAAATAAAAATATCATCCTTTCATTTTCTTTCTTTTTCTTCGCTTTTCCATCCTTCCAACAAACATTAATATCATCATTTCATTTTTCTCTTTTTGTTTGTTTGTGCCTAAACAGATAATAATAGTAACTGATGACGCAGAATTATTAGCACATTTAACAGCTGATAGAACAATTTGGCGTGGAAGTATTTCAGTTTGAAAATGATGCAAGCAAAGAAGTATATAGCCGAAATTCATAATGTACCTGAAATTGCATTTGAAAATTGAAGAAGGGCCCCCATCTGTGCACTGTGTATTCCATCTGCATTGTTACTGTATGTTCCATCTGCATTGTTTCAGAAACAAAATGAATCATGTTATTGAAGAATTTCGGTGTGATCAGTTCTTCAAGAACAGTTACATGGCTGGTAAATCGAGTCTTCTTAATTATGCAGATCTGCAACTAATTACTAAAGTCCAATCAAAATATTTGGTTCGATCATGGCTAATAAGCAACACGAATCTAAGGATCTAGGGCAGCCAATCCTGATTAGAAGTGCAAAACAGAGGATCAACAAAACAAACTGCTTAGGATGATGCAGATCGTTTCAAATTCCTTTCCATTGCCGAATTCAAGTCGTAGTTCGGCCAGCAGAACGTGATTTGTTTCTGCATTACGTGCCGTTAGATCAGGATGAGAAGCTTTTCAACACGAAAACGCATTCTGTCCAAAAGATTGCAATCACAGAAGGAAGAGAAATTCGAAATCAGCATCCAAAACGATAACCGATTTATTATTAGTTGCGAAAGTAATCAGTATTCACTACAATTACCCCAATTTGAAACCGAATGAGCATGGATTCTCGTCTAGGCTCAATAGCCACACAACGTACTCAAGTTCATCATTGCCTCGACCTCATTAACATCCACAATTACGTGAAACTGCGAGTTGTAATGTGCGAGAAAACTGTATAGAATAAAACTTTCCGGCGAGTAATTCTGTCGAACAGATCAAGCACAATGCGATTGGCGCCATTTGCTCGCGTGATTACGCGTCCTCATTCGATTGAAAATCTACTCTCGAAGCTCACTGGATCGTCGCCATCAAGATCAGATTGCGCTTAGCAAATTTGCGATTGATTGAAATTTGAAAGTGAAAGATGGATCTCATTTTCGGAAAGAAAGAGAGTTTCAGGCTTTCAGCGCCATTTTCTCTCTCTCCCTCTCGAATTCGAAATCTCCTTCTGCATTTATACTTTTCTCGCTGAATGATTTTTTGGAAACAAGAATAAGCACCAAGTCAAGATGGCCGAGTTGGTCTAAGGCGCCAGTTTCAGGTACTGGTCCGAAAGGGCATGGGTTCGAATCCCATTCTTGACAAATAATCTATTTTTCTAACACTACATTTTTTTCCAGTGGACGGTCCGCAAATTTAAATTTTTTATCCATGGAGTCTACACGCTACAGTAATTTTTTATCCATATAGTCCTGAGTCAAGATGGCCGAATTGGTCTAAGGCGCTAGTTTTAGGTACGGGTCCGAAAGGGCATGAGTTTGAATCTCATTATTGACAAATTATCTATTCTATTCAGTGTGATATTAACATGTTTCTTGAACAATACTCGAACTTAAGATTTTATCCATGCATGTTATAGTAATTTTTTTGAAAGTTCAAAGTGATTGTATTACAAGAAAAACATTGTAATATTTTCTTTAAAAAACTTCAGTAACTTTTATAGTGTATAGTGACTTTGGACTATTAATATAATTATTGAACTTCTCAAAGTACCTAATGGGTTTGATGAATAGACTCATTCTTGACAAATAACTCGATTATTTTGCTATTATTTTTTGGTGAACAGTTTACGAACTTCTAATTTTTGCTTGTGTAGTTTACATGCGATAATAATTTTTTTAGAAATTCAAAATTACTGTTTTACATGAAAGTCATTGTAATTTTTCATATAAAAAATTACATTAATTTTTATAGTTTGTAGTGACTTTGAATTTTTGACAAAATTATTAGACTTCTCAAAAAGTTATTATACCTTGGATGAAATCTCATTCTTGACAAATAACTCAATTCTTTTGATATTATTTTTTGGTGAACAATCCAAGAACTTAAAGATTTAACCCATGCAGTTCCGCACACTATATTTTTTTAGAAGTTCAAAGTTTTTGTACATGAAAGTCATTGTAATTTTTTCACATAAAAAATTACAATAACTTTTATGGTGTGCAAAGACTTTAAATTTTTAACAATTTTTTTTAACTTTTCAAAAAATTACGGACTGGATGAATAGTGAAATGCAAAGTTTGGAATTCTAATAAAAAAAAAATCCTTTTTTCTAAGTTCGTTTCGTTGCATTTAAAAATTTTCATCTTTTTTAATATTAAAGGGAATCTTGTTGAAAAGTCTCAAGACTCAAAAAATTATTTTCTAAAGATTATGTCATGTGTTAAAAAAATCACTATTACAGACCTCTGCAGAATGATGGTTTTAAGATCTTTCACCAAATTTTCCAAAAAAAACTGGTTAATGACACTTTATTTGCTGTGATTTGACCAAATTGCACTTTATACTCCTGTATAATTTTAATAAGGGAAAAAGCGATAAAAAAATCTCATTTTTAAAGTTTAATTGGTGAAAAGTCTTTTTGTATTATTAGATTTTGATTTAATCATTTACGTTATATTTCACTTGTGTTTTAGTCCCGCATTGCAGGAATTGTAGGAATATTGCAAGAAATGTAGAGAGTCTTTAATGAGTACATACGATTTTTATAGTAAATTTTGTTACATGTAACTAATATTAGTTACAATTTCATAATTGTTATTTTTCACACATATTTGGATATTTTTTATTACATGTATTTTAGTTACATGTTACAATTGCATATATATGTTTAATATTTTGTGACGTAACTGAAAAAATATCAAACTTTTTAGTTACATACCAGAGACATGTAACTAAGAAATTATATATTATTAGAACATGTAACTGAAAAAATCAACTTTTTAGTTATATATCAGACACATGTTATTAAAAAGTTACATATTATTAGGACATGTAATTAAAAAATATTAAACTTTTTAATTACATATCAGACATATAACTAAAAAGTTATAAATAATTAGTTACATATAACTAATTATATGTATTTTGTGACAACTAACAAATTTTTTACACAAAGTTGTTACATGTAAAAAAAAAATAGTTACTTGTAACTAATACAGTAATATTACACACAAAATAGTTACATATAACTGGCGCGTGATTATTACGTGTGTAAGACTTCCGTCTTTTTGAAATAAATTGGACTAAATCAAAAAAATTTACTGCCTCTAGGACTTTTGATCAATTAGAATTTAAATATAGGACATTCCATCTATTGTGACTTTTAATAAATCATTTAATATTATTTAACATTTACACCTCCAAATTGGGTCAAGTCAAGAATAAAGATAAATTTAACATTTCACAAAATTTTACTAATTATTTTATTTTTACACGAAATCTATGCAGTTGGAGAAGTAAATGAAATATCACAAGCAAGTAAAGTTCAATTCGGTAGAACCACAAAAGCAAAGTGTCATTTACCCAAAAATAAACTTTAATAGAATCCAACGCCGTAAATAGCAACGCTTGCCAAACAGGCCTTAAAAAACAAAACCATTCACACACACTCTCCAAAATCATCCATCATCAAATTCAAAGGATAAAAAAAATTGCTTCTATTTTCAGTTCTTCGTGGCTTGCTTTTCCTTGGTCTTTTGGATCTTCAAAACCTTCTTCACAATCTTTTGCTCTTCAACTAAGAAGGCACGAATCACCCTGCCCAAATTGTTGTATAAACCGTTTAGTCCCAATTTCAAAAAATACGAAAATTAACACATGACTAATTTGTCCCAATTTCAAAAAATACGAAAATTAACACATGACTAATTTGTCCATGCGTGATTCGCGGGATTAAAATCTTTCATATTTAACAATTTCACGTAAATGACAATTGAAATTTCATATTTAATGAATAGAAACATGTTTGGTAAACACGTTTCTACTCAAAATTTTGGGAGTATTTCGTGAATTTCTTGGAAATCTGAGAAACAAAAAAAATATTGATTCTTATTCACTCCCACAAAATTATACCCACCACTCCCCCGCCGGCGACCACCACCATCATCCCCAACCATCACCGGTCTGCATGCCACCACTTCATTGGCCAATGGCCACTATACATTTAAAGGAAAAAAAGAACAAATGTTGCAAACTAACGTGTTTTTTTGCTTTTGTTTTCATGAATTAAAAGAACAATTTCTTAGAAACAGAAAGGCAGAAATATAACCAAACGCCACCTAAATGATCATTTATTTAAGTCAATTCTGGTTTAAAACTACGAAAATAATTTTCTTGTCCCATGATGTCCCCTCTACTTTAAAAACCCTACAATTTTCGCTCTCTTCTACTTATAGTAAATTGAAACTTTAGTTTTGGTTTAAATAATTTAAATATGCTAAAAAAAATGGTCAAAATTAAATTCTTTATCTAAATTTTAGGACAAAACTACTGTTATTTTATTTTTTTATTTTAGTTTGCCTTTATTAATAGAAGAAAAAAATAGAAGTAGAGAGAGAAAAAGAACTAGACAGTGAAAACGTTTTTTTTTTAAATTAAAAAAAATATATATTCATTTTATATTTTTTGAATAAAATTTGAGCTTTCTCTCTTTAGTCTAAAGAGTAGAAAGAGATAATGTATAGATTTTTAAAGTAGAGGGGTTAAAATAAAACAAGACCAGAATAAAGTGTCACTGTTACATTTTCAGTTAAAGTTAACCGTCAACCCTCAAAAAGTAAAAGTTAATAAAAAAACATACCTCTCCCTCACCGCAACTCCGGACAATACACCGCCATAAGCACGGTTCACTGTTCTACGGTTTCTGGGCAATCTACTCCTCTTGTATTCAACAGGTCTCAAGTGAGGAATCTGCAAATCACACCAAGGCTCAAACTCTAAATTACAATGGGATTATATATATGTGTGTGTGTATATATATATATATATATATATATATATCACTTAAATAATTAAAGATCTATCTACCTACCACAACCACCGTTTAAATTACTAATATAAAATAATGAGGAAAAAAAGTTATATACAAACAATTTCAGAAAAATAAAGTAATAAATTAAGAAATAATAGAGACAACGCTATAGAATATAGAATATTTTAGAAAGAGAAAATTGTAAAGAGTATTTCAAAGAACATAATTTGTATAGAGAGACTGGCAAAAAGTTAGCACTTAAAAAATCTAAGTGAAAAGGAACCTTGGTGCAACGGTAGAAGTTGTCATCATATGATCTAGAGGTCAAGGGTTTGAGTCGTGGAAACCTTCTATTACAAAGTAAGGTAAGACTACATACAATAAAACTCAAGTGGTTCGATCCTTCGCCAGCCTCCGCACATAGTGGGAGCTTTGTAGCATCGGTTGCCTTTTTTTTTTTTATCAAACAAGCCCTAAGTACTCATCAAATTGGGCGTGTTTTATGACAAAATGAGGGGCGATAGTTGTAGAGAGAGAATGTTTCGAGACGAGAAAAAAATAGAGACAAGTGTATAGAAACAAATTTTTTGAGACTAGAAGTAATAAAAAACCGAGGACTTAATACATTCAACACTTGACAAATCCAGTAATTATAATTTTGGCACTTAAAATTCAACAATTATAATTCATAAATTCACTAATTATAGAACAACCAAACAAGCCCTTATATCAACAGAAATCAAATGTTTAGGCATGACTGAAATGACTATATAACCAGATCATACCCCTTGGATTCTCTTTCCAGTCACAGGGCATTTTGGTCCATTGGCTCTCTTCTCGGTGCTTTGGTACACCAGCTTCCCCCCTACACCTCTCATTCAATTAATAAACAACAAACACACCAGCTTCCCCCCTACACCTCTCATTCAATTAATAAACAACAAACAGCAAATTCAAATTCAATCAAGGAATAATTGGTGATAAGTCCTAAATAGCGGATGTAATATGTTATTAGTCCTATTAAAAACAGAAGCTTTGATTTTGTCTCTTAAATATTAGTCCCGCATGAACTCACGCGCATGTGTAACATTAGTTACATGTATTTGTGTAATATTTGTTACATCTGATAAATATTTTATACACAAAATAGATACATGTAACTATAAAAGTGCAGTATATACTGGGTCTTCCACCTTTTTTTCCACCTTTTTTCTAATGCACGAGACTAAAACATAAATTTTAATTGCGTACGACAACATTTTTAAAATTAAGAATAAAATACGGGACTTGCAACAAAAACACCCGTCAATCAATCTAATCACGGGATAAGCTAATCAATGCAAACAACAAACATATTCATGATTATTAAATCCAGAAAAACAGAACTTCATAAATTGCGATGCGAAATCAATGAAGATGAAATTCATACGGGGAAGAAACACGATGAGATTAAGCTACAGAACACGAAATCCAACGAAAATGGAGACGTTGAGAAGGGTTTAAGATGAAAACCAGGGGTTTTAATCGTCCTGTGCTGGTTAGATCTGGTGGCGTAGCTATGCCGCTTGCGATATGCGAGTCTCTGAACCATATTTACAGTCTCCTAAGTTTTTTCGCGCTCTCGATTTCCCTAGAGCGTGAAGACTGGAGTTCCTGGTTTTAAAACCCTAAATCGATTATCATTTGTAATTCATTGGGTTAATGGCACTTTGTTCCCATGTGGTTTGATCGCATATCACTTTATACCGCTATAGAGTTTTTGTAAAGGATTGATCCTTGTGTATTCAGACTAAAGTGTAACGGTTATATTTTTTTAATAGACGTAACATTCAAATTTCAAAACTTAAATTAATAAATTATTTAATATTAATAAATATTTATGTCACAGTCGGGTGGGGTTGGATACTGAGTAGCATCTACTTGCCTTTTGCTTCCTCTTTTTTTTTTTTCTTTTTTTTTATCTCTTTCCATTGTACCGTGGGATAGGTTAGTTTGGATAAAAGAGTAATTTTGTTATTTCATGAAATTATATTAACTATTTAACTGTTGTACTCACAGAGTAAGTGTATAACGTGAGTATAAAATACAATTCGATCAAATTACAGGGATAAAGTCTCATCGATTTTTTTTTTTTCAATCTTTTATAATTTTTTTTTAAGTAAGAAATGGTTCTTCCAACATTCCAATAATTGCCTATACTATGCAAAATTACATTAAGACCCTAAACAAATTGATTGACAAAATGGTCTTGTCATTTTTTTTTTTTAAGAAAATTCTCCCAAAAATCTCATCCTATAAAAATATCACTTGATGGAATTCTGTAACAGTGATTTTTTTATACATGAGATAGTCTTTAAAATGTTATTTTTTGAGTCTTGGAACCTCTAAAAAAGTTTTCATTTTTTTTTATAGACATCACAACATAATATTTTTTTGTTATTTACTTCATTTTTTTTTTATTTTAATTTTATATTTTTCACTTTCTCTCCCATTTTATGTTTTTTTTTTTTTTCACTTTTATTCATTATTTTTTATTTTATTTGTTTCAATTTTTTTCGTATGGTATTTGAAGAAAAATAAATACAAAACTAATAATTTAGAAAACAAAATGACAAAAAAAAATTGAAAAATAAACCAAATGAATTATAAAAAAGGAAATTTTTAAAAACTAAAACAAAAAAGAAAGTATTTTTTTTTAATTATTTTTTTTTTTTTTTGGTTTTTTTTTAACTTTTATTTTTTTATAAACACCATATACAAAAAAAAAAAATTAAAAATTAAATTAAAATGAATAAAATAAAAAATACCAAGCAAAAGCAAAAAATATAAAATTAAAAAACAGAAAATAAGAGAGAAAGAAAGAGAGGGTAAAAAATAGAATATAAAAACAAAAACATAAATTAAAAAAAAAAAATTGTAATCTACTAACCCCTGATTACTTTACCAGGTAAAAATTAAATCCTTACAATTCTCGATTGTTTTCACAGGCTCATAATCAACTTTTACACTCCCTGATTCTTTTTACTAGCGAATAATCAACTTACCACTATATCATTTTCATAGGTTTAAGACGAACTTTTACAATTAAACTCTAATTCAATTACAGGATGAAACAAAACTTAGTTCTTTTCAAAATAAAAGAATAATCTAACATTTTTACTGGATAAAGATCAAATCTTAATCTTTTTTCACAGGAAAAAGATCGAAACCCTAACTACCCTGATTAGACACCGTCCCAAACATGTCTCATCCGCTCAAACTCACAAATACAAAAAATAAAAATAAAAAATTATAAAATGTGATAAGAAATATCTGAGATATTATGAAGCTGAAAGACGGTGGTCTTGATATTTGTTTAATAAACCAGTGGTATCTCAGATATATTTGATATAATTTTAGCTTTTAAAAGGGACACAACAAAAAATGCTTTCCTAAAACATATCTTTCTATATTGATCATGATGAACTAAAAAGAGATACATAATACACTAAAAAAAGTTCTAAAAAACTAAAATTAGCATGGGAAGAGCAAAAAAGAGGGTTCTACATTTATCCTTTTGTTGACAAAAATAATTTTGGCTAATTTATTTCTACACCAAATCAATTGATCACTTGTTAATTTTGACATGTTGAGAACCCTTGACACCAATTTCATATCCACTTGGGAGAAAAAATAGAGCACTTGGTCTGAATTCTCCTCTCTACAAGCCCTAAATTTCCTCAATATGCAATTCCCACCTCTCAATGTTTCCTTTAGCTTCTTCTCCTTCTGAATTTCCCAAAAAAAAAAATTAAAAAAAATTAATCGGTTTTCGAGATCCCAAAAAATGATGCGCCAAACAGGTACTAATTTATTTTTGGATTAACTATATGTTGCTTCTTGGGGTTCAACCAAATTGCACTTTATACATTTCTGGCAATTTCATAAGCACTTATTTATAATGTGGTTCAAAATAAAATGCAACGGTTACATTTTTTTTTAAAATTAATGGTCAAACCTCAAAAAGTCAAAATTAATAAATCATTTAATATTAATTGACATTATCCTGATTAGGTCGGATAATTTCCATTTTCTTTTTCAGGTCGAGTAAGGTAAATTTGTTATTTCACAACAAATTTGTTCATTATTTAAACATTGCACTTAAGTTTGAACCACATGGCGGATAAGTGCTGACGAAAATAATATAGGAGTGTAAAGTGTAATTCGATCAAACCACATGAAAATTTGTAATTAATCCTGTATTTTATTTTTAAAAAGGGAGTTTTTACCCTTTGCACCCCTAAAGTTTGACTACAATCTCACTATGGTCCCCATAGTTGCAATTTGAACACATAACACCATGAAGTTCCACAATCATCGCACTTCATTTCAACTAAATAACTCCATCACAATTTCGGACGATACGTATCAACTATTGTGCACCCAACTACAATTTTTCTTTTTAAAAAAAAGCTATATATATATTATACATGTTATATGCATAATTAATAATGAGTATTTGCGAGAGGAGAGAATAAGAAGGAGACTAAAAGTGTTTATAAAACCTCTTAAAAACTGTTAGGTGCATGACTCGTGATTGTTTTCTGTCCAAAATTGTAACGGGATAATGACTCTGATTGTACTAGGATGATTAGGAAACTTTAAGGTGTCCGACGTTCAAATCGAAACCATAGGGATCAAAGTGAAATTTTGGTCAAATTTCAAAGTGTGAACCCCCCCCCCCCCCCCCCCAAAAAAAAAAAGAAAAAAATCTGACCTTGAAAAGATTTTTCCGGAGCTCCATGAAGAGTTCATGGTCTGCAGCATTCTGAAACTCTTTGGGAGTTCCTGGTCGACCCTTGACAGCAGTGCAGTCCTTATCGGCGCGAACAAATCGCCAGAATATTCGAATCGATTCTTCTATAATCTCAACCAACACATCACTTGTAATCGAAAACTCGCCTTTCTCTCTACTTCTTCCCTTCTTCTTGTCTTTTGAGTTGTCCTCTGCATTATTTGTTGCAGGAAAAAATAAATCAATGAAAAACATAAATACTCCTCCCGTGGTATTTTCTTCAGCACTTACTCCACGTGGTTCAGAGCTAAGTGTAACGATTACAGTTTCCGTTAAAATTAACCGTCAAACCTTAAAAAATCAAGATTGATAAATCATTTAATATTGATTGATGTTTATAACTGAGGTCGAGTTGAGAAATATCCCTTTGTCCTTTTTTTGAGAGGGTCGGATCAGGTGTAAGGGCAAATTTGTCATTTCATGAAATTTTGTGACTTAAGTTTAAACACATGGATTACTTTAAGTGTTGACGAAAATACTACAATGGTATAAAATGCAATTTGAATACAATTAACCCAAGAATAAATTTGTCAAGCGTATTAGTGATTGAAGATTAAGGGGTTTTTTGGTTAACAACTCCGCATATCGTTAATCGTATATTTTTCTCTCTATATATATATTAAAAAATCAATTAAAATCCTGAAAAATTCACGTGAATTCCCCTGATTTATAGAAATATCTAGTAAAAGTCTAAAAAAAAAAAATCCCCAAATCAATTTTCGGTTTCGGGATCCTGCATTTGTGGACTTATGTGCAGTGTCGGAAGAGGGACTCAATCTCCCCTTGAACTTTTGAGAATTTTCATTTTTATCCCCATATTTCTTTAAAAATATCGATTAAATCCCATAAATTTTGCCTCCTAATTTCTAAAGATATCTATTAAACATCTAAAAAAAAATTCCCCCTCCCCCGTCTAATCAATTTTTTGGATCTGCTGCTGTATTTGTGGACTTATATGCAAATTGATGAATTTTAAACTGTCGATATGTGAACAAAAATAAATCAATTTTCATGACTTGGAAAAAAAAAAATCTCACCTTTTATGACAGGAACTTGAAGGAGATTACGAAGAAGGCAACGGTTCTTGACGTATTTTTGAACCCTTGGCCCTTGAAAAGGCTCGTCCTCGATGAATCTTTGAAGTACAACTTGAAACTGTTGAAATTCACCGGCGACTTCATTGTACCGGCGCGACCCGCGTGGGTCAGACTCCCATAGATCCAATGCCTTCCCATATTGCCAATGAAGAAATTCCCATGAAAGACACATTTGCCCCACATAGACTATTTCAAGATCACTCTCTAATTCTTGTACAAACTTCGTCGTGGGGTCGTTTTCGTGATTTTTTCTTTTGAAAATGGAAAAATTAGGTGACAAAAGAGATGGGATTTGTGAAGATGATGATGATTTTTGGTCTGGAATTGACTGAAATGGTTCTTTCAGCTGCAGAAAACCTGGAAATTTTGAACAAAAAAATATAAAATAAATAAAAATTCATACAAATTTTAAGAAGGGGTTTTGACACTTTTTAGCCTTAAAGTTTGGCCATTATTTCACCTTGACCCCTATAGTTTCAATTTGAATGCGACAGCTTGAAGTTCCGTCATCATCCCAGTTCAATCCAAATCAATAACTCCATTAAAATTTTGGACGATAAAAAGTCAATTTCAGTGCACCCAACTACTTTTGTAATATTTCGGCAGAAGTACAATTGGAAAAAATGAGGCTGAAATTGCCCATAAAACCTCTTAAAAACAATCAGTTGCAGGCTAGATGGCTATTTTCCGTCCAAAATTATAATGAGGATAATGACTTGGACTGTAGTGGGATGATTAAAAAACTTTATGGCGTTATATCTTCAAATAGAAATCATAGGGACCAAAGTAAAATTATGGTCAAACTTCAAGGGTGCAATGTATCAAAACCC
Source organism: Eucommia ulmoides (assembly GCA_016647705.1). Lineage (NCBI taxonomy): Eukaryota > Viridiplantae > Streptophyta > Magnoliopsida > Garryales > Eucommiaceae > Eucommia > Eucommia ulmoides. Next base: position 40,933,899 of record CM028325.1, on the reverse strand, counting down.
CTTTAAAAAAATTAGGGCTATTTCCATAGTAGGCTTTGGTGGAGCCATCACAAACTTGATAAGTGAAAGTTAGGTCAAGTTATCGAACACATTAATAATGCTTCAAAATAAAGTTGTATAAAAGTGAAAAATGTCACTGAAGAAGAAAGATTTTATCTTACCATAAATATCAAAATCAGGAATTATTTTCCTTTTTTGGTCAATTACATTTTGTCCCCTATAATTTGACCGAATTGCACTTTACCCCTTTGGCATTTTCGTCAGTACTTACTCTCTACGGTTCAGATTAACTGCAACGGTTAAATAATTAACATAATTTCGCAAAATGACAAATTTATCCTCATATCCGACCCGACTAGTGGAAAAAAGCAAACAGATATTATCCAACCAGACCATGAGGGTATAAATGTCAATTGATATTAAATAATTTATTAATTTTGACTTTTTGAGATTTGACCCTTAATTTCAACAGAAAATATAACCGTTGCACTTAAATTTAAAACACATAGGGAGAAGTGATATTGAAATACAATAGAGATGTAAAGTACAATTCAGTCAAACCAGAAATAATAACGTGCCATTAAACCCTTTCATTTTTTAAAAAGAAATTATTTTGTAGGCCTATTTAGAGTTGAATTTGATTCATCGTCACTTTTAATGCTTTTTACCTGTGCATGATCATGTTTATTTAGTGGGCTCCTTTTTGCTTAAACCCTTCCTCATGATTATGAAGGTTGGTTGAGCATTCTAGACTTCTAGTTCACTAGATATATCTTGATGATTATTGATTTTTTTTTTTTAACTCACTATACCAATGAACAAAATCAATGATTTAAAAAAAAAAATGAAATTATCTTATTCTTAGGTAGTGTTTGGTTGTATGGAATTTGAGTCTGGAAAATATACGTTTATCTCTAAATCTAATTCCAGTATCTTTAATTTCGTCTTCCAAACACTAAGGTAGTGTTTGGAAGCATGGAATTTGAGGTTACTAAATCGGAATTGGAGATTTTTCATTTTGAACCCCTGAAGTTTTGAAGCAATTCCACTTTAGCCTCTGTATTTTCAATTTGAACATATTAAACCCTGAAGTATTCAAATCGTGTCAAGTCGGTCCAAATAGATGATTTCGTCATATTTATAACGGAAATCTGTCACGTGTCAAACACGAAATCAATCACGTGAGCGAATCCCTTCATAAAAAATGAAGGAAGGACTTACTTGACACGAGTTGGATATTTCAGGGTTCAATGTGTTCAAATTGAAAGTAGAGGGACTAAAGTGAAATTTCTCCAAAACTTCAAGGGTGCAAAGCGCAAAAATCTCATTTGAATTGGATATAAATGCAATGGCGGATATCAAGTGGTGACCAAAGTCTAAATTTTTTGAAATTTATACTTTGACCCCTATACTTATTATTAAATTTTTACATAAGTCCCCCTGTAATTTACAAAAGTACTCAATAAATTTCCCGAAAAAAATCTCCCAACCAATTATCTGGATCGTCTCTCACTGTATAAATGCATGAAATTTTTTAGATTTTTACACAAATCCTCTCTAATTTATAGAAATATTCAACAGATTCCACGAAAGAAGAAATAAATAAAACCCCGTCTTACCGATATTCAGATATTTATATAAGCTCTTCTATTTTATAGAAATATTCATTAGTTCTCCCAAAGAAAA